>OX104114.1:88323736-88926184 GCA_944474755.1 Limnoperna fortunei | reverse complement strand
CTTAAATTCCTTTTGACAGCATCTATAGCTATATAATGCCAAGTGTTTTGCCAAGTTTCATGAAGATTGAAAGAGGATGAAGGGGTGGTCCGAGGTTCGCATATTCGCACTTAAGTGATTTTTTACCATTTCGATATTCAAATTGATGCTGTTGGGCTCCCTTACATACCGAACCCGTCCGAGTTGCCTTAAATTCCTTTTGACAGCATCTATAGCTATATAATGCCAAGTGTTTTGCCAAGTTTCATGA
Source organism: Limnoperna fortunei (assembly GCA_944474755.1). NCBI lineage: Eukaryota > Metazoa > Mollusca > Bivalvia > Mytilida > Modiolidae > Limnoperna > Limnoperna fortunei. The sequence goes on along the minus strand of OX104114.1, from coordinate 88,925,934 downwards.
AGATTGAAAGAGGATGAAGGGGTGGTCCCGAGGTTCGCATATTCGCACTTAAGTGATTTTTTACCATTTCGATATTCAAATTGATGCTGTTGGGCTCCCTTACATACCGAACCCGTCCAGATGCCTTAAATTCCTTTTGACAGCATCTATAGCTATATAATGCCAAGTGTTTTGCCAAGTTTCATGAAGATTGAAAGAGGATGAAGGGGTGGTCCCGAGGTTCGCATATTCGCACTTAAGTGATTTTTTACCATTTCGATATTCAAATTGATGCTGTTGGGCTCCCTTACATACCGAACCCGTCCAGATGCCTTAAATTCCTTTTGACAGCATCTATAGCTATATAATGCCAAGTGTTTTGCCAAGTTTCATGAAGATTGAAAGAGGATGAAGGGGTGGTCCCGAGGTTCGCATATTCGCACTTAAGTGATTTTTTACCATTTCGATATTCAAATTGATGCTGTTGGGCTCCCTTACATACCGAACCCGTCCAGATGCCTTAAATTCCTTTTGACAGCATCTATAGCTATATAATGCCAAGTGTTTTGCCAAGTTTCATGAAGATTGAAAGAGGATGAAGGGGTGGTCCCGAGGTTCGCATATTCGCACTTAAGTGATTTTTTACCATTTCGATATTCAAATTGATGCTGTTGGGCTCCCTTACATACCGAACCCGTCCAGATGCCTTAAATTCCTTTTGACAGCATCTATAGCTATATAATGCCAAGTGTTTTGCCAAGTTTCATGAAGATTGAAAGAGGATGAAGGGGTGGTCCCGAGGTTCGCATATTCGCACTTAAGTGATTTTTTACCATTTCGATATTCAAATTGATGCTGTTGGGCTCCCTTACATACCGAACCCGTCCAGATGCCTTAAATTCCTTTTGACAGCATCTATAGCTATATAATGCCAAGTGTTTTGCCAAGTTTCATGAAGATTGAAAGAGGATGAAGGGGTGGTCCCGAGGTTCGCATATTCGCACTTAAGTGATTTTTTACCATTTCGATATTCAAATTGATGCTGTTGGGCTCCCTTACATACCGAACCCGTCCAGATGCCTTAAATTCCTTTTGACAGCATCTATAGCTATATAATGCCAAGTGTTTTGCCAAGTTTCATGAAGATTGAAAGAGGATGAAGGGGTGGTCCCGAGGTTCGCATATTCGCACTTAAGTGATTTTTTACCATTTCGATATTCAAATTGATGCTGTTGGGCTCCCTTACATACCGAACCCGTCCAGATGCCTTAAATTCCTTTTGACAGCATCTATAGCTATATAATGCCAAGTGTTTTGCCAAGTTTCATGAAGATTGAAAGAGGATGAAGGGGTGGTCCCGAGGTTCGCATATTCGCACTTAAGTGATTTTTTACCATTTCGATATTCAAATTGATGCTGTTGGGCTCCCTTACATACCGAACCCGTCCAGATGCCTTAAATTCCTTTTGACAGCATCTATAGCTATATAATGCCAAGTGTTTTGCCAAGTTTCATGAAGATTGAAAGAGGATGAAGGGGGTGGTCCCGAGGTTCGCATATTCGCACTTAAGTGATTTTTTACCATTTCGATATTCAAATTGATGCTGTTGGGCTCCCTTACATACCGAACCCGTCCAGATGCCTTAAATTCCTTTTGACAGCATCTATAGCTATATAATGCCAAGTGTTTTGCCAAGTTTCATGAAGATTGAAAGAGGATGAAGGGGTGGTCCCGAGGTTCGCATATTCGCACTTAAGTGATTTTTTACCATTTCGATATTCAAATTGATGCTGTTGGGCTCCCTTACATACCGAACCCGTCCAGATGCCTTAAATTCCTTTTGACAGCATCTATAGCTATATAATGCCAAGTGTTTTGCCAAGTTTCATGAAGATTGAAAGAGGATGAAGGGGTGGTCCCGAGGTTCGCATATTCGCACTTAAGTGATTTTTTACCATTTCGATATTCAAATTGATGCTGTTGGGCTCCCTTACATACCGAACCCGTCCAGATGCCTTAAATTCCTTTTGACAGCATCTATAGCTATATAATGCCAAGTGTTTTGCCAAGTTTCATGAAGATTGAAAGAGGATGAAGGGGTGGTCCCGAGGTTCGCATATTCGCACTTAAGTGATTTTTTACCATTTCGATATTCAAATTGATGCTGTTGGGCTCCCTTACATACCGAACCCGTCCAGATGCCTTAAATTCCTTTTGACAGCATCTATAGCTATATAATGCCAAGTGTTTTGCCAAGTTTCATGAAGATTGAAAGAGGATGAAGGGGTGGTCCCGAGGTTCGCATATTCGCACTTAAGTGATTTTTTACCATTTCGATATTCAAATTGATGCTGTTGGGCTCCCTTACATACCGAACCCGTCCAGATGCCTTAAATTCCTTTTGACAGCATCTATAGCTATATAATGCCAAGTGTTTTGCCAAGTTTCATGAAGATTGAAAGAGGATGAAGGGGTGGTCCCGAGGTTCGCATATTCGCACTTAAGTGATTTTTTACCATTTCGATATTCAAATTGATGCTGTTGGGCTCCCTTACATACCGAACCCGTCCAGATGCCTTAAATTCCTTTTGACAGCATCTATAGCTATATAATGCCAAGTGTTTTGCCAAGTTTCATGAAGATTGAAAGAGGATGAAGGGGTGGTCCCGAGGTTCGCATATTCGCACTTAAGTGATTTTTTACCATTTCGATATTCAAATTGATGCTGTTGGGCTCCCTTACATACCGAACCCGTCCAGATGCCTTAAATTCCTTTTGACAGCATCTATAGCTATATAATGCCAAGTGTTTTGCCAAGTTTCATGAAGATTGAAAGAGGATGAAGGGGTGGTCCCGAGGTTCGCATATTCGCACTTAAGTGATTTTTTACCATTTCGATATTCAAATTGATGCTGTTGGGCTCCCTTACATACCGAACCCGTCCAGATGCCTTAAATTCCTTTTGACAGCATCTATAGCTATATAATGCCAAGTGTTTTGCCAAGTTTCATGAAGATTGAAAGAGGATGAAGGGGTGGTCCCGAGGTTCGCATATTCGCACTTAAGTGATTTTTTACCATTTCGATATTCAAATTGATGCTGTTGGGCTCCCTTACATACCGAACCCGTCCAGATGCCTTAAATTCCTTTTGACAGCATCTATAGCTATATAATGCCAAGTGTTTTGCCAAGTTTCATGAAGATTGAAAGAGGATGAAGGGGTGGTCCCGAGGTTCGCATATTCGCACTTAAGTGATTTTTTACCATTTCGATATTCAAATTGATGCTGTTGGGCTCCCTTACATACCGAACCCGTCCAGATGCCTTAAATTCCTTTTGACAGCATCTATAGCTATATAATGCCAAGTGTTTTGCCAAGTTTCATGAAGATTGAAAGAGGATGAAGGGGTGGTCCCGAGGTTCGCATATTCGCACTTAAGTGATTTTTTACCATTTCGATATTCAAATTGATGCTGTTGGGCTCCCTTACATACCGAACCCGTCCAGATGCCTTAAATTCCTTTTGACAGCATCTGTAGCTATATAATGCCAAGTGTTTTGCCAAGTTTCATGAAGATTGAAAGAGGATGAAGGGGTGGTCCCGAGGTTCGCATATTCGCACTTAAGTGATTTTTTACCATTTCGATATTCAAATTGATGCTGTTGGGCTCCCTTACATACCGAACCCGTCCAGATGCCTTAAATTCCTTTTGACAGCATCTATAGCTATATAATGCCAAGTGTTTTGCCAAGTTTCATGAAGATTGAAAGAGGATGAAGGGGTGGTCCCGAGGTTCGCATATTCGCACTTAAGTGATTTTTTACCATTTCGATATTCAAATTGATGCTGTTGGGCTCCCTTACATACCGAACCCGTCCAGATGCCTTAAATTCCTTTTGACAGCATCTATAGCTATATAATGCCAAGTGTTTTGCCAAGTTTCATGAAGATTGAAAGAGGATGAAGGGGTGGTCCCGAGGTTCGCATATTCGCACTTAAGTGATTTTTTACCATTTCGATATTCAAATTGATGCTGTTGGGCTCCCTTACATACCGAACCCGTCCAGATGCCTTAAATTCCTTTTGACAGCATCTATAGCTATATAATGCCAAGTGTTTTGCCAAGTTTCATGAAGATTGAAAGAGGATGAAGGGGTGGTCCCGAGGTTCGCATATTCGCACTTAAGTGATTTTTTACCATTTCGATATTCAAATTGATGCTGTTGGGCTCCCTTACATACCGAACCCGTCCAGATGCCTTAAATTCCTTTTGACAGCATCTATAGCTATATAATGCCAAGTGTTTTGCCAAGTTTCATGAAGATTGAAAGAGGATGAAGGGGTGGTCCCGAGGTTCGCATATTCGCACTTAAGTGATTTTTTACCATTTCGATATTCAAATTGATGCTGTTGGGCTCCCTTACATACCGAACCCGTCCAGATGCCTTAAATTCCTTTTGACAGCATCTATAGCTATATAATGCCAAGTGTTTTGCCAAGTTTCATGAAGATTGAAAGAGGATGAAGGGGTGGTCCCGAGGTTCGCATATTCGCACTTAAGTGATTTTTTACCATTTCGATATTCAAATTGATGCTGTTGGGCTCCCTTACATACCGAACCCGTCCAGATGCCTTAAATTCCTTTTGACAGCATCTATAGCTATATAATGCCAAGTGTTTTGCCAAGTTTCATGAAGATTGAAAGAGGATGAAGGGGTGGTCCCGAGGTTCGCATATTCGCACTTAAGTGATTTTTTACCATTTCGATATTCAAATTGATGCTGTTGGGCTCCCTTACATACCGAACCCGTCCAGATGCCTTAAATTCCTTTTGACAGCATCTATAGCTATATAATGCCAAGTGTTTTGCCAAGTTTCATGAAGATTGAAAGAGGATGAAGGGGTGGTCCCGAGGTTCGCATATTCGCACTTAAGTGATTTTTTACCATTTCGATATTCAAATTGATGCTGTTGGGCTCCCTTACATACCGAACCCGTCCAGATGCCTTAAATTCCTTTTGACAGCATCTATAGCTATATAATGCCAAGTGTTTTGCCAAGTTTCATGAAGATTGAAAGAGGATGAAGGGGTGGTCCCGAGGTTCGCATATTCGCACTTAAGTGATTTTTTTACCATTTCGATATTCAAATTGATGCTGTTGGGCTCCCTTACATACCGAACCCGTCCAGATGCCTTAAATTCCTTTTGACAGCATCTATAGCTATATAATGCCAAGTGTTTTGCCAAGTTTCATGAAGATTGAAAGAGGATGAAGGGGTGGTCCCGAGGTTCGCATATTCGCACTTAAGTGATTTTTTTACCATTTCGATATTCAAATTGATGCTGTTGGGCTCCCTTACATACCGAACCCGTCCAGATGCCTTAAATTCCTTTTGACAGCATCTATAGCTATATAATGCCAAGTGTTTTGCCAAGTTTCATGAAGATTGAAAGAGGATGAAGGGGTGGTCCCGAGGTTCGCATATTCGCACTTAAGTGATTTTTTACCATTTCGATATTCAAATTGATGCTGTTGGGCTCCCTTACATACCGAACCCGTCCAGATGCCTTAAATTCCTTTTGACAGCATCTATAGCTATATAATGCCAAGTGTTTTGCCAAGTTTCATGAAGATTGAAAGAGGATGAAGGGGTGGTCCCGAGGTTCGCATATTCGCACTTAAGTGATTTTTTACCATTTCGATATTCAAATTGATGCTGTTGGGCTCCCTTACATACCGAACCCGTCCAGATGCCTTAAATTCCTTTTGACAGCATCTATAGCTATATAATGCCAAGTGTTTTGCCAAGTTTCATGAAGATTGAAAGAGGATGAAGGGGTGGTCCCGAGGTTCGCATATTCGCACTTAAGTGATTTTTTACCATTTCGATATTCAAATTGATGCTGTTGGGCTCCCTTACATACCGAACCCGTCCAGATGCCTTAAATTCCTTTTGACAGCATCTATAGCTATATAATGCCAAGTGTTTTGCCAAGTTTCATGAAGATTGAAAGAGGATGAAGGGGTGGTCCCGAGGTTCGCATATTCGCACTTAAGTGATTTTTTACCATTTCGATATTCAAATTGATGCTGTTGGGCTCCCTTACATACCGAACCCGTCCAGATGCCTTAAATTCCTTTTGACAGCATCTATAGCTATATAATGCCAAGTGTTTTGCCAAGTTTCATGAAGATTGAAAGAGGATGAAGGGGTGGTCCCGAGGTTCGCATATTCGCACTTAAGTGATTTTTTACCATTTCGATATTCAAATTGATGCTGTTGGGCTCCCTTACATACCGAACCCGTCCAGATGCCTTAAATTCCTTTTGACAGCATCTATAGCTATATAATGCCAAGTGTTTTGCCAAGTTTCATGAAGATTGAAAGAGGATGAAGGGGTGGTCCCGAGGTTCGCATATTCGCACTTAAGTGATTTTTTACCATTTCGATATTCAAATTGATGCTGTTGGGCTCCCTTACATACCAAACCCGTCCAGATGCCTTAAATTCCTTTTGACAGCATCTATAGCTATATAATGCCAAGTGTTTTGCCAAGTTTCATGAAGATTGAAAGAGGATGAAGGGGTGGTCCCGAGGTTCGCATATTCGCACTTAAGTGATTTTTTACCATTTCGATATTCAAATTGATGCTGTTGGGCTCCCTTACATACCGAACCCGTCCAGATGCCTTAAATTCCTTTTGACAGCATCTATAGCTATATAATGCCAAGTGTTTTGCCAAGTTTCATGAAGATTGAAAGAGGATGAAGGGGTGGTCCCGAGGTTCGCATATTCGCACTTAAGTGATTTTTTACCATTTCGATATTCAAATTGATGCTGTTGGGCTCCCTTACATACCGAACCCGTCCAGATGCCTTAAATTCCTTTTGACAGCATCTATAGCTATATAATGCCAAGTGTTTTGCCAAGTTTCATGAAGATTGAAAGAGGATGAAGGGGTGGTCCCGAGGTTCGCATATTCGCACTTAAGTGATTTTTTACCATTTCGATATTCAAATTGATGCTGTTGGGCTCCCTTACATACCGAACCCGTCCAGATGCCTTAAATTCCTTTTGACAGCATCTATAGCTATATAATGCCAAGTGTTTTGCCAAGTTTCATGAAGATTGAAAGAGGATGAAGGGGTGGTCCCGAGGTTCGCATATTCGCACTTAAGTGATTTTTTACCATTTCGATATTCAAATTGATGCTGTTGGGCTCCCTTACATACCGAACCCGTCCAGATGCCTTAAATTCCTTTTGACAGCATCTATAGCTATATAATGCCAAGTGTTTTGCCAAGTTTCATGAAGATTGAAAGAGGATGAAGGGGTGGTCCCGAGGTTCGCATATTCGCACTTAAGTGATTTTTTACCATTTCGATATTCAAATTGATGCTGTTGGGCTCCCTTACATACCGAACCCGTCCAGATGCCTTAAATTCCTTTTGACAGCATCTATAGCTATATAATGCCAAGTGTTTTGCCAAGTTTCATGAAGATTGAAAGAGGATGAAGGGGTGGTCCCGAGGTTCGCATATTCGCACTTAAGTGATTTTTTACCATTTCGATATTCAAATTGATGCTGTTGGGCTCCCTTACATACCGAACCCGTCCAGATGCCTTAAATTCCTTTTGACAGCATCTATAGCTATATAATGCCAAGTGTTTTGCCAAGTTTCATGAAGATTGAAAGAGGATGAAGGGGTGGTCCCGAGGTTCGCATATTCGCACTTAAGTGATTTTTTACCATTTCGATATTCAAATTGATGCTGTTGGGCTCCCTTACATACCGAACCCGTCCAGATGCCTTAAATTCCTTTTGACAGCATCTATAGCTATATAATGCCAAGTGTTTTGCCAAGTTTCATGAAGATTGAAAGAGGATGAAGGGGTGGTCCCGAGGTTCGCATATTCGCACTTAAGTGATTTTTTACCATTTCGATATTCAAATTGATGCTGTTGGGCTCCCTTACATACCGAACCCGTCCAGATGCCTTAAATTCCTTTTGACAGCATCTATAGCTATATAATGCCAAGTGTTTTGCCAAGTTTCATGAAGATTGAAAGAGGATGAAGGGGTGGTCCCGAGGTTCGCATATTCGCACTTAAGTGATTTTTTACCATTTCGATATTCAAATTGATGCTGTTGGGCTCCCTTACATACCGAACCCGTCCAGATGCCTTAAATTCCTTTTGACAGCATCTATAGCTATATAATGCCAAGTGTTTTGCCAAGTTTCATGAAGATTGAAAGAGGATGAAGGGGTGGTCCCGAGGTTCGCATATTCGCACTTAAGTGATTTTTTACCATTTCGATATTCAAATTGATGCTGTTGGGCTCCCTTACATACCGAACCCGTCCAGATGCCTTAAATTCCTTTTGACAGCATCTATAGCTATATAATGCCAAGTGTTTTGCCAAGTTTCATGAAGATTGAAAGAGGATGAAGGGGTGGTCCCGAGGTTCGCATATTCGCACTTAAGTGATTTTTTACCATTTCGATATTCAAATTGATGCTGTTGGGCTCCCTTACATACCGAACCCGTCCAGATGCCTTAAATTCCTTTTGACAGCATCTATAGCTATATAATGCCAAGTGTTTTGCCAAGTTTCATGAAGATTGAAAGAGGATGAAGGGGTGGTCCCGAGGTTCGCATATTCGCACTTAAGTGATTTTTTACCATTTCGATATTCAAATTGATGCTGTTGGGCTCCCTTACATACCGAACCCGTCCAGATGCCTTAAATTCCTTTTGACAGCATCTATAGCTATATAATGCCAAGTGTTTTGCCAAGTTTCATGAAGATTGAAAGAGGATGAAGGGGTGGTCCCGAGGTTCGCATATTCGCACTTAAGTGATTTTTTACCATTTCGATATTCAAATTGATGCTGTTGGGCTCCCTTACATACCGAACCCGTCCAGATGCCTTAAATTCCTTTTGACAGGGCTGTCGCCCTTCGATGAGATGCGACGAGAAAATGCATCTCGTTTCAAAAAACGTAAATAATCTATAAATCTCCGACTACAGTCATCCGCGACGCCCTTTAATTAATATTTATTATTTTTCCACGATCGTGCTATCAATATATGTCCATAACCGACGACGGTCTCCCTAGAAAAGAAAATATAAACCTATCTCCGCGGTAATATAAAGGCAAGTCACGTGACATCATATCAACAATTATTCTGGTTTTTAATAAAATCAAAATTTAGCATTTCTGGCAGTTTAGAAAACACACTGAAATACAAAATATACCGTTAAAACAGAAAAAAAAAGAAAAAAGAAAGACATCAATGAAAAGGGAGGTAAGCTCAAAGTATATGCTAGTTGACATTCTCGGTGGGGGTGTGTTCTTTTTCCGTTTATAGCCAGTTTTCTATTAAAAATGAAAAGTGGTATACAATCACTGGCGAGAAATAACTGTCCGTTTACCAAGTTTTCGTATTTGTAAGTCACTATCGTATAAAGCACGATACCTTGTGCTAAATGTGTTTGTACATGACCTTTCTTTAACTTTCACAGTTTCTTTAACTTTCAAAATTAACTCATAAAAAATTACAACGGGGTAAAAGACAGAAAATGTATTGCCGCCGTGACGTAACGAACACATATAGTTTGCTACAGAGCAGCCTTATGCATATTAATTAACACTGATGAAAACAGCAGGATAGCTATGAATAAAAAACTAGGAGGTTATTTCTCGGCATACACGTGCATATTCACATGTAACTGATTATTTACCAGTTCGATATTCAAATTTGACGCTGCTGGGTTCACTTACATACCAAACCTTTCCAGATGTATAAAATTCCCCTAGGTAGTATGTATAGCAATATTTTACATCTTTTTTGTCTATTTGATAAAGTGTATTTATTAATATCGAATATCGAACCCACTGCTAGCAGCAAGTTCGATATTAGAATTTCGAATATCGAACCCACTGCTAGCAGCGAGTTCGATATTCGAATGTCGAATATCGAATATCGAACCCACTGCTAACTTCACACCCGTTTATATTGATATTAAATATAAATCGATGAACCCAAACGCGCATGTCCATTTGTAGGTCGTATAAAATCAATATTGTCTCAGTGCACCCGACGATTATGTAAACTGGAGATATGGATTTATACAAAATGTACATGGTTTTATTTACTTCGCTTTTTGTAAAAGGTACGTAATTTACCTAATTTTCTATAATACGCATTATAACCTGCAGTAGATATATACATAGGCATATTATTCCTTCGACCCAGTTAAAAACCTTTACTGATATTTTTATTGACATTACCTAATGTTGCATGGTTGTATGTATTTGGTGCAACTTTCGGTGAAAAAAGATCTCTATTTTTTTGAACGCCACTAATGAGTATTCATAAGAAGAGAGATGTGAGTCTGACAAAACTATGACAAGCCAATGTATAATAAAACTCATTACTTTTAATTCCTTTCAGGAGCTCGGTGCCTATAAAAATAAATTGTTGCTTATTTTGTTCAGAATCAAGAAAACGAATTATTCAAATGTCTGTATTTTTGAAATAACACATTAACTATTTTTCAAATAGATGAGAATGTTTACATGTATGTATACTATAACGCATATTATAATGGTTGTCTATAACGAGTTGGAAGGTACATATATGCGTAATTGCCTTCCGGGTCTAGATCCACCAATGTACTTACAATTATTTTGTTTATTCCATGTTCCCTTATTGGGTTAAATAATTACGTGTAAAATATGTGTGCAAGGTATCTCTGCCAACTGGAAAGAATTTTTAAGGTGGAAGAATATAATGTTAAACTCACGTGGGGGTGTGGGTAACATGGTATATATAGGGTAATACGGATGTGAGGACCGAATAGGTAACTTTTATACACGGGCAGGTAACTTGGTATATATAGGGTAATACGGATGTGCGGCCCGAATAGGTCACTTTTTTAGCTCTCCAAAATATATGAATAGGTAGCTTTTTTCATTGAAAATTATATCATTGGGTAGTTGTAAATTATCTAAATATATCCATGCCTCAATTCTCATCTTAAGCATGTTAAGCCTATGTAAACCACAGTGATTTTACAAACAAAGTGTTCCACACCAATTTATCATTTTGGTAATGAATGTACTATTTTGTCAATGGGGAAGTGCAGTAATAAAATATATGAATAGGTCTGATTTAATCATTCAATATATGATTAGGTCCCGTTTTATAACGTCCGAAAATATATGAATAAGGTTGGTTTTCAAATCTCGGTCCGAAGACCTGTACCTAAAAGTAACCTTAGTAAACCCCCCCCCCCCCCCCCGTGGTTAAACTCCAAGCCGACATATAGCTCTAAACTCTTGAACGATACAGAACCATAGGGCTTACCTTAAAGATGTATGTATGTTTGTTCGGTAACACTAAAACTTTCACCTTATTGACATGTTTTGTTCAGGACTATGCACCAAACGCAATACTACTAGAATTAACATTTTGTATAGAAATTATAATGTAACAAGTTTAATTCTGTGACATATTTCTTATTTAGGACACCTGAACCCCTTTAAAGTCATGATTTTACCCATGGTGTGTTGTCCCGATAGGGCTTGTGTCATAAACTTGTACAGGATGTTTATTGAACAGACTGAGTGTATTCCTAAAAACTTGCATTTTGACAACCTTTATGACTTCTTAAGGGTCATTTTTCAATTAATTTTATAGAAACCATTCATAAATGTAAATCACAAATTTAAAGTTCATTACTATGTACATCAAAATCCTGCATTTCGGCGATTTCCTAGCACTTAATCTCAGGTCTTAAAAGATGGGTTTCGTGAGCAATATTTTAATTTTTATTATTTCTGAAAATTATTGGTACGGCATGCCGTACCAGCAAAAGTTATTGGTACGGCGGAAGCCGTACCTGCCGTACAGGCTGCTACGCCTATGAGACCATAAAGCTAACATAGTAAACAACGGTGCCCAGTTTAAAGGAAATAGGTATGGGTATTTTCAATATACAGTGCGACATGTGGACGATGGACGGACGGACCGAAGAATATTTGTATATCGTCCGTAGTAGAGTGTTTTGAAAATGGTAGCGGTTAAAAAGAAAGTATACGACTTCTGACGCATACTGTCCTAATTAGATATGAAACATAAACTGAAAAATTATTTGGGTTTAAAACGAATATTGTCTGCTACGGTGTACATTGGTGTAGGGGCCCACAATTATCCACAAACTTTTTTTCCTATCAAAACTGTAACTTCTTTTCCTGTGACTTTTTTCCGTTTACCGCTTGAAGACACTGTATATGCCAAGTGGGGTATATTGATATTAAATATAAATCGATGAACCCAAACGCGCATGTCCATTTGTAGGTCGTATAAAATCAATATTGTCTCAGTGCACCCGACGATTATGTAAACTGGAGATATGGATTTATACAAAATGTACATGGTTTTATTTACTTCGCTTTTTGTAAAAGGTACGTAATTTACCTAATTTTCTATAATACGCATTATAACCTGCAGTAGATATATACATAGGCATATTATTCCTTCGACCCAGTTAAAAACCTTTACTGATATTTTTATTGACATTACCTAATGTTGCATGGTTGTATGTATTTGGTGCAACTTTCGGTGAAAAAAGATCTCTATTTTTTTGAACGCCACTAATGAGTATTCATAAGAAGAGAGATGTGAGTCTGACAAAACTATGACAAGCCAATGTATAATAAAACTCATTACTTTTAATTCCAGACTGAGTGTATTCCTAAAAACTTGCATTTTGACAACCTTTATGACTTCTTTAGGGTCTTTTTTCAATTAATTTTATAGAAACCATTTATAAATATAAATCACAAATTTAAAGTTCATTACTATGTACATACATCTGTGCACGTGACCACATGTTTTACTCATGACAAGACAAATTAAGCACATGCAGTAAATTCCACTCTTTATACAGTCAGTATCGGTAAGTCAAATAATTCAAATAGTTTCAAAGCGTTTTTGGTCTTAAAACATTTACTTATATTTTAAAAGTAACAAAAATTTCCTTCAAATATTGAAATCGGGACATATAATTACATGTAATTTATATATGTCCCTGTTGAAAGTCTAACAAAAAAAAAACCAAATGGCCACATGATTACGTCATTACAATCACGTGATGTACTGACATACGTCTATTACATAATTTGTGTGTATTTAAAAAATCACAGGTAGATCAAACATGTCACCGACCCTCGCACTTTTATAGGTGATAATTGCTGGTGAGTCGCAACTTTTTACCTGTACCTATTTATATTTGTAGCCATTTTCCTTGCTAAGGTTGGGTAAAGGAGAAAATATTTCGAATTATACCTGGGACTAGAATAACTAACGGGATTGGACACTAGCTAAGTCTACAGTTTAAAAAGTACGACTTCCTTGTCGCGCGAGACCGGAACAAGATTAAACGAGAACGCAGAAATGACAGCATCTATAGTACAATATGATACTAATATTTCGGTTAAAATTAGTGCAATTATCTTGTGACAGTAAATATATATTTTTTTATTTTAAATGTTTTATTTGCCTCATTGTCTTATCATGACTATGTTTTCTCATTTAAAAAAATATTGAAATCAGCGAAAATCGGGAGCTCTTTTAACGGTCGCCATTATTGTATGTCATTTTTACGAACTTTATACTTTCAGACCATATATCATCGTAATGCAAAATTACACATAGACCAACCAATTCGTCTTTTTTGTTGCGTTGCAGCATATATTATTTTTGTTGTGAATCCCCAGTTATTATCGGATTACGTAACATGAAATATAAGCACGTTTTCGGGAAGACGGCGCAAATTTTTAAACGGTCCCCTTAAATAAAACCAATCTACGCTTTTATTATGAACGCAGTATTCCTTTTTCTTTCACATTCTGAAAGAATAATATTTTAAGATTGCACAGAAATAGGTCATAATTGATAACACGATTAATAAGCATACTTTTTTTTACCTTTTTTTGAACACTTTTTTCCACGAGGACATCTCCATCCTGTAACGTATTTTCAGCTTCTATTTTACAAGAAACTCTTTAATTTTAAATGCAAATGATAACACAGTTTCAGAATTGGAAGAAGTATTTTTTACAACCCATTCTCTTTTAATTTGGCGTACACCTGTTGCAATTGTTATGTAATCACAGGTGTGGTGAACAAATGGTTCAATAAACAACGGTGTCAAAAGAGATGTCCTCGTGGAAAAAAGTGTTCGAAAAAGGTGAAAAAAATATGCTTATTAATAGTGTTATCAATTACATGTATGACCTATTTCAGTGCATTCTTAAGACATCATTCTTTCAGAAGAATACTGCGTTCATAATAAAGGCCTGGATTGGTTTTATTTAAGGGGACCGTTTAAAAATTTGCGCCGTCTTCCCGAAAACGTGCTAATATTTCATGCTACGTAATGGTAGCTGGTCAAATCGCCCCACGGAAAAATCGCCCCCGTCAAAAACGCCCCCACTTTTTGCAAAATCGACCCCTCCAAAAACGCCCCCACCTTCAGCAACGTAATCCGATAATAACTGGGGATTCACAACAAATATAATATATGCTGCAACGCGACAAAAAAGACGAATTTGTATTATTTTTTTTTTACATTAACTGCACTAGAAATTGCATGTAAAAGTGGGAGGGTCTCAAAATGTTCTAACTAGCTAAAAAGGAATTGGTCACGGATATACATGTATATGGCATAAATTTTTTATTTATTCATTTCCTGGTGCAGGTAAATGCTGGGGAATGTTAGAAATCAGAGAAATTTTAGTGTTTTCGACTATAGCCAAAACATTTACTACTGTTCTATCTTAATAATAAAGGAAGATCATTTTTATACTGGTACTGTGACTTTCTGTGATACGCGCTATGGATGAGTTTAAACTTTAAATTCAAAAACCAGAATTAAAGGCTATTTTGTGTATACAATTCCGAAGCATACGACTTTTGTAAAATGCAATACATTTATTGTGACAATAAAACATATTTTAATTGAACCAAGTGAACACTAGTTTTACTTCATATGATTTAATGTATGACATGACTTGGCATGTGCTCAAATTAATAGAGATCGGTAAATCGAGCTAGCCCCAACTGCAGGACCAGTCCAGATGATCTGTATTGTGCTTTAAAGCTTATGCAAAAAGATAAAAAAACATATTTAAGGTTCAAAACGTTTAATTATAATACAGTGCATAAGCCACGCCTTTACAGTACAGAAAATAACACTATTATGATTAAAAAAAAACACAGAACATATAAAACACACTATAACATAGACATAAACATGCTTTAAATGCGTCTTGTAAAATTATTATCAAACAATAAGACAAACACATGCAGAATGTAGAATAAATCGGCGAATTGGTGCTCTGCAATTTCTTGTACTTAGAGCTCTCATCTAAAAATGTTGATTGGAACGAAAATAAATACAACAAGATGTATACTGGAAACTGTTCCCGGAGCTCAACCCAACTAAAGCTCTGTCGTTTGGCGGCGGGGCGTTGGGGAGGGGAATGTCAGGTTAAATGTGGAAAGCTTGCAGGAAAGTCTGACGATGGACAATAGTGCGTTTTGTGATTGGAGACTTAAAAGATCTTTGACACTTAAAACCTTTCAGGGGAGTTTTCAAGAGGGTACGCTCATTGTAGACGTTAAAAAAGGTTACATTTTCGCTTATCTACCGAATACGTTTTGTTTTTCAATTAGAAGTTAATCTCGTCTGCCCTTTAGTCCACCTAATTTTTTCGTTTTGATTGTGTTGCTTACTTGTCCTTATTAAAGCTGTAATACTGCTAGCTGGGCGGAAAACAACTATTCAATCGATTCAATAAATAAATGTTTTAATAGCCCTCTTATTATGTTAGTATGAATACCTATAAATGACAATTATCTTTACTTATGAGCCAGGTGAAAAGCTATTAACACTTTGTTTTTAATTAAAAACAGAAACTAGTTTACGTATATTCTAAATATAGAGATTTATGTTGCCCTATTTTGACCAGAATGATTTTTGCCATTCTAGGCATAGAGGAACTAGGATTATTAATTATGAGGAATGCAAAGTTTTTGTTCTAGTCTTTTTTTAAAATTTCTTTTACCTTTCTTGATTTGCGGATTTATTTCGAATTTGTTTTATTTTCCGTTGATGCGTATGACAGTGAAATGTTTTTACTTTCAGTTATAATCAAACATGAGGCAGGATTCTCATTTAACACTTGCAAAGCAACAGTTCCTTCAGTTTCGGATATGCATGTCGACTTAGCTATTTCAATAGTTATGCGTATTTTTGTTTTCTAGAATAAGTTGTGTTAGCATGTTCGTTCATGACGTTTTTTAAGATCATTTTGCACATTGTTTCCTTGTTTTCCACTGAAACAGAGAAAAAAAAAGTTTTTTTACGATATCAGATAGGTAGCCTTAGACGTGACAATAAATGAAATCATAGTCGCGAACGTTAGGCCACCAATTAATTAATTAATAAGGTAATCTATCAAACTTTTCAAAATTGAAGGAAAATATAATAATGATATAATAAAATAAAAATAGTCAAATTCAAAATACCCCAAGAGTAGAAAATCAATAGCAGGTATACACTTTGTTTCTAAAAAATCGGCATTTATAATAATGTATATTGTAATATTCGTTCTGTTAAATTGTAGGTATGCCATTTGATCTGATCCCAGTTTTTCTGAAAGGTGACATAAAAGATGGTGTACTAAAACTGACGTGCAAAGTTGATATACTGTCATTTGAAGTTAAAATTATAAACCCTCACGGAGAAGTAATTGCGACATGTACTGCACCGATACGCGTTAATTCCTTGTCTGGAGAATGCCAACCAGTTAACACAACACAAGACTTGCATACCAATGTTACCGAAGTTACTATTAATGCCACTGATAATAATAGTATAAATGGAACTTGGAATTGTACTCTGGGGACCAATAGAGGGTTCGACACATTTAACGTTGCAACAGTCTTTAGAGACATACCACATCATCAAGGTAATTAAACATATAGATTTGAGTATAAACAAAAATGTAAATGAAAAATATATTTCTGAACAGGAGGCAAAATCAAAACAATACGAATTACATATCGTACATGCTTTCTTAAGATATTATTCTATATTTATATATCTATATTCGTACGACATTGGGTAAAAAGTAAAACTATAATAATAAATAAATAAAATCGAAAAACATCACCAGATTATCGATTTTATTTTTACTATATCGGATATACAAAGTTTTCGTTTTCTACCAAACACATTTATTCATTGTTATTCTAATACATACGTGTGGCTTTATGGCTTTATCCCTTCAAAAATGAGTATAACTAGTGTAACTTGTGCGATTTAGTCTTATTCAACAAATGTTTAAGCAAAAACCTCAAAAACGAAGTTCGTCAGCAAGAAATAAAATTAAAGACAATTAAAGCGTTTAACAATGTTTTGTCAGTATATCGTATTGACGATAATTCAATTTTGTAGATGTTGAGTGTTCATCTTGTACCGTATACATAGTATTGTGGACTGTCCTGTGTGGTTTTATTATACTCATTGCTTGTACTCTTTTCACGCTTTGCGTGTTGGGTAAAATAAAACTGCCCGATCCTAGAGGTAAGACGTTTGTCATATTTTATTGTGATTGCCGTAAATTTGCATTTGCTAAAGTAAAGAATTACATACTACAATAATACACAAAGTTGTTCCATCAGTCCTTTAACATTTACTATTCATCACTTTGTCTTTATCTATGATGATTGCAGAGATTACGCGATAAAAAGGTTTTTGATGTTAAGGAAGATAGAGATAACTCCATAATGAAATATATGAGGGCTTGACAAGAAAAGACCTTAATAATGTGAACAAATACGATAAGGTGATTTCATGAAATGGACAAGATGGTTTTGGTATATCGATGCCCTTTATGAGGTGGGCTTGTCATGAAAGCTATGAAGTAATTTTTGGATTACTTAGGTGGGTTAAGAGTTCGAAATAAAAGACAGGACATAAAATTTAAGTAAAAAAGATTGCCAATGAAAAACTGCAATATCTAAAAAACCTAAAAAGCCATAAAAAGAAACAAAAGCAAAACATTTGTTACACAGTTCTCCACAAGTTTGACACTTGATCATAGTAATAAATAATATCATGAAAATGCATGTATGTGCGTTTCAACTAAATATGACGATCCACCTGCTGAACTTTAGGAGTTTTGCCCAGAAGAAGAAAACAA
This sequence comes from Limnoperna fortunei, assembly GCA_944474755.1. Taxonomy (NCBI): domain Eukaryota; kingdom Metazoa; phylum Mollusca; class Bivalvia; order Mytilida; family Modiolidae; genus Limnoperna; species Limnoperna fortunei. Next base: position 88,907,666 of record OX104114.1, on the reverse strand, counting down.
GACTCACAAGGAGATAAAGAATTTCTACTCAAAGAAGGTATGTAAATGTTAATGATGTAAAATGTTTAAAAAATATCTTATTCCAATTGACCATTGTCATACAACTTCCATTTGGATACATAGTTATTCGTTTTGAGATGTTTATTTATATAACTACTGACGTGACGAAATTTTATTTAACCGCTCTTTTAAAAACACTTTATATAAAATAAATCGTTTACGCAATGTAAAAAATATCTTTTGGTATGTTTATTCGTATGCAAGATAATTTAGTAGAAATTAGACTCAATTTTAGTCATTAAACTATTCACTCTATTGGGAATACATATATAGTCAAAGATGGTAAAATATAAGGGTAACAATTTAAGACGTCTTGTCGCCATTACACTTCGTAATACCAATTTTCGTAGTTTTGTAGACAAGCAAACCATGAATTTCATTATTAAACGAAATAAATCTTTCCGATTAATCTGATAGAAACAAACAAAAAAACCCCCGAAATTATGTTTAAAAAGAACAACTTTTCAAGTTAAAAATTAATTCACAGTATATGTACTATTTTTATTTTTTCATTTAAGACAAGGAAAATGATTTGTTGCAACACGGTCCGTGTTGTACATGTAAACATCTTACTGCATTTGCATTCTGTTTAGACTGCAAGAGTTTGTATTGTGAGAATTGTTATGCTCATCACGCAGAAAGATACACAGAACATAAAGTATTGCAAATAGTACATATTCCGGAAAGCAACCATTCTTCTAAATGCATGTCCTGTGACAAAAATGCCTTGAAAATTTGTATTCATTGTCAAGAATTATTGTGTGATGGTTGTTCGCTTCAGCATGGGCATAAAAGTACAATTAAGCAATTTCTTTTGACGAATTCTGCCGATAGACAAAAAAGTTGCAGACAATGCGAAAGCAAAAAGGACAAAAGTGTCAAGATCTATCAAACTATTCCCATAAAAGAAGGTACGTTACCAACACGCATTTGTGGTTTATCCGTACTTCCAAACAAGCGCATTGCTATTGCCGACTCCAACAACCACAAAATAAAAATATTTGAAAAATGTTTTGCTTTTTCAATTGATTTAAATATGGAACCGAGAGGAATGACATCTGTATATGACAATAAAGTAGCTGTTACATTTCCACACGAAAGGAAAATTCAAATGATTACAGTAAATGAAAACAGCGAAAATTCAATGATAGAATCTTTTGACATGCATAACTTGGGTAAACCTTTTAGTATTGCGTGCAATCAAAAACTCTTCGCAGTAGAAATATCAGAATGTGAGAATGGATTTATTGCGGTTCTTGATGATAAGTGTACTCTACTTCATAGAATCGAAAATGCTGTAAATTATGGTTATTTCACTGGACATACAATTAGACTTGCAATTAATAAAGCAGATCAATGTGTTTATATTTCCGCGATGAGCAAGAGAACTGTGACTTGCCTTTGTTTTAAAGGACAACCAAAATGGAGTGTAAAATTTCCAAGTCCAAGAGGATTAGTTTTTATACAAGGAATCAACATGTCAAACACGAACTTATTTCTCGCCAGTAAGAGAGGCAATGCCATATACCAAATTAACCAGTCCAATGGCAATAGTAAAATATTGTTTTCTCAAAAAGAAATAATTTCTCCGCGATATATCTCATATAACCAATCTGACGGTCTACTTTATGTTCAAGTGCACGGAGAAGATGATGATGAGAAACTTATTGCTTTTCAATATAACATTGCAAGTTAACTATTTTTCTACCTTTTAATTTGATAATAAACTTAATATTAACTTTACGCACTACGTGACAAATAAAAAAAATGATATGGATATTACAACAGTCGTCATTCAAATTCTTACAGCAGACAATTATTAAAATCACACTGAATCTGAAAAACTGACACTAAACCCTTCCTGTTATTATGTAGTTTCTGGAATGGTTACCGAAAATGCAAAAAAGTGACGTAGCGATAAAAATAAATGGTTAATTTAGAATCCCTTTCTATGTTGATAATAAATATCAACATATAAAGAAGACAAAGCAATTTTATAACATGCGTTGTTAACGCACATGGTTACAATTGTACACTCAAGTGTTTACTAGTGGTCATGATTTTGTTTTTTTTGTTATTAGAATACATCATATTTGTAAAAACTAAAGTTTTTGCCTCGAAATATTAGCCTTAACAGCACGGAAATCAATAGCTAATTATAAACTTGGTAAAGTATTAATTGATTAATTGCAATAAAATACCTGGAATCTATTTAATTCACTAATTGTTATCAAACGAAGCATACCTAGCCGAAGGGTCATTGGTCAATACAGGTGTTGAGTAGCATTGAACAACTGTTACAAATATGTAATTTTTGCCACGATCGGTATTATCACAACATCCGTTTAATATAGTGCGTTATTGAATGCATTTAATGAAGATAAAACAAAGCTTATCTTTTAAATATGTCAATTTCTTATTTTAATTTATAATTTATGTTTAAGAAACAACCAAACTCATGATTACGATAATAATTTGTTACTTTATAACATCGAAAATGAACACCTCATATCTCCCCAAAAGTCAATGTTTGTTCGTACTTTTTATAATAAAATGATGCCTGTATTAAATAAAAACACCATTTGAACATGAAACCTGCTTACATAATCATTTAAGATGGATATTGAGCTATAAATTAGGTATGGATCGAACCTCAAAAATCATATATTACATTTAGAAATAAATGACCAGTCTCGGACATTTTCAGAGTTCCAACAAGTTTTATTTATATCGTTTATTTTTAAATTCGTGGTCTGACAACTACGAAAATTGATACCCTAGGAATAAAAAGTACTCGATGTCTCGATTTGCTTTGACATTGATACATTGTATTTCGACAGAAACTATAAATCCAGATGTTGGCCAAATGCAGAATATCATGTTTGTTGTACAAATATATAATGCCAAACTAGAAACATAATATGTCCCTAATACACATAATTTGCTAGTGAATAGAAACAGTAAATGTGTTTGCTTCTTTACTATAGTTGATAAATTAATGAGATTCAGGCAAATGAACGATTTCATATACTTAAATAATTCCAGATTTGGTTATTTTCTTGTGTTTAACAATTGAGGTTAAAATTAAAAAATCCACAGACAGTATAAAATCAACTACTAGCCTGGATTTTCCGGATGCATAATTGCTTGTTTGTTTAAATGTCAGCGCTTTTTTATTTTTTATTCGGTGTACCCGGCAAAAATCCCAACACTAGAAGGAGTCCTTACAACCCGTGTCAATTAATGGGTCGTCCATTAATGTCAACCATATTCCAAAGCGTGTAAATCGCAAGCTTTGGTAAAGGGTTTTAAAATTTCGACATTTTTACGTACGCTTTTTTTAATTTCCAGATATTTTGTTATTCCGCGGAGATCGGTTTTATACTACTATAGATATAACTGTGTATCGTGTGTGCGTTTGAAGTAACAGAAAATACAACAAGATATTAGTCAAATAAAGAAATATCTAAATACGAGCTTCGTATGGGTGCATATTTTCACTATCTCGTATTTCGTTTTCTTTATTTTTTGACGTATATTTTATTTTGATCCATCTTGAAGATACAGTGGTTATTACGGTAATAACACGTTACTATAGTAAACATTACAGTTTCCGTCCGACCGGGTTTTGCATGACAAAATGGAAACTGCTTACCGCGTTTGGTCGAGTTTATGGTCCTTTTGTAGATCTCAGAATACAGTTATTGAAATCAACAATTATATTCCACAGTTAAACGGCGTTTTGAAATGTGGCTTTTGAAATGTGGCTACATTTTCATTTTGTTAAAGCGATTTTCTATACTAAATTTTGACCTGTTTTGCACGGAAGTGTGCGTTAGGAAAATTTTGTTGTCAATTCGAAATCCTTTGGGTAATGTCGTCCGTAGTTGTGGCGGGAAAAGTCTCGAGGTATGTCCGAATACCATTGTACGTTACGAAAACAGACGAACGTTTGTAAAACAACATTAGACCCATTTCGAAACAAAAATGGCTGACTTTCTATGGAAATTTAATCTATAAAAATGACAATTTAGCCGCATTTCAAAACGCCGTTTAAATGGGGAAAATAATTGTTGATTTCAAAAACTGTAATCTGAAATCTACAAAAGGACCGTAAACTCGAACAAACGCGTTAAGCAGTTTCCATTTTGTCAGGCAAAAACCCTTCGGATGGACACGGAACGTTTACTATGGTATTGATGTTCTCCATTGTTCTTTCCCACAAGTATGTAAATGCATTCTACTGCAAAACTGTAAAAGAAAAGTAAAACCAGCTCTACACCACTAAGTCATTTGAACATTGCAGTCAAAGTAAAATAAACAAAAATAGGGACTAATGCAAATGGATTAAATTTATTTTTGAATTAGTCAGTCTTATTTACAGTTTGAGCACAAAAATGCATATTATGTCACTCAACAAGTTCATAATTTCCACTGTGTTTACTTGCGTTATCTGATTCCGGCAGTACTTCAAGGTAATTGTTAGACGTTTCATTCAACACACTGGTACTAAGAAACGGTGCGGGTTCTTCGTACGAAGGTGTCGGAGTATCATAAGAATGAACTTCAAGGACTGGTGGATTTGGCTGTTGATATCTGAAATATAATCTTTTAATGGGAAGTCGGTTGTAAGTATTTAGTTGCAAGAATTTGATTTGAATTCCTGAGCAGCTAAGGTATTAAATATTACATCTGTGAAATTTCAAAATAAATCAGAAGAGCTAATGCAAACAAATAAGGAATGCTTTTAGATTTCATTCAATGTAAGGGAACAAATACACTAAGCAACATTAAAAATTGCATAATACAAAACACACAAATTAGGCCATCCTAGCTGTTAACACTTACGTTAATGTGGTTTCACTGATTTAGTGAGATGGCAAAAAGAGCATAAATTTTGGCGTTGGTAACATATATAACTAGATACAAAATCAAACTAGAGGGATGTATTCACACGAATACGACTTACCCGCCTGCCCAAGTTGTTTTCGAGCACAAATGTTGAACAATATAGTACCCAATGCACAGTCAAGATCATGGGTGTACACGAACGATTCAAGCGCTTTTTATTTTTTTCAATCTGTCAATATTTTGCCACTTGCAGCAAAAGACTTCAACATTTTGTTATTATTTCTGACTGAAAATTTTCACCATTCAGTTTGCCATTTGTTCCCAATGACACTAAATTAATATGTTGAAAAGTAACCCGACGTTGTTACAAACTGATTCAACACGGAAACTATCAACACACGGTGTAGAATGGTAACGGACTTATCGCGTTTTTTCTGTTTAACGGACTAATCGTGTTAAGCAAATGACTGTTCGTGCCAATAAACATGAAGTAACTCAGAAAAATGAGTTCAAATGATAACCAGAAGAGGTAAGTTTTATTAAAAACCATACTCACGAAATACTTAATTGATCTATGATAACTCCTAGAAAGTGTTACGTCGATGTACCTCGTGGTTATTTCGTGGTAAAAAAAAAACAGATAGAAAAATCGAGAAAAGCAAACATGAATTTCTATCATTCATCGTCAAATTGATATTTTTAATGTTTCGAGATGTCCTGTTTTGAGTTAAAAATACATTCAACAAAGCAATTGAACAATAATCATTTGCTAACCCGATTAGTCCGTTTAACAGAAAAAAAACTCGACAAGTCCGTTACCATTCTACACCGTGCAACAATGAGAAAAATAATTAGATTAAAAAAATAAACAAACGTGAAATAGATAGAGATTTTTTTATTAAATAACCCCCCCCCTTTTCCTCAATATAAAAAATTCAAAACCACGTGGGTATATTTAAATCCACTGTGTTATCTATATACACTGCAGCTGTAGCTGTGTAGGCTATTTATAGAACAGTGTGCACATCAGTGAACAAAGAACATTAATTAGGGAATATCTCACTAATAATTTAATTAATAAAAAAGTGAAGATTTATATTAATTTTAAAAAAGTAATACAATCGATAATTTATAATCTACACCTTTTAACTATCTTTTAAAATTATTCCACGTGACTATATTTAAATTATGTCACGTGACTTTTTTCACAACTGCACAACCACGTGATATATTTAAATACCTGTGTTATCGATCGACAACGTTGGTTATTTATAGAACAGTGCACACAGCATTGAACAAAGAAACCTTAATTAGTGAATATCTCATTAATAATGTAATTAATCAAAAAAAGAGCGCCGTTCGTCTATTGTACTAAATGAGTCCGATAATCCCTGCAAGTTTGAGCTCTTAATATTGTGTAGTTTTCGGATAAAAACGGTTTCACACAAAATCTGTGACGGACAAAATTTTGCCAAAGTGAATACATTACTTACCCGCCTCCTACAGGAGGGCGGGTAAGTAATAATAATAATTATTATAATAACAACAACAACAATAATGATTAGCACCAAGTGTAATCTAAAATGAAGAATATATTCATTATATATTGACAAGTAGACTTACGAATTTCTATTGTGCTGAGATGCGCTGTTTGTGGCTGTTGGGGCATTAATGTTGATTTCTAAAAAATATTCCGGCATATCAAGCTTTGCTAAAAAAATTAATCACTACTGTTACTTTAATAACAATGTACAATGTACTATACATGCGACAAAAACTGCAACAGGATCATGAACTAGTGTAGTTTTTGCATTGTTTATTTTTCGTTAATTTTAGAAGCAGTTACGTTAAGTTATTGAGCAGAAATTAAAGTTACATAACATGTCGAATTTTTGTGTATAACTTTTAAAATATGCAATTATCGGGGAACACTTTTTACCAATGTGCCGTTTCTTTATGCAAACAGCTACTTTAATTATAACTAGTCCAAACAGAACAATTGCTAAAAGAGCTCCAAGTACGATCCACACTTTAGTCATAGTAGTGACTGTGTCTGAAATAGTACAAATGGTATGTTATTACAAAAAAACTACATAGATCTTGTCCAATATTATCATTGTCTGCTCGTTATGATTGCAAAGATTGAATTCATATTTTCAAGATATTTATCTTAATCGTCTTTTTCAGAAAACTAGTCAAGTTTCTACCTTGTTCATAGTTTAATTAAAGTTTTAGCTCAGAAAAGATACTTTTTCTTCTCACCCTGAAATCAAATATTGTATATTTCGAAGTATCAAGTTCAGTTAGATACTTATTACAGCTGAGAAAAGCTTTTGTGGTTTGTTGTTTTTTCTTTTCGAAAGAAAAATGTTGATTTTTATATTATACCATCATAGTAGCAGAATAGACTGTTTTCAACCTCCCTTCGCTCAAAATTAACACTCACTTGATAAAAGTGATGTAATACAGAAAACTTAAAAAAAGATTTTAACTTGTTTGTGCAGTTACTACATAAACCTTGACTACAATAGCAAATAGGAGGTCGGAAAAAGAGTATTAGGTTCTTACATACGTTTGTTAAAAAAATTAAGTCAAAAGTGGAACATGACCTGGTTTTCTCATATCGCACGAAAGCTTGTTTCTTGCGTAAACCAACAACTTTCATATCGCGATCTCCGACAGACCCTGAATTTCAGGCGTTACGATTGGATGCTGCAACTCGTAACGTTCTTGTTTTATGCGCTCTAAGTAGAGGTCTCATATCAATCGCCTCAATCTGGTATTTGCCATTTTACGGAATCGTAGGTATTTAAGCTGGATAACATGTTTATCATCACAATGAAGATCTAGAATTTTTTAGCGGTTTATGGGATTGTTATCATAATCCATACCAGGAAGAGACTTATTGCTGGAGCGTTCGCTTTTATGTAAAAAATGGACTGTGTATTGGAGCTATATGCTTTATTTAAGAGCTTGTACTATAACACTTAGTCTATATAACGTTTTCGAACAGTAAAATGTATTTTAGAATATTTTATTAGCTGAATACAAAAAACGAAATTTACAATTCTGTGCAACATATCTCACTAAAAATGGTATCCGAAAAATATATACAATTGGAAAAGAATCGAAGATAACTAGAAGTGATAAAAAAGTCAAACAGACAAAACAGTGTTTAAGCAAAAAAGTAGACAACAACACACAAGCTGAAAATAAATTTGTGCAAAAATATGATTTTAGATAGTTTTTTCAATTTTTGAATTCTATAGTAATTGTGATGAGATGATTTTTAAATACACCTATTACTGACTAATGGTACCCAACCATTTCATCAAGACACAAACTCAACACTGCAATAATAGAAGCGAGATGTTTGGCATGCCATAAAACCCACCATTTCTTTAGAAATGCCTATACCAAGCGGATACCATTGCTGTAGTTGCTATATTATTTTGTTGTTGGGTCTGAAGTTTGCCCGTTTCTTAGATTTTGATTTTTTATTTGACAGTTTTCTTAGTGTTCAGTATTTTGTCATTACCTTCAATGAATAACAAAAACCCGACTATACCGGGGCAAGTCCAAGAGCTCTGAAAGGGTAAGCAATACCTGCTGTACGCGTGGCATCCCGTCATATTACTCAAGTTAAAATCCGGTAACTAGTCATAGTGGAGAGGGGGGTTATTACGACAAAAGGAACAAATCAAAGATCATAGTAAATTAAATGCATCAAAAGTTCGGCTTTCATTTTATGGTTCATGACGTTTCTTCCGAGCACCCTAACAGTGCCTAACATTATAGTGGTGACGTTACATCTTTCTCTAATTTGTTGGTGGCCTCAATTAAAAGTCATTGGCGTTTCTGAGATTGCAAAGATTTTGTCTGGAATTTATGTTGTTTTTTTTAAACAAACCACTTAATTTTGATCAATGTAATTGCTTTTTAAAAGTCTTTATAAATTAAATTTTTGTGTTCTACTTAAATATATTTTGCTTAAAACTCAGCTACAATGTTCATACGGATCACGTGAATTTTTGTACGCCCACTTTACCGTAAGTTTCGATTCTGCGAGGCTCGTTATAGTATAACTGTACAAAAGCACTTTATACTAATAATTCCATATATCAAATATATTTCCTTACCTTGTTGTAAGTAAAATTTGTCACAAACTGCACTATGAATATTGCTAATACACACTGTATATGTATATGGTTTGTGCGTTTTAGAAGTCTTTTTAGTGGTAAGCTGACTTTTGTAACCCCGTACTTGAACCATCTGTCCATACACGTCGATCTGAAGGGGAATCTGATGGAAAGCAATAGCATATTCTTCTGAATTGTTTAGCAGCATGGTATTTTCGAACCATTCAACTGAGCGAACAATTGATGTCGAGTAAAACTGTATCATAAATAACCACTGTGATTCAAATTCAAAAGTTGTCCTGTTCACTACATCAGGAGGGGCTGAAACATACACATTTAATTAAGGCAGACATATATGTATTGATTTATGGTTTGCAGCTAAATTAGGAATATATAACTGAAAAATACCACGTACAGTTCAATGTTTCGATTACACAAGTTAAATAAATAACAAAAAACAAATTAAACTTTGTTCTCCATTTGCTCTAATTTTAGAATAGACAAAACTTAAATTTGTGATATTGATATCGTATTTACTGCATGTGTTTATAAGAAAAAATTTAAGATTATTTAAATAAAAAAATGAATATTTAGCATCTTAAATCATAAAAACAAAATTAGGTTTGAAACAAAAACCGTACACTAATAAAGCCGAATAAATCATTAATGTATGAAATTGAAGCTTCCACTTATTACTAAAAGGTTACAATGTGTAAAAGAAACTATTTACCATCTACAAATAACGTTGTAGATTTGTAAATCCATCTTTTCTCGTCCGATCGTTTATATGAAACTCTACAATTGTATTCACCAAAGTCTTGATAACCACACGATCTTAAAACCAGTAAAGATATTTTTCCTTCATTAATGCCCTGCAGTGATCGCACACTTGTGCCATTCAGAGTATGAAGCCATGAAGAAAATTCAACATCATAAAATCCTCCATTCACTTTACACACTAGTGTAACCAACTGTGTTTCGTTACAGTAGGAATTATTTTTTATGTGTAATTTAGGAGACTCTAAAACAATAAAGGCAAACCTACATTACATTAAGCTCAATACCTGAGTTACATACATGCATGTCAAGCACAAGTACTGCACTATTGAAACAGCTGATAAAAAATAAAATATATTTACTAATACTTACACCTTAATTATCACTCAACATAGAATTACTCAGTATTGAAGACTATGGCCTCACTAAAATGTACATAACTGAAGTACTTGAATTACATGTTTTTAACTGATCTCTTTTTCGCATCGTGATATTCTATTTATACATTGAAGACTATATATAGACTTCGAAGCATTGTTGTTTTTTAAATACAGTCTTTTTAAACATACGATAAAAAACGCTGGTAACATGTTTTCAATAAAACTAATTTATACCTGTGATCTGGATTCTAGCTGGTTTGGAAACAGATGCTCTGTCATTTTCAAAAATCATCTTGCACGCAAGAGTAACGTAATCTCCAACAAGGACTTTTGAAGGCTTATAAAAAACAACATATGATAGCTCATCCAGAGAACACTGACATGATGATGGGCTACAAACCGTTCCAAGGACTGTATTATAACATTTTGTATTATGAATTCTGATATTGGTATATGTTCCATCGTTTAATAGAAATTCTGCTGATTTGCCGGCTGGTTTGAAAGCTGAAGAACAGTTCAACATAACTGTCTGATTTTCTTCTATATACTTTGGAGCTTTTAGAATAACCTCCTTCCCAAAGACTAAAAAAAATCGTGTTGAAAAGTCTACAATGTTATCTGCTAAAATTGTCCATAATATGATAAAATATCCTCATTTAACTGTGTTTTTTTAACTATTAGTACAACTAAAAAAAATATATCGCTAAATATTGAGTATAAGGGCCGAAATATCAATTCTATACTATTCTTGGTTTTTTAGATATCCAACCTCATAACATTTAAATTTATTAACTTTTGTTACATTTCTAGACCATTGTCAGTATAACACGGACGTAAAAGGAACACCTACATGTACCGTTAAATATATTCTACAAGTTGTACTCTCGTTTTTGCAACTTAACAAATATAAATTATATGATAAATATGTGTACACCAACATACCTTTGCAAATAAGGAAAACCGTAAACCACACCATGCTCTTAAACACTAGGAAATCTACTACAGAAAGAAACCTTTTGACTAAAATTGTTGAAAATCAATTAATAAAATGGGCTAAGTATTTATTTCCTGTATTTGGAACACAAAATGTTGTTTCGATGGCGATGCTTACATAAATAGTACTAAAACTTCACACAACAGAAAAAACATCCGGGATTTAAAACAATCCTGCTAAAAGGGAAATTATAGATGTGTTCTATAATTGCAACATTTAAATTGTTTACCAACAGTAATGCTGTATAGAGCTGTCACTCAGTTTGCTATATATATAAAGCGATAATATGAGAATAATATACAATTTGCTGTTTAATTTAATAGCTATCATATATAAACTTTTAGTCACGTGTGATAATATTATTACAATACCAAAAAATGAACAAGTTTAGAAAGAAAAGATTGATTGATGGATTGATTGTTGTTTTACGTCCAGCTAGCCAAAAGAAAAGAAGAAATAGTTATAAAGTATTGTTTTTAAAAAGATTCGAAAATGTTAATGATTATACGTTTAACAAAAAAACTTATATTAAGTTGAAATATTCAGTTTTGGTGGCAAAACCGTTTTATTTGTCATGAATACTTATTTCAATTTTACACTTGACCAGGTGCACTATATACTTACGTTAGCATAAACTGGTCAATCTATTTTACGAACACAGTGCCAATTTAAGCACGCTTAAATGATGTGTATTTGGAAGACATCAAAACAAAGCTTCGAACTGTTGTTTGCACTGAAATTAGTTTCATGTCTATTAATAACCAAAATTATGCGAGAGTCGGTAGTTGATTGAGGTAACGCTATGACTATTTTCAAAGGTTCATCTGGTTTTAAATATGGTTATTCACGTGAAAACAACATATATTCATTGACCTAATCCTGTTTTACGAAGTCGAGGCAAAGACACCCAAATGCTCATCAAAGCGATAAAGGGTCCTTTTTGTTTATAGTTGGCCAGTCCAGTGGCGTAAACCATAACTTGTGATCATCGGGCATAATTTTACTGCACAAAGCAACGCGATCACATAGTCCAACCTCACGTTCTTCCAATTATTAGTATCCAGAATCAGAACCTTACATTGCAGCAAGTTTATGCCTGGCCACATGCTGCAAGGTTGAGACATTCTGAATAAACAAAACGTTACTGTGTTCGATTGATCACCACACAGCCAAACTTTTTGCCTATTGAGCATTTATGAAGTAAACAGGAGATTCAGAACGTTTGTGAGTGCCCCTTATAACAATTGTAAGGTTACTTATGCCCTTTTTGAAAAGTGAAATAACATCTTCCAAAGAATAATAGACCAACTAGTGTGCTCAGTGGTAAGGCGTGTACGAGCAAGAGAAACGATGTTATCTTAAATATTCAATAAACAATATATTATAAAAGATTGAAGCCGTTTGTAATTCCAGAGGGCGTTAATAGACCGGTTTATATCATTAATAAAGATCAGTAACTGAGTGAAATATATTGGTTTTAAAATTGATTGTAATAATAATTTTATAGTGGATTTTTACCAAGCATACTGCAAATATGCTATCATTGAGAAGCGCTTGATGAATGTTTGCTTTCATATATTTTTTTTTCTAATTCATTTGACCCTAGCAATAGAAACTTCTCGTTCGTTATGCCCTGATTTTGATAAATCAGACATCCACAAATATTGTGACATTTGCTATTCCAGGAACAACATACATTAAATGTAGACATTATAACAATCGAAAGATCTGGTAGACATGTTTAATAGAGGTCAGTGTAACAGCATTAAAACGTATGATTTTTCCGCACTGCATACTGCCATCCCTAATATGCAGCTTACAATCTGATTTTAAATTCTGAAAAACAAAATTCAATATTAAAAAATACCATTATCTTTGTCTCAATCAAAATTTTAGTTAACCGATACACTCAGACCATACTTGGAGGCTTACCAATGCTCTGCCTATAGAACTGCACCCTTTTGTAGATTTAAAAAAGACTAATTGTAGCCGCAGAAACAGACTAAATTTTCTGTCCATAGCTAAAATAGCGCTCACTGGACGTCAATCAATATATCAATCAACCGATCGTAGTTTTTACCTTTTCTGTAAAACCTTCTAAAAAATTATTCGGACATTCATTGAGTATTTAGATAAAGTTGTAATTGGTCTGGTCAACCCAAAACGTGTCAAATGTTAAGTAATGTAAAGAATTAACTGTTCATGTAATTTAGTCATTATCTGTCGATATTAGTACTTCAACTGCAACATTTTCTGTACAAGGAATTAAACGCATTAATAAGAGGAACAAATAATTATCGTTGATTGCGACAGTGTTATAATCACGGGAGACTTTAACGATAATCAACTATTAACAAATTCTAAAATAAAAAATATATGTATTAAATATAGTCTAAAGCAACTAGTTGAAGAACCAACCAATTTTACTGAGAACTCGTCCTCCCTTATTGATTTGATTATCACTAATGATCCAAACTTTGTCCCTTACGTCGGAGTAGGACCACCACTTCAAGACCATATAAGATATCACTGCCCTACTGTTGGTTTTATAAACTCCCCTAAAACCAATAAGAAAACTCTTCGACGTAAGATATGGCTGTATGAACAAGGTGTTTTTTATAGGTATAGGGGGATGCTGGCTGAAACTGACTGGGACACAATAACGAACTCGAATGATATTGACGGGGTGGTTGATGAAATTACATGCAGAATCCTATGTGTAGCCGAAGCCTGCATTCCGAACCGCTTTGTTACTGTGCGTAAATCTGATCCTGATTGGCTTACTAATAATATAAGGAAGGCAATCAGGAAGAAAAACCGCGTTCACCGAAAAGCCAAGAGGTTTAACCGTCCAACTGATTGGAGTAAATTTAGATCTATACGAAATAAAGTAACATCTCAAGTCAGACAAGCTAAAGAGAAATATACTAAAAATCTCATTAGTAAGCTCCTGAGTGATAACCGTCTATCGAAATCATGGTGGACTGTCTGTAAGAAAATATCCGGCATTAAACCATCCCACTCTGAGATACCGCCTCTATTAATTAACTATAATATTGTATCCGACGACTCAGAGAAGGCAGAATGGTTTAATAATTTTTTCGTATCCCAAACACAACTGGATGATTCTTCTGTCAGTCTTCCAGATCTGAGTGATCACTCCGGGCATATTCTAAGCGAAGTTGTACTGTCTGACAACGAAGTAAGAGATGTTCTTACTATATTAAACATAAATAAAGCCTCCGGACCTGATATTGTAAATCCAAGACTGTTGAAAGAAGGCGCCCAGGTCCTAAACACACCCTTAACAAAACTCTTCAATCTGTCGTTATCGTCGTCCTATTTTCCTGTTAAATGGAAAGGGGCGAACGTAACGCCAATGTTCAAGAGTGGTTCCTACTGTGAAATTAAGAATTATAGACCAATCTCTTTACTAAGTATTATTTCAAAATGTATGGAGAGATGTGTTTATAAACATATTCATAACTTCTTACTACAGAATAAAGTAATTACTCCAATTCAGTCAGGGTTTACTAAAGGGGATTCAGCCACTAACCAGCTGATTGACATATCAAATGATATTGGAAAGGCCTTAGATGATGGGAAAGAGATACGAGTTGTATTTTGTGACATAAGCAAAGCCTTTGATCGCGTATGGCACAAAGGTCTCCTGTTTAAATTACATAACTATGGTATTTCAGGGAAACTCTTGGCATGGTTAAAAAATTATTTATCGGGAAGGGTTCAAAGGGTGGTGTTAAACGGGGAGTGCTCAGAGTGGAAAACTATTGGGGTAGGTGTGCCCCAGGGTTCCATTCTTGGCCCTCTTTTGTTCTTAATATTCATAAATGATATAGTTATTGATTTAGGTGCCTGCATCAAGCTTTTTGCTGACGACACTAGTATCTATATAATTGTCGACACTCCTGAAAATGCAGCATCAGTCTTAAACAGGGATCTCGATCTTATTAATAAATGGTCACAAAAGTGGCTTGTTAAATTTAATCCACAGAAGACTGAAACCATGACAATATCCAGAAAGTCAGTGAAGCCAGTCCACCCCCCTCTATTCATGAATAATCACATTCTTCAAGAGGTCACGAATCACAAGCATTTAGGTTTATATTTTTCAAACAATGGTAGTTGGAATTTTCATATTGATTATATTGTTAAAAAGGCTTATGAAAGAATTAACTTCATGAGAAAGGTGCGCTTTATTTTAGATCGATTTACCCTCGAAAAAATGTATTTGTCTTTTATTCGACCATTACTAGAATACGGTGACGTGATATGGAATATTAGTACCCAGTATCTTGTAGATAAGGTAGAAAATGTCCAAATTGAGGCGATGCGTATTGTTACGGGTGGGACAAAATTGACATCTATTCAAAAACTTTACACAGAAACGGGATGGGAGAAACTTTCGGACAGGAGGGAAAAACATCGATTAATGGTTTTATATAAGATTATCAACCAACAAACGCCAGAATATTTAAGAAATCTAGTTCCAAACTCAGTGGCGTCTGTACATGGCCATTTCACTCGACAATCAAATAATATATCTGAAATACGCACTAGAAGTAACCTCTATTCGGACTATTTTCTACCGTCCACGATAAAACTCTGGAACAAGCTCCCACCTGACATTCGAAATTCTACGTCTATTCATATTTTTAAAAACAATTTAAAAAATCAAGGTAATAAGTTACCTCCAGAATATTATTATGCCGGCTCTAGACAAGGTCAAATATTCCAATCTAGATTACGCATGAACTGTTCTTCTCTAAACGAACACCTTTTCTCACGTAATCTAATCGAATCACCCAACTGTGTATGTGGACACACTGAGTCAACTACTCATTACTTACTTTACTGCCATATATACACACACATTAGAGACAATACCATTTTCACTATTAACTGCAATGTACCTGTTGATGTAAACCTTTTACTGTTTGGGTCAGATAGCCTAACGCTTGAACAAAATACAGATATATTTATCAAAACTCAAAACTTCATCATAGCAAGTAAACGATTCTAAGCAATATCTTATTTTTTCTTGCATTTCATCATTACTTTACAGTTTTTTTTATATATATATTTGTGTTGTTTCTGTTATTCCTTAGTTATATATTGTCAAACAAGGGTTAAATTATATAAACATATTTCCTTCATGTAGCATGTTTACTCATCCTAATATGTAGTACTCTTTCAACAATTAGGAAACGGACTTGATATAAGCTTTTATTAGCTTGTTTCCGAATCCTTTGCGTTTTATGTTTATGTCTGCTTGTAACTTTGTATGATATTATTGAAATAAATATGTTTAAACTAAATAATTATTTTTGAATCGCTAATCTTCTGGGTATAAATGTAAAGTAATACTATTGATAAATAAAGAAATTAAAATCACTATCATACATCGGATAACTTTCTATACCGATGATATTAAGACGTGATAACTAATCGTAAAACATTAAGGTAAGACAAGCACGTAGACACTAACACAAACAAATTCACCGTGAACGAAAAGATCGGCAAAATCAGTTCTACTAAAAACTTGGTGTGAACTCAAAAGATCTGAAATACCAGATAAATCTGTGAGCTAATGCTCAATAGTTATAACCCCGCTTTCACAAAAATATTCGGTAACCAGGAAGTAGATGACCAAGGAGTATAAAGTCGCTATACACCAAATGAATGGTACTATAGGATAAAACAATATATAAAAGATTGGGGTTCTGCATCCTATAGATGCTTAGAAAATTGCAACAGACATGTTTGTTATGGACGGATGAACGAACGAACGGAAAAGGGTAAAACAGTATACATAATTTTTGTTATAACTCAAGGATATTTTAAAAAATATTTGTGTTACCAGACATTTTCGTATGACTTAAAAAGTAGTAGTCGTGCAACAAAAATATGTTAAAAGAATAGTACAATACTAACAATATATTCAGATACAAACGTACTTTATCAAAACATAACTAAGACATCAAGACAGAAAGCATGGAATAAACTCCACATCATCAACGGTTATATTATTGAATTATTGATATCATACTGCTATAAAAATATTGTAGGATATAAACCACTTGAATATACAAATACCGTCAATCTTGTAAACATTAAATCGGATTGATTGAAGACCTATTTATTAAGGAGAGAAAAGTAGAATTAAGTCGTGCAAACACTCCGCCTACGTGAAATCTATGGTAGCAATGGTTGTCTAACAATTAAAGAGAATTAAGAGGTGTGTAATTGATGTTGACTCATAATTTGTCAGCAATTTTTCAGCTATATCATGGCGTGCAGTTTTTATTAACTCATGATTTGAAAATGTTGTGAAAAATATTATAACAAAGCAAATTATACACATAGACCCAAACATATCCCCAGTGTTGTCCGTTTTCATATTATCATAAAGTTATATATGAAAATATATTAGATTTTACTTATAGATTATATGAATTAATCAATCAAGGAATCAAAAAGGTCACATATCTGCCTTCTCAAACTGGAAATACTTCAGTATAAACAGATTTCACTGTAATCTTTAGTACCCTGAAATATAAGTACACCATCATTCTTTATGCGTTTGAATTATTTTTTCAAACTTTTACTTTACCTTCCTAAAACAATATTCGGAAGTTATTTTTACAATTAATAACATTATTCAGAAGTTATTTTTACAATTAACATCACGTTGCAGGATCAACTATCACACTGTCAAATGTTTAGTAATGTGATAACAAACATTTTAATACTGATCTGGTGTATTAAGATGCAGATGTCATGGACTATTTCTTGACAATATACTTTCTTATTTATCTGTATGTTATATTTACACTTACATGTCTTGGGTCTGGTGCATTTACTTGAATGTTATATTATTTCTAAAAATTAGAGCTCTTTACCGACTAAATATGCTAACAAGCCCCTAATTCTGTAAAAACCCAGCGTTACGCGTTCTGGACATGAGCAAATCCTTATTTTACTACACCTCTGTAAAGGTGAGTTCTTTGCTTAAGAGAATAAACAAACTTTTACAACCATATATCAATAATGTTGTTAATAGTGAGATTGTACTCTTATTTATATTCTGTCTATATCTTTTTCATATCGTATAATTTTAAAATAATATTAGGCGTTTTAGGCTGAAAAGGCTCAATAACATACATGCTATCATATTTGTTACTGACAGCGTTTTACTGAAAGTTTTAGGTATTTAATATGTTGCTAAATTTACTGCATAATTTATGTTTCTCTATTAATAACACAAATTTTCCCACAACCGTAACATATAAATTCTAGCATTTTTTAATTACACGTATAATGAATGATATACTTCATAAATATTCAAGTTTTAATTAATTTAACCATCATTGTCATGCTAGAAAAACAACAAAAACAGCGTCACTTGTATTTTCGCAAGGTTCATTAGTATAGCAAAAGATGATATCTGGACAGCTCAAAACGTGCATGGATCTTACTCGACATTTTAACACTTTAAAATTAGGCTTACCGCCATGTGTAATGGGACCCTGGAGCTGACGAATAGGCCTTTTGTTTCCTCAGATCGACAGAAATGCATTGGGCGCAATTAGATGGCTAAGAACAGACACCCAGTTGATGCGGGATCTGAGGTTACCTCAGTGATATTGAAATCGATTACAGTGACATTCTTTGTTCCTTGCACATTTAAGAATCCTTGTAAATGTTGAAAAATTGGGTCATTGTCGCTGTTTCAACAGTATAGATTTTAACTGTACATTCTTTTTCAAATTTGTATTAACAATTTGTTTGTTTCTCGAATAAAGGATTTTTGATCTCCTTCTGAATATAAATGAATATTTCTTTACTGACGTTAAGCAAACATTGAATCAAGTAGTCAAATAACAAAATTCTTTATATATTATAAACAAATAGATAATATTAGAATTCCAATTACTAAAGAAAATGCAAAATTTGTAAGCAGAAGAACACTATTATATTAAACATATTTCAAGAAAAACATCAATCATGTTCATTCCACCTGTAATTACTTATTTGTGGCGGGTACGTCATTATGCAGATAAAGTAACTATATCCGTAAATAATATGCATGACCGTGTTATTTTCAAACTTAAGGTTGACAACCAAACATTTACAACGTTGCAAATCTACTTAGAACTCATTTTTACAATTTTGTTTCATTTACGCAATTAATGTTTAATACGACAGTTTGTTCCCTTCGTTGCAGCTATAACATTAATCATTTTCATCGATGGAATAAATCATTGGTACAGTCACAAACTCACAAACTTGTTTCTTCTTTTTTTATCTCTTTTAACAGGGCTCGTTTCCTAAACAAAACCACATTTATCAACATATTAATATAAATACATATAAACATATACACATGAGGATTTTGTTACACAAAATATTTAACTGAACCATGCAGAAAATTGAATACACTAATATACTGTAATACCAAAAATCATTTTAAATCGTGTTAACGTTTTTATTCGTACAACTACGGAACGCGTTTGTGATAACCTTTATGTTTTGGTAGTAGTAGTTAAGCATCCATATCTGACATCTTATTTAATAGATGTAATAAAGGAAACACAGGAGTCTTATATTGGAAAAATATACACGCTGTTACATGCAACCTCTGCTAAAAAATACGTTACACCCTATATATAAAATACCTAACGGTTTGGCTATTTACTACCTTTCAAAGAAAGTTTAAAAAGTTAAAAATATTGCATGCATGGGATGAATTCGACATTCCAATTCATATGTAAAAACATCTCAGCAGCTCCAGATTATTCTCAAATATTTAATTATATACAATATTCGAGGGCCTTAGATTTTATTAGGTACACTTGACTTGATAGAGGATTGCTGGTGACGAAAAAGTTACTGAAAAGGATTTATCAACGTTAAATTGAACTCCAAGTCATTCTGTCTACGGATGGTTGTACGATTGGTGTAATATCTACTAGTTTCGAAGTGTCGTTTCACAAATGACTACAAATTTACTTGTTCTGTCGTAATGTCTTTCTCCGCGATTTTAGTCTCATTTACGAATATTTATAATGGCATGTGGTACCTTCTTTGAGTAACACGATGGGCGCAACATGTGCAGCGGTTTGTTCAATCCAATGTGTAATTTTATGATAAATTTGCATAAAGTGTAATATTAATGAAATAATATTTAATTTAATTACCATTGTCACTTGCTTGACCTGTTGATTCCATTATTAATGCTACAATTAAACATACATT
Organism: Limnoperna fortunei; assembly: GCA_944474755.1. NCBI lineage: Eukaryota > Metazoa > Mollusca > Bivalvia > Mytilida > Modiolidae > Limnoperna > Limnoperna fortunei. Next base: position 88,887,189 of record OX104114.1, on the reverse strand, counting down.
TATTATATAATTGATCACAATTTATTATTACGTTTTATATCTGCTATCGCAAGAGACCACGGGATACATAAATAAGAAATTGTTTTTTTGGACTGTGAAGTAAGGTACCTCGTTCGAAGTATTTTTCAGTTAGATTAGATGCCTCATTAAGATACTTGCGATAAACCCCAGGTCCATTGTAAGAATATTGTCAAGCTCCATGCAAGAAAAAAAAACAATGCAAAAAGCAATTTAAAGTGGTGTATATATTATCGCTCATTTTGTCTTCCGGGATACCTGGAAATACACGCATTTTTAGTTTTGATGTGTTTGCTTTTAGTATATAATTTTAAAACAAAAATAACGATTAAATATATTGCAATATATTATGAAGAACAAGTCGAATGGACAAATTATGAATGGTAAGAAAAAAAGATGAGTGTCTGTTAAAACACAGTCCCTTTAAAAGAGGTAACATCAATAATTCAGACACAAATAACTTTTCTGTGTAAACTAAAAAAAGTCACTTGAAAAACTTGCGAAATGCATCTTCGGTAATATACTGCATATGTAAAAGCAATGTTAACTATTTACAATATAATCACTTATGTTAGCATATTTATAAACGAACTTCCAAAATTTTAAATCAATAACTTTCCAAATAGACAGGAGATTGTAAATACTGTAAGTGTATACATCAAATACTTATTTCTTTCACATTACGGACGATTAATTTGATCGTAGTAGTCTTTTTTAAAATGTCGTTGTGATGTGGTTTGATTGAGTTATTGCACTTGATTTTAATTTTTTTGACAGAGAAATAAAAAGATATAGCGAATTGATGAAAAGTACAAAATTCCAGGACAAAATTAATGACAAACAGCCTATAAGTGAGCAACAATTATGTATTGAGATAATCAATCACATTCATACCAAAAAAATATATACAAAAATTTAAGGACATAATTTATAGCTACATCTGGGATGGGAAAAAGGATAGATTGAAAAGGTCAGTCCTTTCTAAACCATACTCTCATGGTGGACTAAACATGATAGATATTGACGCTTTCATAAAGTCCCTACATATAAAATGGATTAAAAAGATATGTATGGAAAAAGATGCAAACTGGGTGGTACTCCCAAAGTTTTATCTAAATAAATTTGGTACAGACCTTAGCATATTCAAAATGAACATTGGAAATATAAAAACGTTAAATAAAAATATTCTAGACAAAACCCCTGAATTTTATCAAATGCTTATCAAATCATGGATATTGGTTGGGGGAGGAAAAGACAAATTTCCCAAAACATTTCTAGATGTCAGAAAACAGTGCATTTGGGGAAACCAGTTTATAAAATTTAATAACAAACCTGTTACCTTTGATCATTGGATTAAAGATGGCATTTGCCATATCAATGACATAATAGATGAAAAAGGAAATATTTCAGAAACAGTTGTTCTCTCAAAATTATCTAATAAAACAAACTGGATAAGTGAATTTTCTCAAATAAAAAATGCAATCCCAAATAACTGGAAAGATGTACTAAAATCAAATAACTCAACAAAAGCCAATATTCATATAAAAATAATACTCTTAAATTTGGTAATAATTTTGACCTTTTGAAAAGATGTGAAAACCTTATATATGAAGACATTTTAGCAATGGAAAACTGTGGTAAACCAATTGGTCTTAGCAAGTGGGAAAAAGTCTTCACATATACTGATATTTTTAGTTTTCAAAACTTGTTTAAGTTCACGTTTACATTCTTAAAAGAAAACAGACTTAAAATATTTAAATGGAAATTAATACCTTTCTTAATACTTTGTATGCTCTATAATTGGAAAATTACAACAAATAACTTATGTCACTGTATGGTAAAAGAAGATTACAAACATTTCTTTCTAGATTGTAAATATAATACAGACTATTTTGTACAGATAAAACAAATGATTGAAAAATTAAGCATTGGTGAACATATTCTGTGTTTAAGATGCCTAGTATTAGGCTACAAAATACAGGAAACAGACTATTATGATTTAAATTTACTAATTGTATTGATTTTTTACTCAATATATAAATGTTATTGTATTTCAAATAACAGAGAAAAAAGGGTTAACATATATTCAATTTTTAGTTCAGAAATTACGAGATCTTGTGAAATTCATTCTTTTCTAAAGAAGAATTGTGAACCAATTATTACTATGCACAATTCAGGACAACAAGTAAGTGGTAGCACAACAGGTGATGCTTTTCAAACATTCAACAAAAAAGGAAACACAAAATGGAAAGAAACATCTTGGCACAAGATGTGAGATCGAAATGTGTAGAACTACCAGATATCAAGGATGACAGTATTGGTGGCGCTACTTTGTCTTGTTGTTATGACAACAGTCTGCAACACATTTAGAGAACCAGAAACAAAGTCATCATTCCCAAAACAATTTGATTTCCGTTTTACAAGTTATGAAGTGAATGTGAATGATTATCTCGTATATGTTTTGGTGGACGCGCTATTGAATGGCAGCTCCCATATCGTAAGTGGATTTTCGTTTAAATATATGACTTTAATAGAACCTCAGATTCTAAGATTTGAATTTGTGATCATTGAAGATACATTTCATCAGAAACTATAACTTATTAGACATTATAATGCACGGAAATGTGTTTGATATACACAAAACATCGTATGATAGTTAAATAGTGACCATTCAGCCATGAACACAGTACACACGTCCTGGCTATTATTATCAATTACAAAACAATCATGTTCACCTGTATTACGTCACCCGCTGATGAACAGTTTTCTGAAATACAGTCCGCGCATCGAGGATTCATTCAGAAAGACGAGACGAGGTACAAAAGCCGGTCGAAATTTTTTCCGGCCAATACAAACAATTGTAACAACAAATAGAACACAGAAACGTGAAAATACGCAAACTTTTCAATCAACAAGAAATTTGACATATTTAACTGAATCAATCGATACCGCAGATAAATATAACGGCAATGCATATGGCTTACTGATTCCAACGATCGTTACTTCAAGAACTTGTCAAATTGAAAATAAAGGGAGAAAATCATCAATAACAACTCTAAGTATGATTCCGAAAGCTTTCAACGAAAATATTTTAGATAAACTTTCTATGATATCACTAAATGCCCGGTCAGTGAATAACAAATCAACATCGGTGTGTGACCTGATCGTATCCAACAATGTTGACCTTCTCGCGCTAACTGAAACGTGGCTTGGAACGAAAACAGACAAAGCGGTGATATCAGAAATAAAGCCGGATAGTTATGAAATCCTTCAAGTTCCAAGGAAAGACAAGCGCGGTGGTGGCGTCGCATTGATTTATAAAGATGCTATAGACATCAAACGATCAAAACCCATTCTATCATACACACATTTCGAATTATTGGAATGCAATGTTACTGTACAAAGCATTCGCTTTCGCCTTTGCATAGTTTATAGACCTCCTCCATCCAAGGAAAATAAACTAAAAAACAGTGTATTCTTCGAAGAATGGAGTGACTATCTTAATCGCCTTACAGTAATACAGGAAGAAATTGTTATAACTGGTGACATGAACTTCCATCTTGGTGAAAACGAAGACAGTGATACTCGTAAATTTGTTGACACACTGTACGATCATGGCCTTGAGCAGCACATCGTTGATCCGACTCATAAACTCGGTCACACTCTTGATGTCGTTATCACTCGAGGGAACAGCACGATTATGAAGGAAACACCATTGGTTCAGGATGCATTTCTATGTGACCGGAAGGGAAATCTGTCAGGAGATCATCTAGCTCTTTTCACGTCCTTTGAAATTAAGAAACCTCCGAAAGAACGAAAAACCGTTTCTTACCGAAAACTACGTGACATCAATACGGATGCATTCAGCGCAGATTTGTCTCGAACTGAAATAGGTACAAGTAACACTAACGATATGATTTCTCTCGATGATTTAGTGAATTTATATGACTCGGATATAAAATCCATAGTGGACAAACATGCACCTTTAAAAACAAAAAACCTTATACTAAGACCGAATACAGATTGGTACACCGACGATCTTCGTGCATCAAAGAGAGAACGCCGAAAGGCCGAGCGACGTATGAGGAAAACAAAACTAACAATCCACCGTCAAATGTTCAAAGAAGCATGTAAAACGACGAATAAACTCATTTTACAGTGTAAAAAAGACTATTTCTCGAACAAGATAGCTGAAATAGGTCATGACCAGAAGCAACTACATCGCTTGACTGGTGATTTAATGGGAAACCAACGTATAGTACATTTACCTGAGTCGGAAAATGAAAAAGATCTTGCTGACAAATTTTGTGAATTCTTCGTTGGAAAAATCTCTTTAATTCGAGACAAACTTGCATCGAATAATGCATCCCTAGTCGAATCCAACTATATGAGAGCCGATGTGGCCTTCGAAGGAAACAAACTCAAATCATTTTAAATATGTTCTACTGAAGAAATTCGAAAAATCATTCTTTCATCACCATCGAAATCATGTGAACTCGATCCACTGCCCACTACTCTCCTGAAATGTTGTCTCGAGAGCATATTGCCCGTCATAGCAAGAATCGTTAACAAGTCGTTGTCTGAAAGTTACTTTCCACCAGCTTTCAAACGAGCAGTCGTTAGACCGCTGCTTAAAAAAAACAGATCTGGACAAAGAGGTGTTGAAGAATTATAGACCCGTTTCAAACCTCACTTTCATCTCAAAGATATTAGAGAAAGTTGTGTCCGTGCGCATTGAGAATCACATTAATAGTCACTCTCTCCATGATCCCGCACAGTCTGCGTATAGATCATCTCATTCAACAGAAACAGCCCTGCTCAGGGTACACCACGACATCGCTAGTGCACTAGACAATAATTACTGTGCTGTCTTAATCATGCTTGATTTATCTGCCGCTTTCGACACTATTGATCATTCTATACTTCTCAACCGATTAGAATTTTCATATGGCATAACTGGTGACGCTTTAAACTGGCTCGAATCGTATTTGACTGATCGCAAACAGTGTGTCTCAATTGGAACAGTGCAGTCTGACGACATACATCTCCGCTTTGGCGTTCCCCAAGGTTCTGTTTTGGGGCCAAAACTGTTCTGCATGTTTTCAAAACCAGTTAGTGAAATTTGTATGGCATGTCCTATCACTCATACGCCGATGACACGCAGGTGTATCAAGTAATACAACCTCTAAACGATTGGACCGATCTATCCGAACGGCTTGAGAAATGTTTATCAGACATTAGCGCATGGATGAGCCTCAACATGCTCAAAATAAACCAAGACAAGACAGAGTTAATAGTATTTGCACCAAAGCACAAAGTCAGTTCGATGTCAAACTTTCAATTATCTTTTGATGGTACAATAGTGACAGATGTATCGTTTGTGAAAAATCTTGGTTGCATCTTCGATAAAACGCTGAGCATGGAAGATCAAGCTAGCGCAATTACAAGATCTTGTTTTTATCAGATTCGCAACATAGGGCGCATTAGATCTCTGATTACGGACGATGCTTGCAAAACTTTAATATGCTCCCTGGTTACATCGCGACTTGACTATGCAAATGCTCTGCTATATGGTACCAACAGCTCCGTAATGGCAAAACTTCAGAGGGTACAAAACACGGCAGCGAGATTAGTCACTCGAACTAAAAAACATGATTCTATAACACCTGTCCTAATGTCATTGCATTGGTTACCTGTTCAGTACCGTTGTGAATATAAACTATTGTTATATGTCTTCAAAGCTTTACATGGAAATGCGCCAGTCTATCTCCAGGAATTGATCAAACTGTACAGACCTGCGAGAACTTTACGATCTGAAAACAGCAGACTATTATGTGTACCAACAAACTCTCGAACAAAACGATATGGTGACAGACGATTTGATAAGGCCGGCTCATACCTTTGGAACAATTTACCATCATCACTGAGAAATGAACAATCAATTAATGTTTTCAAGAAAAACCTGAAGACTCACTTATTTAAAAAAGCTTTTTTATGAACTTGTGTACAGACTCATGTTATTTTAAACATTTTTCCTTGCATGTTTTTGAGATTTTATATCTGTGTTTACTCTTTTTTTTTTTTTTTAATATCTTTTAATCATACGTTTTGGAGTACTTCTTAATAATTATTATGATTCTTGTTTTTTTTTTTTATCTCGTTTTCATTCTTTTGAATATTTTATTGGTATACAAGCCAATTTCAAGATATTTTTATTATTAATATTATCTTAATTGCTTTTTAGTTATTAGATTTTTAGTAAATTAATAACCACTAAATCCTTGTCTGTGATTTTTTAGTGTAAGGTTTTTATTACTGTTTTTGTTTTTAACGTTTTCCATTTTGGTTCACTGAACAAGATTTAAATATAAAATGTATATTATATAACATGTTTGTGAAAGTTTGTTATGTTGTAAAGCGCTTAGAGTTGTGTCTCTGATGTGATATTTGCGCTATATAAATATTGTAAATATAATATATATAAAAGAGTTCAGCATGTATTGCTATATTGATCTGTTCACATGTGATGTGTATGATATTGTGTTCTTGAACATACATAGTTACACTGTATCTCTTTATTATTGTAAATATTAGTCACTAATTAACACACTTTCTTAGATACTTACATCTATCATTTGTGTCCAATTACCTTTATACCGTTTAACTGTATCAAACACGCGTTGATCCTATCATTTTAACACACGAATATACAAAACTCATGAATATTCATAATAACGGTGTAATTTCTTGTTGTAAAAAGAAAACCAAATTCGGAACGAGATACAGAAATACATGTGATAATAATTATTTTAAATTAGATTACTCTATATCTTAATCTTGCTAGCAACTTTGTAATACTCATTGTGATATACTAACATAGTTTATTTTCTGCATTATTTACTAGACAATCTCCCTGGTTGTATAGTAACTAATGTTAACAGGGATACACGGCTGAAAGCTGTAAGCCGGGTAAATTGTTCAACAGCTTTAAAGTGTAATAAAATTGTTGAATTAAAAAAAAGAGATAATCAAATGAGAAGGAGAAGCCTGTGAATATATCCCATAAGTGTGAGCTATAGGAATAATACTACATATAAAGGTACAAAATATGATTAAAAAATTTGTGTCGCTTTTTTTCTAATCTTTATATTTCAAGATCTCAGTATCAAACATGTTGGTGTCAATTGTGTCTGTAATCTCAAGCTATTTGCGATACATGTGTCCCACAAAAAAAGCTAAATAAATAGAAATAAACTTTACCATCTACAGCCATAATTGTGCCAAATGAAAATATAAGCAGCAAACATTACAAAATGATGAAATGTAAAATGTGATTGAATCTTATTTGGTTTTGATTGCTTACTTACTGGTTGTTTTTTTGTGTGTTGTATATGTTGTCTGAATCCGGATTGTGCCCCTTGAAACATGTTGTTTGGACGTTATCTTTGCATTTAAAAAAAAAGTTATTTCTGAAATCGGCGGAATTCTAATTTGCACACCCAAGGTTTGCCTCCAACATTTAACAACCTTTAACCCAATTTTACCTTGTTCTTCTGGTGGAGCAGTGCCAGAGGGATTCAAAGCATTGTCAGGAGTATTATTATCTGAAATTCGATTGTAATCATTAAAGTACATGTACTTGTTTAATACACATTTCGTTTGGTAAGATGTCAATTAATCAATCAAACATATAACTTTAGTGATAACAATGTTACTGTCCCAAACTATTCAGAATACGCATACATATAAAACAACACTTATGGGTAAAACTTTTATTGCTTAACGATTTGTTAGTCTACATCAAGTTATATTTAAGACTTAAATGTTAACACATATTGAATTGTCCAATGCACATTTTAGTCGCCAACTTGTCGATACTTTTAACACAAGGACAGACCGTACATTTGTTATAAAAACATCCAAATAATAGAAACCTTCACTCTATAATTAAATGGTTATGATTCAAAATCGCCAACATCGTTTCGTCAGCACAATATTAAAAAGTTATGATTAAGGCTGACATTGATAGTGGCTAATGTCCAACGTTTATCTCCAAAACCAAAAAGAGTGCGTGAAGTGTATTCCTTACAAAAGCAGAACTGTTTGACACTATGTAACTTCTTATTTGAAATAAGAAGACTACTTGCCCCTTTTATTCAATAATATGAATAATGCTAGCAGTTGTGTAGAAACCTCAAAAACACAAGAAAAGCTTGTTGCAGTACCGCAAATGACTAAAACTTATCAGTTGTAATGGAACATTTTCCTAACCAATGTATTTGTGCAGTAAATACAGATCCGGACAATCGTATGCCATATCGTATCCTTAACAAAGTGAATAAACATATACTTATTTTAAATATATATATATATTTTTTTAATACGATATTTTAAGCACCAATAATAGGCATTCTCTAATATGCAACAACAAAACTTACCTTGAAAAGCATTACTTGGGGAATTATCGTTATTTGGATTATCTGCAAAAGATATGTTTGCGTGAAAATCATGTACTGCGATTTTATTGGTTTTTTATTAAAAATAAAATAGAACAATATAGCAAAACACAATGTATTTCCAATTGACTATTCGTTAAATGTATGCTATAATGTCGTGGACTTGAACCATTCGCATTGTAATGTGCTTAATGCTAACACAATTACTTTTATACTTTCTGTTTTATAACAAGAAAGAACATTGTACTAAAAAGTTGTTTTTAGACCACAAAATCTTCACTCACCAGGTCACAATGTGCCAAACTATGTTGAATTTTTAGTAGTGATTTAAGATCTGAGCGATATATGTTTTGTAAGTTATGCCCTAAGACAGTGTTAATTTTTTATTGTTACAGAAACTAATGAAATATGTTGGTACGATTAATGTGTTATTAAAAAAAATTAAACACGACCGATCCTGAATTGTCTTTAATTGTCAAACAATTGTCGTGTAACAACGCTATAGTATATGATCGCAAAACACAGCCACAGATCCAAATGAAGAACTGACTTATTGTCCGCAAAAATTTGTGGGTAAGGAGAAATAACTATTCTTGCCTTCTTTGTTGGTATTTTTCAATCGTTTAATTACGGCTTCTTAATTGTTAGTAGGGCAATGTGTAATTACGCAATTCCATACCTATTGCAACGCCTTTATCAACCAGCAAAATAGCACTAACTGCTCCTAACAGCAATCCTAATAAGACGAAATATGGTGCATCTAAAATGCAAAGACTGTGCAATTATTTTTAGTGCATTTTAAAAAAACCCCAACTTTAATCATATTCTAAGTATAAAAACAATAATAAAAATTGTTTTAAAAAACTAGTATGTTAAACATCTCATCGTGTTTTTTCAAGACAAAATGCGCATCTTTCTATACAGATCTCGGTCATGCATAGACATATTCGTAAAACAAGTTTACCGCGAAATTGACTTTTCATAAGACCTGCAAGCGTACTAGTGCAAGTATAAATCTAGATTAAATTACCTTTACATTGGTTTTTAAAGCAAATCCCTACGAAGATTACAGGAATAAAAATCATTATTATCACCAAAATAGCAAGGATTATTTTTAGACCTGAAATGAACAAATAACAAAGACAAATGCTTGTAAATTTGTACATAAATATTAATGATAACGTTCACGAGCTTTGAATGTGTAATAAATTATTTTGTTTAAAAATTATAAAGCATAAAACAAAGAAATAATCTTAAATCTGTTTATTTTATTTCATTCCATTGATTGGCTAAAAATCAAGATATCTAAAATTATAAAAAAATGATATCAACAATGAAAAATTGAGTATTTGATCTTGACAATATTTTGAAGTGTTTGCTGTAATCAAAATTAATAATCATTTGACATTAATACTGCTCGTACGATTAACAATTTAAGAAAAAAAACTTAATAACTAGATTAGGAAATACTCGATGTATGCAACGAAACATCATCATGCCTGTTAATACTTTCGCTGGTTGCTTGCATCTGCATCGCTTATGAAATAGCAATCTTTGGAAAAGATGGTACAATGTATTAAGAATGCTGCTTTTATCTGCCTTCCATCTATAAAAAACAGATGATAAAGACCTTGTATATTTTGTATTTGCAAAATTGTGAATAGATTAAAAAAAACATAACATAGAATCTTTATCTTAATGCGAGTTACATAATAACGTTGACGAAACATATGATTAAAATTATCTAACGCGCTGACTTCGTTTTGTTCTATGCCGTTACACTGTTTCTTTTTTCTCCTAATACCTCCTTTGACGTCCAAACAAAATATCCTTACTAAAGTAATGTTAAAAAACTACGACAGTCCTTAAATATTTTATGAAATGCATTCCGAGAAAAATTTTCATTTAGGATAAGCTTAAGAAATTAGAATAAGACATTCTTCTATTTTTAATAGCTGGATAAAACCGTAGATTGGTCCATACATCATTCTAGATTCTCAATTCGAGGATGTCTCATGTTCCTGCAATATGATGTCAATTTAAAGTATACAATGTTGCTTTGCTTATATATAATGAGATATAATTGAAAAAAATCTGTTGTTTTGGTAGTTTACCTACTTGCATAAATTTCTTTATGTTTAAAGAAAGATAAATGTACATTCATAGCTAGATCTGTTTGTATGCCTTGTCATAATCTTATGTAGTATAAATAACGATCTTTGTAATGCAATATGAAAAATATAATGGGTAATTTTCGGTAAACTGCTAAAAACAAGGTGATAGAGAATACCCCGTTTAAAACAAATATTTCTTATACTTTAATAACAAAACTATAGCATTGTTTTTATTGTATTACAACGAGGGTCTTTCGAACTGGATATTGTTAATACAGCCAAAGTATTGCCGTTTTCTAGTGGAGTTTTTGTATACCAAACCACTCTATACAATAATAATCAAATTTTTCTAAAATGGCAACAACCAGTCACCTTTTGAGACACCAACATGTTACTGCACCATACAACTAACCTGTAATGCATGTATTACTTGCAAGCTACATGTGATAATTTCTAGAAAACACTACAAACTGATATGTAAAGCTTTTTTGTAAAAAAGACATACATCTCTTGATTAGACACATTACAAATGAAATGAATGAAAAGAAAGATACGGAAAAACCAAGTATTGTCCAAAGGAAAAACTGCAACCAACATTCTATAATAGAAAAAAAAACGTACAGTTATAGGTATGTGGATTGTTTGCTTATTTGTTTTGTTTAAGTCTTACGCCACTTTCAGCAATTTTAAGGTATATCATGGCGTACAGTGTTTTTTGGGAGGAAACCAAAGTACCTGGAAAAAACCCCGACCTTTGGTAGAAAACTGACAATCATTGTCAATTAAGATTGGAGTAGAGTGCACACTTTCCGCAGTGATACCAGAACCCGCAAGCTCAGTGTTGACAAACCACATGACACATAGTAGACTAACTACCTTAACCACTTGGCTACCGATGACCCAAAATGTATGTGGAAGTATTGGAAAAGACATGAATCATATTTATTTTGTATGTACCATTTATATTATTGACTAGCATTTCCCCCAAAAAGGATAAACTTGTTTTCAATTGCTTTTTGTCTGCACGCTGTTTCGACTATGAACATGGCTGACACGAGGAATAATAATTATCAATATTGAATACGCATTTATTGAAGAGATATCGTTGGCATGAAACGTTGTTTTTTTTCTGAAGTTTACTAATGACAGTCGGAAAACCGGGCTCTTACTTGCGTGTCTGAAGTTGTGTTCACGATATCCACTAGATTCATTTATTGAGTTCATTGAACTTGTGAATAAAATATTGTGTGGGTATTTGTTTATATCCGTCGAAAATTAACTAAGCCATATTCTGGACTATAACAAGTTATCAAACATTATCCCGACTCTTTTAAAAAATATATTTTTGATCGGATACATTTTTTCTAATAATAGGCAAATTATGTTACAACAAGGAACAGGTTTACAGTATGCTCGACGTTTTGAGCGACAACATATTTGTTACTTTTGGGGATTTTTCAGCAGGCAATCGGAGTTCCAGTGGGACAAAACTTTGCCAAACTCCTTGCCGATTTGTTCTTGCATTCTTTAGAAAAATAATTAATTTTATTAAAGACAAAAAAATAGCAGAAGCGAGGTCTTTTAATTTTACATATATTAATTATTGATGATGTCCTTTCAATTAACAACCCCTTAATATGCTGAATGCTTTCAGTTAATATATCCGCTTCAAATTGTATTAAACAACGTCTTTATAAACATTCTTACGTGGTATTAAAATCACGAAGAGTCTATATTTGTTTTTACTTTGTGGATTTCTGCAAATGCTACCCATCTTTGCATCCGCGTATATCTTGTTTAAAAGTTAAGGTTTCCATATGTTAATGATAATAATGTGACAGGAGTTTATAAATATCATTTGCGTTCAATTGAGGGTCATAAATAAAATCTTATGACGGATCCTGACTGACATTTATAAATCTGTTTGATTGCCCTGTCGAAATAAAGATGTCAGGTAGGCCGTTAACGTTTCGGAGACGGGATACCCTGTTTGAGAAACCGGCGAAAAACGCCGACGAGTAAATGAAAAGATAGCTAATATTGTCCTGTCGCCAGTCGTTTCCTCGGCTACTAACGCATCGTCGATAGCCAAGCTTTACCTCCCGATGGCCGAGCTCAACTCATGATGAGACGAGATTAAACCTTGACAGCAGAGGCCGATAACAGTGTAACTGAACTTATCAAATTTCAGTAATTACAACTCTTCCCCTATAAAAATAAATGACATTAAGTAAATGTACTTCATAGAAATTTCACATTTTATTTAAAAAAATATTTACACTGTAGGTTTTTTAATTATAATAGTATCTTGTTAATTTTTTATTTATTAAAAAATATTTTAAAAAGTGCATTCATTTTTAACTGATATGAATGACTTTTAGATATTTTATGAAGCATAAGTAAATAAAATGTCGGTAAAGAGTGTTAATTCATTAAGGGACATTTATTTTCAAGCCTAATTTTCGTAAAACGCATAATAATGTATAAAGTATTGGAACTGTTATTTATGACTTTTAATATCGAACGCAATTATTCGTAAGTAAGACAAATACTGTACACCGTCGATCGACGTTCGCTAGTGCATGGATGAACTCAAATGTGGGGGTGCGGGAAGACGATCTTGGCAAGGAAAAACGAGTGCATTTAAGACAATACCTTTGCTATTTTTAAGATTTCAAGTCGTTGTCCTATTTAGAACCTGAGCATATCTCAAAAACGAATACAAATATTATTTTGTGGACAATAAATCTTCTGATGTTTGACGTAATAAAATAAAATTAGACCTGTATTTTATGCGTCTAAATCCAGGCTTCATATTAAAAGCAATAGACTCTGTTGTAACAATTCAGTTCATTTATGGCCTATCAATATAAATTACATTTAATTTGGCATTTTAGCCAAAAGAGGTGTTTTGTTTATTGCAGGTAAGTGTATTTAATTTGTACACGTTATAGTTCCTTTCCACATAAAGATATACCGTCAAAGGTTCAATTTCAAATTTTTGACAAATGAAAACAATCTCTTTTTTTTAAGTTATCTCTTTCATTTTATAATATTGTGATATCTTCACTTTTACATGTTCCTTGTACAAATGTTAATACATCGACCAAACATTGAATTGGACAGCATATATATACAGCTACCTTTAATCATAGTTTTAATACGAACGCTATATGTGACAATACATGAGTCACGGGGACACTAGTGTCCGGTTTGACACATATTGCTGAACAACGTCTTTTACTGTGTTAACTGATGCGTGAACTAGTTCGCATAGCACTACAGAATTTTGCCCATAGATAACATAAAATTGTGATGTAGATGCGTAGTAGTAGATTAGGTTGTAACTGTGTATCAAGTTGTGAAGTCATCTTCATAAATAAGCTTCAACGCAACGGTAAACCTTAGATGGTTATGATGACCAGATGGACTAACTTTCGATGACGGCATGCACAAATGCGTGGTTAAAAGGGGTAACTTCCTTTGCAACTCCACTTTATAATTTTAGCTTTTGATTTTTCTGTATTTGTACACGAATCACCCAATCTACAGAGACACATGTCTTTTTTGTTTCTAAAAGTCACATTCGATATGCTTATATTTTTGTTTGTTTCTTTTCCAAAACGAGAACCTATTATCTTTAATACCGAAAGGTCACTTTTTGCTGTGATAAAGATATAGATGCACCAATATCGATTTTCATAAGCGCTCAGTTTTCTTTCAGCTTGCAGAAGTGTTTTAGGATGCTGCCAACCTCAAACAACAGTATTGCTAACCGATTGCTTGTGAATATTGCGACTGTTACATTTACGTTAATGTACAAACCAAGTGTGGGGCTATAAAAGGAGTACTCCCACCTCCGAAAAAGTGGATAAATACAATTAATCAAAGTCAATGTTAAAAATTTTCTGAAATTAAATTTATCTATTGTTGCCACATTAGTCTCAAACGCTATGAAATTTTATGTTATTTATGAGCTATTAAAGTGTTTTGCATAGTTTTTGTGAGACACCTTTAATGTAGAAATAAATCATGATATAAAAATACTACTCGTCTACATCACAAATTCAAATACTAGCGGAGTATGGTTTATATCTGCAAGTTATCATAAAAAGTATCTCACCATCTTTGTTGTAAAATCAGCTGTTTTAATATCTCTGAAATATATGTACATAATCAATCACGTTGTTATCTAATAAGGCTGTATGGCAAAGATATTACCATTTACGGCCATTTTTAGGCAACGTTCTTAGACGCTTTGGTTTTGTCCCACAAAGCACCACGCCGAATTTATGTTAAAATTGTAGGATAGTTAATATTATATGTAGTTGATCATATCGCAACGACATTTTGATTTGATGGGACTTTATCGACTTTGTGCATTTTAGATCAAAGGAACTTTTTGTGGACACAGCTGTTCTGAAACCGCTTGACGGATTGTTTTACAACTTGAAAGGATTAATTGTTATGATGGGTAGATGTGCTGTACTGTCATTTTGATACGTCAAATTTTGCACGAGTTATGGGGTTTTTACAGAAATGCTAGTATAATACAATGGTACCTCTTGCGGACGCATCTCCTCTGAAACCGCTAGACAAATTGCTAACTGTGTAGATACACAATTCACCATCATTTGATTCGTCAAAATTTGTAGAAGTTATGGAACTTACCATTTCAGCAATATAATACAATGGTAATAATCTTGTAGGTGCATCTCACAAACCGTTCAATGGATGGCTTTGACATATAATAGCAACTTGCCTTGCTTATGTTAAACTAAATTGGAGCAGGCACTGCTTACTCATCCAGAGCACCTGACCTGATTGGACCCATTGTTTTTATTGGGTTCGGGTAAGTCACTTATTCTTTTGTGTTTTTAGTTTTTTTCTGTCCTATACGTGTGTCTACATCCATATTTGTAACCGTCCCTTAATTTTCGGCTATTTTTGTTCGTCGGTTTTCTTGCAATATTTCTTTCACAGATTTTTTTGCTTTCAAAGACTGTTGTTATAGTTGAGTCTAGTTTTGATAGGCGAACAACATTATAAACCGATTAACTTACTTACTTGTTTAGAAACGCGTTGCTATTACCTTCCATGAACGCATTTAATATCGTACAACATAACAGTTATGGAACTTAAATGAATCAGCACATCAGGCTGTAAAATGCAACAACAGTATATGCAAATGTCGACCTCTTTTATTCATCGTCAATTTAGATAAATTTAGAATGTCTTGAAGAATATCTGTAAATATATCCGATGTACATAATTTTGTTTATTATTCATGTATATATATGTTCGATACATACCACTGATGTCTGGTATGGTAACTTCGACAGTTCCCTTGTCTCTATTAGTACCATGAAAACATGTCCAATTTCCATTAAGACTTTTATCAATTTTAAGAACTTTGTTTTGATCTGTCAAGGCGATGTGTTTTCTGAAGTCTCTTTTGCATTAGGTAGTTTTTGTCTTTCTCTTGAAACAATTATCTTTTTTCTTTGTCCCTTTTTATTCGTTTCATGGCAGTTTTTCTTGCAATACTGAAGTATCTATTTCTAGGTTGAACAGAAAGTTTTGAGACAAATTGACTTTAATTATTAAAGCATTTTCAAGGACAGCAGCAGCATATTAATTTTCTTATTTCAATTTGTTGCAGTTGTTGTAAAAGAATATATCATTTAAAAATCCTCTTGCTGACGGCAAGGCTAATTCCTTATAAAAGCTAAGATAGCTAGCTCACTAGTCAACTCTATTGGTAAATTTTGTATTGAATATGGCAAGGTAAATTTTAAAGAATGGAAATGCAAATAAAGCAGTTTTTCCCCTATTTTCTCATTAATATTCTAACAATACAAATTAAGTATGCTTCGCAATCTCTTTTTAAATTTATTAATATGAAATTTGGTTTAGAAAGCATATTATTTAGAAAATATAAGTTTCAAAAAGGGACATAACTGCACAACAGTCAACACTGGTGAAATGACTTCATAGCATATACAAATCATTAAATAGGTTAATCAATGAATATAATCTATTGTGTGATGTCTAAGAAGCAAAGAATATTTCTAGATCTTCATTTAGTTTTAATTTGACAAACATTAAAAATAGTCAAACATAGTGACATATGGTTTTTGAATATTGTACCAAAATTGCATGAAGGCAATTTCAATTATTTGGTTATTCCATAATCATTATGGAATAACCAAATCATTGAAACTGCCTTCATGCAATTTCGGTACAATATTAAAAAAATTCAGTAACCCACATATTTTCAATTTAAGGAATCTATATTATTTTGGGTTATGGTCAACTTAATTACCCGATCCCTCTGGTACCACACATCCATATTTCTGTAGTAGATGCTATCTGGCTGCAACTGTGACCCCCCTGCCGGTATCCTCCTGGCTTTGCTTCCCCGAGTGGTTCGGATGTGCACATTTATACTAAACGTTACACCCCGCTGCGCTAGACAGCCTTTTCCAATACAAGCCAAGAGTATATTGGTGGTATGGACAAACAGTGCATGTGTCAATATCAGCAAAAAAACCCAACACGATAACATATCAGTTTTAACTCACTATTAATGTTTTCATGGTCACTATTAATGTACAGGGATAAACAATGATATCTTTTTTACACATCTCTGACAGTTTTCCAGAAGAATAACGTCAGTCTCTTTACGAAAATATGGGGATAACCACAATTTGTTTTTAGTAAATGGAGAAAAACAGCATATTAATGTTGCATCTGGTGAATTTTCAATGTTTTCTGCCATTGTTTACATTTCTGTCTACATGGTTACCTTTTGGAAATTTACCTCCCTTCCAATGAAGAGTGCAGTAATGGGAAATAATTCCACAAAGGACCTATTTCAAAGCGTTTAATGATTTAATGTGAATAGATCCCAACTTTCTAATTACATGTATTTAAAACTGTAACATTTAAAACCTACATTTTTAGAAAACTAAAATAATTCATATAATATCTAGTAAGATAAAATAAAGCAAAGATGAAATTTCCGAATTTTCTATTGAGATGCATTGTAAAGCAGCAAAAAGTCACATTTAAATATTTTCTATATCAGATAATATAATTGAATAATTTGTTACATTTGTTGATAGTGTCTATTGCTACAAGTTTTGCCCATTTTTGTGGATTTTTATTATGTGCCATGAATCACACTATAAGCTGATCTGCCTGGATTTTATACGGAGCTGTACTTAAGAGCTTCTGGTTTACTAAACTGTCTTTCTCATTCGATCAACATTTTGAAATGTGGTTGATTCTTTTCTTGCGAAAAATTAAAAATCAATGGCCTAAATGTATATAAAAGGCACTTAAATTACATTTAAAAATGTTTATGTGCATAATAATAACAAATAATTTCTAAATTTCAAATGGAAAATGACAAGTAGCAAGATGTTTTAATGCTTGATGTGTGCTGCTTTATGTATTAAAATAAAACCTTTCTAGGTCCATTTTAAATGTTCACTTGTCAATGAAAATTATATGCTATGCATAAATAATTTCAATCTGTGTTTTGCTGTGATGAATATTCCATTTGTGAAAAATAAATTTAATTGTTATTGCAAAATAGCGAATTAACAAACCCAAATCTATAAAATAACCATACATTTACAGGATTTAATTAGCCCTGTCTTTTGTAGCTTAAGAAAGCATTTTTGTTAATAATACAATTTCATTCCAAATAATTGAAGAGTTGCATCCCTTAGACTTTGTATAAAACAAGAATTCATCATGTTTTTGTTTTGTTTTGTGTGTGTAAATTTTGAATAGAAATAAATTTGTCAGAATTATTACTTACTATATATTAAACATCAATCAATGAGATTTTAAAGTTTTATTTTTATTGACATTTTAATGCTGTGCAATTTATGATTAAATCGAGAATCTTTTATAGGAAGACGTGTAAGAAAATTGAAATTATCAGACAAGCACACGCACAACATAAAATACTATTCCATTGATCTAAAATGACTTACTCCATGTAAAATTTATTGCCATTAAATAATTTATATTTTTTTTCTTTATGGCTGTTATTTTGAATATTATAGAAGCTAACACTGATAAATAATTTGACGGTGTTTTGTTATTTTATTTCGATTGTCTTTATTATAAAAAAAACGAAAACTGTAAACAAAAAACAAAACATCAGCAAGGGAAGAACTGTTTAACAAATTAAAATGTCTAAAAAAGGTAGGTTGCCTTAAAAGACTATATTTCATGACCTTTAGGCATTTTTAAACATACATGTAGAAGGAGCATTTTTAATGCATCTTAGAAGCCATGGAAGCTAAATTTACAGATAAATTAAAAAGAAAAAAAGAGCTACCTCAGTTTGAATAGTATACATTTTTAAAAAATAGTTTGAATATTACATAACTTTTATATAATAATAGAAGCAAAGTACAGAGGATACCTGTATTGAGAATTGTGTGCTAAAGTTCTCAAAATGCATCTTCAAAATGTAGAAATGATATAAAAGTGATTATTTCTAGTTAAATTATTCATAAATTGTTAATTGTGTTCATTCAATTTATTAAACTAAGTAATCCAATATTTTGTCAATGAAATTTTTTATATCAGAAGAGTGAAAGATACACTATGGGAAGGTGGTGTAAGAGGAACTGGATTCATTCATTTTCCCTTATTACAGATCAAGGTTATGTTGCAGAGCAAATGATTCATGTCTGTGATTGGCTGCCTACACTCTACAGAGCTGCTGGTGGTTACCCCAATCAGATGGCTGATCTTGATGGAAATGACCTCTGGGACATACTATCCAGTAATAGAAAAAATATTAGAACTGGAATGTTGCATAATATTGACCCATATAGTCCTGAAGGACTCTCAGAAAAGGAGATTATAAAATACTACCATATAAGTGGTTTTTTGCGTGATGAAAATTTAGCATTTTTGTTAAAAGCCTGTGTAAGTTTATGTTTGCGTAATGTAAATTTCGTGGTCTCTCATCAAAATGAATAACTCAATCCTTTTTCCTAATAATGTACATGTTTTTATTTTTACGTTCTCACCCTTTATCATTTCTATAGCGAAAATTAATTCATTGCAGAAAAAACCACTTATACGGTTTATTAGAAAATCAGTAAAATTAGAGTGACTGGTATGCACCATGGCAATTTGATAACAATAAATTGTATCATAATACAATAGATATTCATAGCTTAGACACAAAAAAGTACCAATCATTAGACAAAAATGCTCAAGAATTTTCATTGTTTTCACCTTTATAAATAGACTGTGGACCAATTCCATCCAATGCTAGCAGTAACTGTGATCCAGAAGCTAAGGCGTGTTTGTACCACATTCCATCAGATCCATGTGAATTTTACAAAATTGCAGATCAACATCCAGACATTGTACAGCAATTAGTGGGTATTGTGAACCAATACAAATCTACTATGGTACCGTCACTTAATAAACCTCAGGATCCTGCAGGAAACCCCAGAAAAAACACAGGAGCATGGGTTCCATATATAAGTGATTTTATTTCTGTAGTGATAGGAAAGTTTTCAAGTGTATCTATTTGATGTCTGATGGATTTTTACTTTGTTATATTGTATTTTCTCACTTTCATTCAGCAGTAACACTATGGCATGTCCAGGCTTAACGTTATGTCATTAAAATGATATTCTACACAAGATTAAAAATGATTTTGAAATTTTATTTCCTGTTTAATTATGCTTTTAAAAAAGATTAATACAAACATTATTATCCCACATAATTGATTGATTAATAATATTTATATGGCTTTGAAGTGACACATTCTGCACCAGAAATTTGCCTTGCACAAGCAAGAACATGTGTTGATGGATATTTTATTTAAGTTACACTATACAAATATGATGTTACTTTGTTATATTGTATTTAGTCACTTGGATCAGCAGCAACAATATGGCATGTCCAGGCATAATGTTATGTCATTAAAATGGTATTATTCACATGATTTAAAATGATGTTGATATTTTAAAGGGTCAGGTGAGCTATTGCCATCACTTGGCGTCAGTCGTCCATTTTGTTGTCATCTGTTGTCGTCATAAACTTTTCTTCTTCTCCTCCAAAACCACTGTAGAGATTGCTTTGAAACTTAGCACACATCATCAGTGAAATGTCCTCTACCAATTGTGCACATATCATGCCTGCAGACTAACCAACTTGGCCGCCTTGGCTAAAAATAGAATGGAATGGTCAAAATACAGTTTTTGGCTTACAGTTCAAAAAGTATAACAGATACAGGAAATCAGAAGAGACCTTTCTTCTTCAGCATCAAAAGCTCTACAAAAGAAATCTACAAAAATGACTTCAGGGTCAATATTGCCTGATGAACTGTTTAGTAGTTATTCCCTGAAACCGTTTTTAAATCAATTTTACTTGATATTTAAAAAGGACTTCTGTGCAACTTTGTACACATCATCAATAAAATGTGCTCTATCAAATTTGCAGATCAACCTGCATGGCCGCCTCAGCATAAAATAAAATGTGGTAGTTAAAATAAGTTTTCGGCTTATTCAAGTTATTCCCCTTGAACTTTTTAAAAACAAATTTTAATTGATTTAAAAAAAATTCCTCTTAAATCAATGAAATTACTGCTTGCACAAACCATAAAAAGCTGACCAAACAACATATCCACCTTGGATAGCTTTTGGCTTATAGTTCAAAAGTATAACAGATACAGGAAATCTGAATGGAACCTCCTTCCTCAGCATCAAAATCTCTTGAACATTCTTTAATGAAGTGAAGTTGAGTGACGTTGCCTTAGAGGAGTTATTGTCCCGAAATTGTCAAAATTGTTGATTTTTTTTTCATTTTTCCTCGATATCAGGACAAAATGTAATAGCTAAAGAAAATCTATTCCATCCAAAATAATTCAGCTCATCAAGATCTGCAAAATGATTATTGGTGCATATGTGTTGGACAACTCCTTATAGTAGTTATTGCCCTTTAAATGTCAAATGACTGATTTTTTCAGTGTTGGACAACTTTTTACAGCAAAGAAAAGCTAGAAACAAAGGAAGAATTGTCAGGTTCAGGTGAGTGATACAGGCTCATGAGAGCCTATAGTTTATGATCGTTTTTTTAGATTCATAAAAGAAACTTGCTTGTATATTACCATACTATTTTTGTTAAACACCAAACAATTGTAAAATTGTCTGATGTACAATAATTAAAGGAAGTATAAAGTATCTCGTATTAATTCCACATAATTTGACAGATTAATATTAATATGGCTTAAAAGTTTACTTGCTAAGACATTAGACTATTGCTTTAATTATAAATAGTATGTTATGATAATGTTTGGTACATTAGTTTGCATTTTTTAAGCCACAGATTGAAAATAAATGACAGGGCTGCTAATGCGTTCTGATTGGCCAAAAATTAAAAACAAATTTTCCTGACAAACCGCTTATTAGAAGACATTGTGATAAATTTATTATTTTTTGTCGATCCGCAACTCATCCACCGTGTAACGTCGGAGTCTATGGGAATAACATACAAATAACCTTTTCTCTGAAACTATTCCACACTTAAACTACATGTAAATTATGCTGAAATGAAACTAACACAGTTATCTTATTTTTTAGAGTTTTATGAGCCGATTGGAATTTTCAACGTGGCTGCCAGGGCCATTAATGGGTTCGGTAGGCTAAAATTTCAAAATTCCTTTTCGACAAACCGCTTGGCATATTGATGTTTAAAACTTAAAATTAAAAGGTATTTAGATAGTCGTCTGTAAAATTTGACTCTTGGGGATCGATTTAAAATCCAACATGGCAGCCACTATAGAACATAGCTTAAAATAGAACAGTATGGGGAAAATATATAATTGCTTCTTCTAAAAAACGCTCCACCCATTAAAACTAAGTTATGTATGGAATAAGCAGGGATATTTCTTATTTTATTTTGAGTTTTTCGAACTTATTTGAAATTTAACATGGCTGCCAGGGCTGCTAATGCGTTCTCGTTTGCTGGAATTGAAAAAAATTTCAAACAATCCGCAAAGCAGAAATAATGTAATTTTTATAGAAATGTACCTCAGACTGTCCTCTACAAAGTTTTAGTGCTTTGTGTGGATCCTAATTTAAAAATGTCCGACATGGTTGGACATTTCTTACAATAGAACCCTATTGCGAAAACATACAGACCGGCTTCTCAGAAACTGTCATACACACTCAAACCAAATCGTGCAGAAATTCGTAGTCCTCTTGCTGTTCACTGGAGATTCAACATGATGGCAACAAACGTAACATCTCAGAAACAGTCTCGCTTTAGTATTTCTTCTAATGGCAAGAAGTTTGGAGTTTAATTAAAAAATTATTGCCTTAAATCGCAATTATTTATGCGTTCAATTGCAATGCTTTGCAGTCAAACGCAATTTTGTTTTGTTTTTTTAATGTAATTCTAATTTTCAAATAAATATTGTTCGTTTTAACAATTAAAACACGATAATAATTCATTGTTAATGCTTATTTGTCCATATGACGTGGGCTAAAGCTATTATCTGATTGTATAGTACCCCCGGATCGTCAGATAATATATTCTTTGACATAATGCAGTGAATATAATTTGTTTTTAACATTTTAAAGGTCAATGCAGATCGTATCTGTATAATCGTGCGTACTGACAAAATGTCTTTTTAGAATTGATTTATATTAAATAGATAAAATGTATTTAGTTAGACACTATACAAAGGATTGTGTTATCAAACATTTGAATAGTTTATAAAATCTTGTTCTTTCTTATATATCAACTAGACCGAATTTCTTGTTATTCAGAAGTGTGACTTTTAAAGTGTTATATGTTAAAATTTCCACACGTTCTTATTTCATTCTGCAATTAAAAGCTGGCGCCATCCGATTTTACTTGTTCACCTAATATAAAACAGAAGGTGAAATGCATACAACATATATTGAACTAATTATATACATTGAACATTTCTCATATATTTGAGACGATATAATTAATTTCAATTCGAAATTATTCTTTTGATGTAATTTTATATTAATTGGGCGTCTACACAATACTATCCAAAAGAATTAATATTCATAGAATATTGTAAATGATCTTCAAGTTTAAAGGATTTGTACCATGCACATCGAATAATTTATTTTTAACAACTTGGTTCATGTTACTTGAAACAATACAAGGATGAAATTAAAAAGTTGTATAAATTTAATCGAAAATTTAACAATGTAAACAAATAAATACAATAAAATTTTGTACGTTGTTGACATTGTATAAATATGAGGTTAAATAGTATTTCTTTGTTTCTCCTTCTTAGCTAGCACAAAAAGTTTATATTTTCCAATAGTGTACTTAAAAAGATATATTTCTACTGACAACAACGTCATTTTACATTTAATCTTCGTCACTTTACTCTCCAGTTATTTCAGTAAATTAATAGAATTACTAAATACGATAGCGTGGCGAAACACAATTGCAAGTTTAATATAAAAAAGAAGAAACTAAATTGAAGTTATCACAAAAACTACTTATTTCAGTACACAATGTGTAAAACAATAATATATACAAGTGTATGTCAAGACCTGACTTTGACAAACATATGCACCACGAAACAAAACCAAAAAACATAAAAATCGAAATCAAAGACACACCGTGAGTGCTCGGGACGAATATGCAGTATCTGCCTCTAATAAGACACCATTCGATTTACTCGTTGTTAGACGCCTGTTTCTTCTGTTAAGCTCAAACCAAATAAATATTAAAAATGCAACAAAGTAAAGATACTGTAGAGCTTTTATCATCAAAGTTAAAAAACGTTATGCCAAATCTGGCTAAGGCCATCTACACCTTGCGCATAAAAAAATTAGAATTTAAAGATCTGGGAAAGGTAGAATCAAGGAAGAGGAAACACTACCTATGACTTAACGAAAAGTCTGATCGTTTTTGAGAGATGAATTTCTCATAACCGTCAATTATGTCATGATAACAGCCATAGATCTTCTGTAGGATATCATCAACGTAGGTAAATAAATCCATGTTTGAGTATCTTCTTAGTAATAACAGTGTACGGTATTGAAAATCGAATATAGCTATCAAGTTCTAGCAGAAATTATAGGTACAAATGTAAACATCATAAACCGGAGGTAGTGGAATGTTGCTATCGATGCCCAGGACATTAACAATTAAAGAAAAAGAGTCTAGTATGTAAATAAAAAGTACTATATAACGACAGAGCTAACGTGTTATAAATTTTCATTACCGTTTCCACCCAGGGATATTAACAGTATATAATGCAGAAGCAGGAAGATAAACTTGTGCTTGAAAGGTTTGTTCTTGTGCTGATCTATGTTTGAAAACAGAAACTAAAACACAACACAAACAACAAAATAATTTAGAAGTCACCAGTCGAGCGATCTATAAGACGACAATAGTTGTCGCTGTTTTCATGTAATATATAATGTATATCGCTCAAATGTATTAATACATTCTGCTTTTAATACAAATGCAGGCTATGTAAAACACAATTTTCACTGGTCGACTCACAGTATACATGTTCAAATCACGTCAGTTGTATGAATTCCTACACAGGCGAAATAAATTGTTCAGTGTCGAAATGTTTTAATGGACGAAATCTCTCGTATATTTAATTGGAATTACAAGTGTTTAGTTATTTTCACAGAGTTTTATATAAACCTCTTTAGGATAATTTTCGACTACTAATCAAATTAAAGTTAAACAATTAATCAATTAAACGAACACAAATTATTTCCATGTAGTTTCTTACATTTTTCTGCAATGATCTGTATTGCTATGGTTAATATTGACAGCAAGACTTGGTTAGGCCAACGTTGGGCCAACCATTACCTATTATGTTGGGCCAACGTCGGTAAACAATGTTGGGCCAACGTTATAAGTGTAAAGTGGGCGAACATGTTGGTTTTACGTTGGGCCAACGTAGTAATAACTGTCAGCTAATTGATAGCTAACGTTGGAACAACATCGTCATATCTATCTGCAAACCAAGAGCCAATGTTGGGCCAACATCGTCATATCTATCTGCCAACCAAGAGCTAGACTCGAAACCAACCATAGATCAACGATATACCAAACAAAAACAATTAGAGGCAAACGTTCTTTATTTATCCACTATGTACAGCTGTTTAAACAAACTTAATGGTCCTGAAGCTTTTGTCCACCTATAAGTTAGCAGATAATTAAAAATTCTTGTAGATATAAAAGTTAAATTCTTGGATAGACATGAACAAGTCAATAAATACTGAACACACATGTTTTCTTCATACTTTATAGATAAACATTGTTGCAGTTTTTCTTTCGTTTCTTTTTTTCTACCACCATTACTGTCTGATGCATTTCTATTTTTTTCTACCACAATTTCTGTTTAATTTCAATTCAATATCTTCCATTTCTTTGTCTGTATCCTGGCTACATATTCTTTTCTGTATTCGTTTCTACTGGAAAAATGACAAATTTAAAATCACTTAATTTTGTACACGCTATTGTCCTAAATTGACATCATAAGAGCACAAAGCATGTATCACACAAACTAATTTAGTATTTTTTCATAAGCTACAACTTACAAAGTAAAACATCTTTTAACCACAATGATGAAAACGGTATTTTTGACCCTCTTTTCTGAGCCATGCTGTTCAACTTTACAGCTCTACTGTTTTCAAGTCTTTTTGATAGTATCTTCCCATATGTTTGTTTATATCTTTCAATACTTGAAGCCCATAGTAATTGCACTAAACATCAGGCATAACAATGAAAATAAAAAATCATATACTTAATATCCATGTTTTAGACAGTGGGAATATATAAACTACTTATCAATGACATTTAATCCTATTTGTTAAGATCTTTCAAGGAAATATGGTAATTATATGCCATTTATAATCTGGGTGTGATTTATGTGTGATGTGTACACTGTAGTAATTGATAAAAAATCTGCAGATAAAACTCTTCACACATTTGGAAGGTGACCTAATTACTGGAGAAAGGAAACATTTACATTAACTATATTTGATGCATTATGAAATTTGTAAGATTAAAAATGTATTACTCTAAAAAATATGTCCATTACACCAGGAACCTATACTATTCCCAGATTACACAAAGATACTTTAAAGACATTATGAAGTTTTTTGTCATCGTTTATTTTCATTTACTAGTACGATTGATAATTCACAAACAACTGATTATTGGAAAAATGAAAATTTTACCCACAGCAATAAGTGGAAAATATATTCTATAATAAAGTTAATTTACTTACATGATTTAACTTGTAAAGTTCTGTAAAGCACTGCAGCTAGACGCTGGAAATCCAGCGATGTTAGATTACAGATAAGGTCACAGGTTATTACAATTTCATACAGATATGAAATATGAAATGATGCAAATAGAAATATTGCTCACTTTTGAAATTTTAATAGAAATGAAAAAAGATGTATATTTATTACAATTAGGTATAACGTAGCAAGTAATATAAACTCATTACACACTTGTCATTGCAACAGTATGAGATTGATTCAATTGAAATAAATAAAAGACTTTCCTTATAAACTAAAAGTTTATAAAATTTTAATTCGGATTTTAATTTAAAACAATATTTTTGTTTTTATTCCAGAACGTTTGCCATAGTTGTACCAACGTGGGCCCAACGTTGGAACAACATATAAACCACTTTAGACAAAACAATAAAACAGAATAAAAAAGAAAACACATCTGTGTGTTTTAATGCAATGTTGCTACTGTTGAATAAAAGTAAATGTATCGCGATAGAAAAATTCAAGCCGATAGAAACATCAGAATTGTCACATTAACAGCCACTGATAACTGACATGACTAAATAATTTTCAGAAAATTAATTATAGCGAACAAGAAGACAATAATTTGTCTATCAAAACATTTTTTCTCTGCACATTGTTTTCCATAAACTTCTTTTGTTCTCGAAATGCGTAATAAAAACAAATCAAATCAAACGAGATGCACACAAAGGATAAATAAACTTATGATATATAATCTTAATATATAAGTAGAGATATGACTGTGAGAAATACTTTTTTTCAGGAATTAATTGTATGAATTGTATATATTGTAAGCTTAAAGTCTTTGGTTTGATTTTTTGTATGAAAGCTTAAATTAATATATTTTTTGGAATTTGAGCGTCACTTTTATTATTCTTGATAAGACGAGTTAAAACTTGCGTCTGGCGTCGTACGTTTGATAACCCTGGTATCTTTAATAATATTTTATCTCTAATATATGTCCCATAAGTAGTAATAATTAAAAACAGAAAAAGAACTTTTTGATCGGGAAAATGAAGTAATCGTGCTTTTTAATTTAGTTTTACAGAGTGACATTTTCGATATAAGGACAAAGATCTTAATACGAAGCAGACATTGAAGTGAATCTCAATCTTGCTAGGATGAATACGAAAAAAAAGTAATAAAACAAAATATAATAAAATTATATGAAGGGATTAAGACGGATAAGTATTTTATTATTGCCCCGTCACTTTGTTGGACGCCCTATAGTGATCAGTCTGTTTTGATATTTAGAATGTAGGTATATCGATAATATCAAGACGATGTGTCGCATACCGTGGTTGATCACCTTTTACCTTAAGCTCACATTTATTGCTTTCTGAATGACAAATTCCTGTCCGGACTGTAACTCTTTTTATCTCTTGAGGTAGGCTTTTGCTTTTCGGAATGTGGGTAGATAATATCATGGAAATGTGTCGCATACCGTGGTTGTTGACCTTTGACCTTAAGGTTTTTTGAATGACAAATTCATGTCTAGGCTGTAAATTTTTATCGCTTTAGGTAAGCTTTTGTTTTTTTGGAATGTGGGTAGCCATTATCAAGGCGATGCGTCGGATTCTGTGGTTGTTGACCTTTGAGCTCACAATAACATTATTGTTCTGATCTGCAAAGTTTTAGTTTTTGTGTGGATCCTAAATCAAAAATGGACGACATGGTGGAATATAACTTAAAATAGGGCCGTCGGGGGGTAACTTGGTAATTTTTAGGGTGGGGATGTGTCATTTTTGATTTGAATTCAATACCCATATTTATATCAAATTTCCACTTTTCATGACCCATATTTATATACAATTTCAATTTTCATGACCCATATTTATATAAAATGAACAATTTTCATAACCCATATTTATATTCAGTAAACTTAAAAGAAGATCATATTTATATACACAAAATGATAACATAGTGAAGAAGAAAACACAATGTCATTATTAAAATTACACTTTATTATATTATATGGGGCATATTTATATTAAAATGGACAAAACATGACCAATATTTAAATGAGACCAGATTTGTTTTAATGAAGATTAAAAGGAATACCCAGTTTTATATAAGATTGTTTTAAAAACTATACCCATTTTTATATAAATTTTCAAAAAAACCTACCCATATTTTTGGCACATATACGTATACCTTTATATAGGAAGTTACCCCCCACCCCCACCCGTGGCCGCCTAGGAAAGTATAAAGTGGCTTCTCAAAAACTGTCCTACATATTAAACCAAATCATTCAGAAATGCAAAGTTCTCTGTAGCTGCTGAATGGAGATTCAACATGGCAACAAAAATAAAAACAGCATCTTCTCAGAAACTGTCTGGCTTCATTATTCCTTTAAATGCAATAAGGTTTGGGTTTAATAGCAAGTAGTGCGTTAAATCATCATGTGTTTAATCTTTTATTATTACATGCATTACTTTTTTCACATGGTCCTAATTTTCAACTAAATATTGTTCGTTTCACATTCAATACACGAACGAATTGTGCGTTGTAAATGTTTATTTGTCCATAAAATGTGCGCTAAAGTTATTATACCCACGGATCGTCAGATAATATATGCAATGACATAATTCAGACAATACAATTAGTTTTTAACCTTTTTGAATGTCAATACATATCGTGTCACCATAATATTATGTAGTGACAAAAATTTAGGTTGTTTGACAAGATACCACTTAATAGATAAATAAATAAAGTTATCTTAACATTTCCGGATTGTCTTCTTTCATACTCGTTCAATAAATAAATAAAACAAATGGTGGAATGCATATAACATATCTTGAACTAATTTTATATTAAAATGACTATTTTTGTGACTTGAATTCGAAATGATTCTTTTGCTTTGCTTTTTATATTAATTGGTCTTCTATGCAATACTATAAGAAAGATACGCACAATTATCATAAAGAATTATAATACACAAGACATCTTAAATGAGCTGATTTATGCCATGCACCTCGAACTATTTATTTTCGTGCACTTAGTGACTTACAACAAAGAAAGGAGGCAATTGAAAATTAATGTTTACTGTCGAAAATTATCAAATATTAAATTTTTTTGATTTCTTAGCAAACACAAATAATGGTGATATTTTCAAACAATATAAATATTATCTGATGAAATTATGTCTATTTGTATGAACAAGTACATTGCATTTGTTTAATTGATCATAAAATTACAACATTGCAGATCAACAACCAGACATTGTGAAACAAGTAATGGGTATTATGGACCAGTTCGAATCCACCATGATAACCCCACTTATAACCCTCGGGACCAAGCATGGAACCAAAGAAATAACAAATGAGCATGGTTTCCATGGATACAGTGATTTTTTCCAGATGAACAGAAAGTGTTTCAAGTAAATCAATTATTTTGGAAATAAACTTAAAATATTGTAACTATAGTGATGCTGAAGTTTTTGGTATACATTTAAGTGCAGTTTGTATGCAAATCATTATATAAATTAATCTATGATTCTTTGATAAATATTTCCACAGTTTGTATGGTCTAGCTTTAATTAAATCAAAGTTTATCTTTGTTATATTTTTTGAAAAATAAAATAACTTAAAAATATGCCTAGTTGCTTCTTCTGGATGTTGATTCTTTTGGTTTCCAAATATCTTCAATTGCTTCTAACAGTTACCCTGATAAAAAAAAGTAACTGGAAAAGATCTAAAAAGTGGCAAAGACGTTGAGTGGATGATTTCTTTGTCTTAGCTACAGGTCATCGGAACGTAAACTTTCAATAAGGCTTGTGTTTTGTTCAGTGACAGCTTCTTGAATGGTTTTGCTTTTATGATTTTTTGCAGACCTTAGAAATTACTCTCCTTTGGGGGTAAAGTCGCAGATATGCTATTTCTTAATCAATTAAAGATTCTGCGTGTTCAATTAGTTGTTTAATGTCTTTATATAGTAGTGTTTGTCCATTATTGAAATATCTCCACCCTTATCCGCTTTCTTTAATATAATAAAAGTATTGATTTTCGAATTTGCTAATGAGGTTTTTTCGTTTTTGTTGAGATTTTGTGTACATTTTTGAGGATTGATAGAAAATTAATAAACTGTTTCGATAAAGTGATCTCAGTTAGTATCTTTTCCTGGTTTCGGAGTAAATATCTATTTCTTACCAGAGATTAACCATCATTTTCTTTATCTTTAAAATATTCATTGAGACGGAGACTGCGTGAAAATTGTTGAATGTCCGATTTTAACAATGTTTTATTAGAAACCGACATTGACGTGAATTAAGAACCTTTCAAAAGTAAATTGATTTGATCATTTTAGTTTAGTAGAGGAAAGATTTATTATTTTCGTATCAATTTTCTGGTGTGGATCATTTAGGGCTTCCGAGGGTCCGGCGGTTTGGCGCTCCAGTCTCTCTTTTAAAAGGGGTTAGGTGCTCGGCATCTTCCTCTGTTAATTGAAGATCCTCTGGGTTGCCCACGTCCTCGTTCCATTTATCCTCTATATGATCCACGTCTTCTTCGATTGCTAATAAAAATTATATATGTATATATGATTTTAAACCATCATACATATTACAGATAACCCTTCAATATTTATCCATAATGTCACTATACTGCAATTTTTTCCGCAACCCAACTCTCCAACCATACAGGAATGCAGTACAATTTCAATAAGCTGTATAGTGATATAAGGGTGCAGTACAAAAGTATCTTCTAAAGGGGAATGACCCTGTTGGGAGCCAGACTGGTTATTTGAAATACATTATATTTCGTATGCCAAAAAGTCAATCTTTACATTTTTAATGTTTGCAACGTTGCAGATTTAAAGATCATGCATGAAGTTAATATAATTGTTGATTCTGGGATCCGACGTTTTACATGTAGACTGATTTAATCTTATAATGAACCGTGAAACATGTCGGATCCCACAATCCAAAAATATTTAGAACGCGTATCGCGTTTGCTGTTTCCCTCTTAAGTCTTTTTCAAGGTTCAAGAGGAATAACAAGTCCGAGTTGATTTTTTTCGGTTGAAGCCTAAAACAAATCTAAAATGTCCCCTTACATAGAGTTGTTAATTAATAAAACATCACCCAAGCGAAAGATGAATTAAAAGGTCTGTGTCCACATCTGTTCGTGGAAATCGGCCTCATACGAGTTTAAATCAATTCATCGAGAAAAGGAACACCATGTACCATAATCTGCACTGTTCAGAGTTAAAATGTCGTACTTAAGAAGTTTATATGTACCTTAAAGAAGTCGCTATTTTAAAAATTGTTATTTAAAATTATCAAACTCCAATTTTAAAATTCAAAACATCTTACGTGTGTTCCTATAACTGTACTGACTGACTGAAGTTGTTAAACTGAAAATAATTAGATAATTTATCTAAATTACCATATATATAATTTCAATTATAGTTTTTAAAAAATTATGTGGTCATTAAAATATTTAGAAAGTAGGATGTCCTCCACAATTGTAAAATTAAAAAGAAATTGGACAAATGTTTTCTATGTCTTTAAAAACATATCGTGTCGAAAGATTTTTATTTTAATTATATCTTGAAAGAATACAGTTTTGCAATTATAACGAAACACGTAAACGTAAAAAGGACAAATGCACATAAACGCAAGAACACAAAAAATATATTGCCATGAGGAATAATTAGCAAATTACGATAGGACAAATTACGCTTAAGAATTTAAATTAACTTTTTTGCTCCTTGACATTGACACAAACTTGTAACCTTCATCAAGATTGTACAGTACATAATTGTTAATGAATGCGTGTTGTTATGTTTTTATTTTGTGTATAAACACCACTATTGCACAATTATATTATTACCACTGATTATTCACATAGAAATGAAATACTTTTAAATTCAAATAGGTAGTAAAAGTAGTCTCGGTAGTATGTATACTGACTAAACTGGTCAGTTGCTAATCTCGGGTAGAATGACAAATATGTTATTTGTATCCCTCTCTTAACTGCATGGAAGTTCTAAGAATGCTCCGACTTAGACCTCGAACTGTTAAATTCTAATATACACATATCTACTATTTCATCTGCATTATTTGCCTGTGTGGCGGAATGCCAACATTTTAAAAGATCAAATAACATTGTAGGCTTTCGTTAGTGAGGATTAAGGGGTCAACCATACAGTGTAATTAATTAACTGTAAAGGTAAAATTGTGTAATATTGTACTGTGTTAATGAATTATATTGAGTGATACTATTTTTATATTTTATTTGTGAATTTAAAATTCTGTCTTCAGTCAATAAATACTTAACAAAATTAAAAATTTCAAAACAGATTTTAAGAAATATTTGGTATAAAAATACTATAAATAATAAATAGATATTTGTATGTTTTCAAGGAGAAAAGAGAGTCTTATTTTTGTTGAATATATTTTTTATTATTTTATTTTATTATTATTAATACATTCATTTATAGCAAAAATATAACAAACAGGCAATAATAAGGAACATTACATTTCACATTAAAATTATACAAACAGTACAAAAAATTAAGCACAAGTAAAGTCTATCCAGTGTTTAACCCAGATGGAGCAGCTGTGACACACATCCACATAGTCCGATAGTGTTGCTGGTGAGTCTGTTTTTCAGTGTGCTGATGTAGCTGTCGATGGTTTGGTACTTTTAGGGTCTGTGTCTTTGGGTTCCGCCAGCTATCAATCAATTGGGTAACAACATAGTCTGTGAAAGTTGTATTGTCTACTGGCAAGTCTTCTAGTGCGTGGAACCAGACATTTTGTGTAGAAAGTCCCGTCACAGAAGATGCATTCTGAAGCACTAAGATGAGTCAGGTTTTCTGTCGATTCGAAGGCAATATCAATGTGTGGTCCTTTTTTGCTGTCATCGAATAATAGGAATCGGTGTACGTTTGTAGTCCAGGGCCACTTGCCATCAAACTGTATGTCTGCACGGTGACTGTGTTGGTGCTGTCTTAGTCCAGTGATACAGTCGTTCTTAGTGTTGACGTGGCTGGGCATGTTGGTATAGTGCATTTGTAGTAAGTTCCTTCACCGCGGATAGTTTATATCCGGAGAAGATAACAACTGAAGGCTTAGTTGTTGCCGCTTAGTCTGTTGGGTATGTACTTGAAGTTTAACTTTTGATTTTTGTTGTTGCAATAACTGCACATTTGTATGATTTTACCCAATACAATTAGAAGAATAATCAACACCCCTTGTTATACCCTTTTTAACCGCTACAATTATGTGATTTTAAAAATGTTCGCATTCCGGTGACTGAGTGGTTAAGGTAGTTAGTCGGCTAATTATTACCTGCCTGTCAACACTTAGGTTGCGCGTTTGATTCCACGCTGCGGGCGGGCTGTACTAGAATCCACTTTGTTAAAATATACAAGGCTTGCCAATTTTCCTACCGAAGGTCGGGGATTTTCTTTGGGTACTCCGGCTTCCTAACCCAATAAAAATTGAACGTTATGATACACGATATCCATGAATTTCCAGTCAGAAATACATCTATGCTTCACACAGAAATGTTAGTCGATATAATTGAAATGGGAAGGAGTGAGTTACATGTTAAATACATATTGAATGGCAGAATATTTTTTGAAGTTATTTCACATAGTATACAAAAAACCAAACATAAAAACAAACCCCTCCCCCCAAAAAAAAATTTCGTGCGTAATGATAACGAGTTCAATATAGAGATGATTCCAGACGCACAAATATAATAAAGGCGTCTGGATGATCGAGACTACGTCAGTTACATTTAATACCCACGTATTGTGGTATTCCGAATTGTTGTAAAGCGGTCAAAAATTTGGCTGGAGTCATTACCATTATTTAATCAGTATTCTAGATAACAAGTTTAGCTTTTCTAAAAAGCTAACCGTCTCGTAGCTGCACAACCCATTTAATGGGTTTTTTTTAATGTATCTTTTGTTTAAAATGTATATGTAGGATAGGTAACTTCACACGTGTTTTTTAGAAAAATAATTAAACAAAAATGAGATGCAGTTTCATAGAAATAGAAGTTGCATATTCATATTCATATGTAATATATATTTATCATACTGATCACTTGTCAAATTGATCAATAGCAATTTTCATTCGTTTGTATTTGCGTTTTATGTAAATGTGATTTTATTATGTCACGCCCGGTCACGTGCTTTGAATATGTTTTGTTGCAATGTATATGTTTTAGGTGAAATTTGTGATAATAAAAATACTACGAATCCTGGATCTTGTCTATGTATTAGGCCAGATAACCCGCGGTTACACATTGACTAATGCACTGAATGATGTGGAACGTAATATTACTACACACAATCACTGATTACATTTCCGAATCAACCAAAGAATATATCGAAATTTCAGTACACATACTAGTGCGATCCTGACGTAAACAAATGATACGACAAAAATATCTAATAAAGTAACAAATAGTCATTTTCTCCGAAGACTGTTCGTCATTTGATTACGTACACCGTCCCTCTCCGTCACAGAGAACATAACTCTGATATAACCTCTGTCACACGTCTTTCCCAATTTACTGCGGGACTACATTGGTCGTCTGCTTGTAACATTTGCAAACGAATGATGTTTGTAAAAAAATACACGTGATCTTTTTTATTTTTTAAATAGTCTATTTATACACTTTTGATTACGTTTGTACGCGAAGCGTATCCGCCATGAGAGATATCTCTCACAATGTCAACAAATGATATGGCAGAGGTGATTGTGGTTTACGTAGAATACCAAGAATCCTTTGCGTGGAGATTTGGGAGACGGTATCAACAAATTTTGATCCCGTGAATGTCGTAGAGCTCACCGCTGCGATCAGTGCTCGCTATAATGACATAATATGAATATAGGCGCAGCAAAAATGCGAGTATCGCATATTTTATGGTTCATGACGTTACTTCAGAGCACCATACAGTGCCCCTGTCGATGTCAAAATTATTTTTGTCTACTTTTTTTCTTCTGATAGCTCAGCTACCATCTGAAATGCTTTTGTTCATATGAATCACGTGAGTTCTTTTTACAAATGCATGTTACCGTGCATCTGCGATGCTCGCTATTAATTGCAATAGGGTTGTGATTATAATATAACGTCACGACATTTAAAACAAAATCATTAACTGAAAATAAAACCGGAATTATACAAAAATGCTTTAATTTAAATCGATTAAGCAATATGATCAGTGAGCACCTGCATAGGTACTGTGGTTCAAGGACGGTTTCTAACAATTGATAAAAAGAGCAGTCCATTCCTGTATATCATAACGATTTCGGTGGGGGGAGGGTGTCAGGTTGCATTACGAAACGTGTAGCCTCTGACTCTAACTAGTGACGTTTGTGGGAGACTGTTTCGATGTTTAAAATACAGAAGACTCTTATTCCCAGACACAATTTATTCCTCGTTCCTAACTTGCTCGTCATAATTTCAGTGTCAGTTTTCATGTTATTTGCTTGGTCAATACATTTCGCGCAATTTTATTTATTGTATGTTAATGTTGACTTCTCAGCATCAATAAAGCTGATCTTCTACTTGCTTTACGGTAAGCAAATATAGCGACATTTTTGTCGCCATGCAGTCAATCTCATTAAAACCATACACTATGCTTTAATGGATAAGAAAATATGAACACCTTTAATATTTAATGTTGTAACTGTTTTCACAACATCACGTCCAGGAAAATTAAAATTTAAAATTTGTTAAAAAATAGACCCCAAAAAGGAGACAAAAGGACGTATTCCCAGGTTACATACAACGTAGTATTTTGCAGGCGCAAATTAATGAAAATCAAATTAGTATAAACTAACCAAACTGAAAATTACGCCCGCTGCTTTAAACCATTTTGTAACTATCAAGTACTCAATAGACAGACTGCAAGCAAATGGGACTGTTACAATAGCCTGAAATTATACGAAGAGTCTAATATCGTTAATAGAAACAACTCTTTGCACCAAACACCATTATTTACAAATATTCCTTTTTATTTTACGATGGCATACAACGTGGCCAAATTGTAAAATGATAGAAGTGTTTCTACTAAAATTAATTCCATTTAAATTCAAGATTTTACTAGCTAAATATGTTTTATACGAGTTTCATATGTATTGAAAAATTATTCTTATGTAATGTATGTTTGTGGTAACATAAGAATTATGTAACTGAATGAAATTGATTCCATCTTTGTTGCATTACAAAATAATTCTATTTCAAATTCAAATTTTGATTCTTATAATGAAATAATACCAAATTTACCAGTTTAGTTTTGTATTTTAAAGATGTTTTTGAAAATAAAATGTGCCCAACATAGAGGTTTTAATTCTTGACTCATGAACATTTAATAAAATTGCATAACAAGAAAAATAGCACTTTCAAAGCTAAGGAAAGGTGCTAAACAAGTTTGTATGTATGCACTTTAATTAAAATATAAGTATGAAATTTTAACTCGAAACAACTATTTGCAAAAGTGACACTTTTTGTTACAGTGAATGCATGAAATAAATGATTATCTGCATAGCATACAACCCACAATAGACAAAAACGCATCCCTTAAACGACACACGTGACGCTTTGGCAAGGAAACGGTTAAGAAACTGATTATTGCAAGGGGGCTGTGCGAATCAGAACACGGTCAGACCTTATAATTTTCAACATTTTACTCTGAGCGAAGACAAATATAAGGTCACATTCGCATAAGAGCCGAATCTTTTTCGATTGTAATATGTTTTAAAATTCGTAGCCTGTCTCAGACGCCGCTTTCAGTGATCATATTGATTTTTAAAACCAAATAAGGTGTATATACAAAAACAACATTTTTAGCAAATAAAATTGAGTTCAATATACGTTTCTCCTATGCCTAAAAATTAATAAAATCTTAACAAAACTATGTTGTTCCAGTTTCAATTTTTGTAATGACGTCGGAATTCCTATTGTAACTTCATAGCGGGATTAATGCTTATTAGAAACATCATGTGTTATCAAAGCGTTTTAATAAACCATATTAGAATTCATGTTAAATTTCTTGTGTAAAACGTTTTGAGAATTGATGTATCATGAAATAAACCATAACGCAAACGGGAAAGCGTACGATATAAAAAAGATAAAACTTACATATACGCGTAGGAAACCCATACTTTATTGTAACTAACTGGCTGAATCTGTACTGGCTCGGGTATTAATTCAAGGTTAGTGGTATTGATAACTAAGCCTCCGGAATGTTACCGCACTCGTAAACTTTGTGATATCTAAAGAAAAAGGTAAAGAAAAAATCGTATTCATGAAAATAAGCTCTTGTAATACCGCACGCGTAAACATTGCGAGGAAGACTCCGCTAAAACATTTTTAATATCACGGAATTCATGGCTATCCGTAAAGTCAAATTAACGTTAAATAACCATCTCTTTGTGTAATTATGCAATTACAAGATGTAATATGCAAGTTTTAGATGTAACTATGCACGTCTAAGAAATCTTCTTCTTTTGGGGGTTTTTAACGTCCTACACGGTAAACTTAATGACCTCGGGCGGACGGTTGTTAGATTTTAGTAATTCATGGAGTCCACCATGGAGGTATTATCGAAGCCCGGCCTTCAGTAATCAGAGAACCGTCTGCCGTCCAACGTTTAATTTTTAAATTTGATAGGACCATTTTATGACTAGTGGTATATGATACCCATCCATTTTCCAAATCACAAACAACAGTAATGGAAGCTGGAGGTTTGGCATGGAATAAAACCTGGTTTAACCTACAATTTCTGTTAAAATGCCTGTACCAAGTCAGGACCAGTGCTGTAGTTGCTATATTATTGTTATTTCTTAAGTTTGCCAGTGTTTTGGACTTTGATTTGTGGATTGTCGTATTTCAAAGTCTGCTATACCATAAATTTGTAGCGCTTATTTGTTTTTTCACAGTTCTATGATTACAGTTTCTCTAGGTTATGTCACATATGGACATTTTTCCGTCCCCTCCTTTCCGGAGGATGTCATAAACTTAGGCCCAAACCCAACATCCTTCCTTATAGCTGAGTACATTTTCTAAGTTTCCGATTTCTCAAAACAAAATAAACCGTAAAAACAAAGGGAGGGTAACGCACAGACACCTGATCCTCATGTTACAGTTGTTTGTGTTCTGTGCTCATTGATATGTACGTCTTAGACATCTATGTTTGAGTGCCTCTTAGTATTTTAATTCGCTACGACTATATTCTTAAATTAAATTAAGAATGGCAATATCAGATGGCCGCTTTGAAATAGCTTTACTATTAACTTACCTTTAAATTTACCCTTATACTGGCCGATTTTGGACCTATTTAAAGTTATGTTTTACTGCCAGAATGTCAACATGGCTGCTTGACGTTACTTTTCACTGGCAAAGGGCTTATTTCGACCAATATTCAATTTAATATGTTTCCAGAGTAGTATAATTTTGTATTTTCCTGTTATTGGTATGTATTTCAGTATCTTGCCTTCTGACGCCCTAGTCTGAACAACGACAGGCATTTGAAGAATATTTTGCAATAACTTTTGCTTGAATGAGAGCATTCCGCCATAATTGGCTATTTTTCGAAGTATAAAAGGTGTTAATAACATGCCAAGTGGTAATGCAGAGCTGACTCCCTATTTTTACTTGCCTTTCACCATCGATTTGCTCAAGGAAAATGAACCAACTTTTTCAACCTTGGGAAAAAAAACTAATGATTTTTCTGTCTGTTTAGTTTTACCTCTTATACGGGGTCAACATCGTGTACACAATCGTGCAGTATAATACATAAACTATTATGTGAGAAATATGGAACGCCGTTCCTGCCTTATGTGTTAATGTTTTCATTATATGCATATACTATCGTATTATGTGCATATACTTTGATATTATAGGCATATACCTTGACATTATATGCATATACGTTGATATTGTATGCATATACTTTGACATTATATACATATACTTTGTAATTATATGCATATACTTTGTCATTATGTGCATATACTTTGATATTATATGCATATAAATTAACATTATGTGTATATACTTTAACATTATATGCATACACTTCGTCATTATATGCATATGCTTTGATATTGTATGCATAAACTTTGACATTATATCACGTACTTTGTCATTATGTGCATATACTTTGGGTATTATATGCATTTACTTTAACATTATGTGCATATAGTTTAACATTATATTCATATACTTTAGCATTATATGCATATACTATAACATTATATGCAAATATTTCTTCATTATGACACTTTGTCTTTATCATGAGGTGATTTGAATCATGGGAATTCAAAATTGCAGAGTGCCAGGTAGATATGTCAAATGTTCTTCAAAGAATTGGATTGAATCATGTTATTTGCATTTTCGTTTGCATTTGCATAGGAGAAAGCAACGTCAAATATTGGTGGACTTCTTTTAAGACCCGACCTTAAATCGTTAGGAGTGAAGACCTCATTAGACATGAGAAGACTTAGGGTGGAATGCATCAGATATGGAAACAACCCGCCTTTGAAGTCTACCGACAAAAGATATTACATAGACAAATTACTCTCGAAACTTTACTAGGCAGTGAATTCAAAATAAAAAAAATAATTGATTGGGACACGAATACATACTGATTTACCACC
Source organism: Limnoperna fortunei (assembly GCA_944474755.1). Lineage (NCBI taxonomy): Eukaryota > Metazoa > Mollusca > Bivalvia > Mytilida > Modiolidae > Limnoperna > Limnoperna fortunei. The sequence continues at coordinate 88,846,644 of OX104114.1, read as the reverse complement.
GGTTGGCCCTTTATGCCCAATATTTTACCCTTCGCTAACGATTGGAGTAAAATGTATGCATAAAGGGGAAAACCGCGGTAAAATCAGTATACAGTGTATTTTCTTGTCCTCAATAGTTTTGAAGGTTGTTTATACCTTCAGCTATATCATTGCGTCCAGATTTTATTGGGGAGGAAGCATGTGTACCCGGAGAAAAACCCGGACCTTCGATAGGTTTATTTGTTAGTTTGAATGGTGTTTAATTGTACAGTAGTTGCGTATATAGAGGGTATTGTCATGATATCTTGACTGCACAAGGGAGAGTGGTATTGCCTGAAACATTGATAATGCCCGAGCCAAAGGCGAGTGTATTATCAATCTTAAAGGCAATACCGCTGTAAGAAGCGCTGTCAAGTATCATGACAATGCCTGCCATATAAGCAACTATTATATTTTTTTTATATTGAAGAATTAAAAAAAAACAATGTTTAAGACTGTATTATTTATTTGAAGCTGCATGCTGTATGATTTGAATGCGGACTTCATGATATATCATTGTTTGTCATTTTTAGGCAATACAGAGTTAGTTTTCTTAAGTTTAAGACATTGTTTCCTCATTTAGATTGTACATGTATATATATTTTTTTATAAATTAAATATATAAACAGTTTTAGTTTGCTTGTTACAGGAGAGGGCATTACCACGACGTGATAACGCCCGCGGGAGTTATTACCACGTGAAAATGTCCTCATTTCAAAATTACTGCAGATTAATAAAAACAAGGCAAATGAACCACAAACGCTATTTTATTGATATGAAATAACGCCACTTTAAGCAATTTTAAGATAAAAGGAAAACATTGACAACAGAGAATAACTTCATATAATAGAAGCATGTGTTTGCGCATATCATTAAGCTTTTGTGGAGATAAAAATATGATGCAGAAAAGACTTTCTAGAGGGAGATAAAAATAAGACAAGAAAAAAAAAGAAACCACACGAACATGTTTATAACGGCGGAAGATTGTAAAATGTGTTGACCCAGAACCGTAAGGCAAAATGCGCTATTTTGTCTGTGGAAAGCTCTCTGACCTCCCACGCAAAATGGGCGGCAGATTCTCGGACTAGGATCAACTGAAATGTGCAAGTATCAAATGACACGTTTTTTATCCGGATTTCCATCTGCTTCACTAAGGTTGACCATTTTATAGCTGTATCGTGGAAACCCGTGATATAAGGTAAGAAAATGTTAAGTTTACAATAATCCTTTTCTCTACATCGTGAAAATGTGTGTCCTTCTGTACGAAAATGTGATGTTTAAGACAAATTCATAGTCTTTCTTTTTTCGTAAACAGTCACTGGAACTGAGGATGGGAGTATCATAGGTTTGGTGTTTTGTTCGAATTTTTGTTTTATTTATGTATTATCTGTTAGCTGCCACAAATCAGTTAAATGTTCTAAATGATCTAATGACAATAAAGATTATTGTTATATAAAAATATGTGAAGTTTAATAAAATGATTTTTTTAATTAGTGTTATGGTTGTATTTTGATGTTATTATTCTGTAAACTGACATGTTTAAAAATTAGTTTAGTCATTTCTGATAAGTCTACTTTCAATTTACGGAAAACATATATGAATTATTTTACAGATAATTTACAGGTTAAAACCTTTAAAGGGCCTTCAAATTACATTTCGTAATTAGATATTTATTTTGCGAGTTGGCGTTTTTGTAACACATCAATTTATAATATACACCCTTATAAGGTTTATTCCCAAAGTCTACTCGCAAAATAAAATGGGGATTAAGAGGTCTGTTGAGAGGGTAGGAATTTTGTGTACCTTACCTGTAAAAGCATAATGTTTTTAAAAAGGTAATATGAACGTAATTTCAGTTGGGAAGACTAATATATCATCATTCTTTATTCAATGGTAATACAATACAATGGTAAACAATACAATAACAATACAGTACAATATATATATATATATACACACACTTAGTTCACTTCGTGAAGAAGGAAACCATACCATTCTTATAAAGTTACATAGTTTAATTAGATTTTCTTTTTTGGTTTCGCAAATAATTTAACAGAATTAAAGCGTATTTGGTCATTGAAAACAGTCTTTCCTGATAATTGTGTATATTTACGCAATTAGTGAAATTTATCGCCTATTCCTTTAGCATTGCAATAGACACAAATCCTATTTAACTGGTTACATTTTGTTCCAGCAATTTCAATTAGAAGTCTGTAATAGAAAATTTAATGAAAATAAATAAAAAACGGTATCTTAAAATGTAAATGACAATTATTCTAGCTTACAGATTTGTGGATTGATAAATAAATTAATAATTAAATAAATTACAATTGTAACTAATTGACCATTCTTATTTAAATGATGTTGAGCAGTTCAAGCCTGTATTATGTGCTAAAAATGCCACACATGAAAAGTCCAAGCTGGCTAGTGGATAGACTAATACCATCGTTGCAACTATGTAACTATTACAACAAACAACGTCGATGTGAGGCATACCCAACATGCCCATCCATCCAAACATTCACAGCTATTCAACTCTTCAAAGACAAAAACACAGTACACTGGATACAACTTGCTGCAGGTGGAACCAGTAGTCCAAAAAAACAACGAAGTACCTGAACATAAAGAGACGTTTTGCTACATGTGTATAAAACATTGACCTAAAATATGCTGGTTAGCTTCTCATCTACTTCACTAAATATCTTTCAGGGATATCGTGAAAAATCTCATCCTTCGGTACGAAAATGTTAATAAGTTTTCAACAATTTAATTTTTATAGTATAGATTATTCCTTAAACGTCCCCTTGCAACATATAAATTATTGTACGAAGCAATACAGTTATTCCTAAAATGTCTACTCGTGAAATACAAATTTTGTAATAGATTCATTACCTTTAACAGGGCTCTTAATCTTTTTTTCTAATTAAGATGTTCATTTTGTGAGTAGACGTTTTGGGAACCCACCCTATATAATAAGGTGTCTGTAGAAAGGGTATATTCCCAAAAAGTTTACTCGCAAAATAAAAACCTTATTAAGAAATGGGGATTAAGAGGTCCGTTGAAGGGTGTGATTTTTTCACATTACCTGTAATTCATAACCTTAAAATAATTTATATGGTTAAAAATGAAATATAAACAAATTCCAGAAATATATTAGCTCTTTTTAAAGGTTACATCTACAATGGTTAAATTATCTGTGACAGATAAAAAATGCTCTTGACAGTCATTAACTTGACAGTCATTTAATGACTGTCACTGCCAAAATTATTGTCTGATGCAATCTCTTTCTTCAGACATTTTTGCAGCAATTTGAAGTCAATTTCATTCAGAGACAGTATTTACGTTGTTTTTTTACAACCAGTAGTAATATATATTAAATTTGATTTTCGAGATTGGTTTCATTTACTCTTATAATTAAAGCAAATATAAGCTGATAAATACAAACAGAATCAGTTAACATACCTGTCGCAGCAGAAAAAATACAGCAACTGTTTTATGTACTAGTTAAATGCTCATCTTCTGTACCTAAAAATGTTAATACATTTTAATATAACACGCAAATCAACTAGAAAAAAAACATATATTCCGAATTGTTAAAGATTATTTGATGCACGTTTTAACTACCTGAGGTAACATTGACTGTACCTTGTGCAATTTTAGAAGCAAAGGATTTATGTAAGAATGACATCTATGTTGCCATTGTTTCATTACTGTATAAATTTTTGACATTCACTCTATGTTTTTATAAACAGTAGGTGTGCCCAAGAGAGTTGATAATTTCTTAAGGTTTGAAATTACTTTTATATTACATTTTCTGTCAGCTTCAAACGTTTATTCCTGATAACTTATTATTTTTCAGCTGGGACACACTTTCAGTATACGTACAAGTTAATATTCTGTCAGCTAACTTAATTATAAAAACAATTACTGTTTACAGACATTTTCGAAAAAATCTTTGTCCACTGTAAATTTTCTATACTGTCTGATTAATGCCAGATTTGAACACTTTTTAATCACAACGCAGATGCTTTAAATAATGATCTTATATCCAGATAATTATTCATTGTTTCTACAAAAGGCCTTTGAGAAAAATCATAAACTAAGATCAGTTTGTGTAAACAAATTATTTGCAAATTATGCAGTTTGAATGTACCCTAAGGTAGTATGATTCTAATGATACAGTTTGTCGTCTGAACAGAAAAATGGTACTGAAAATGAAAAATGATATGTTACCTGTCACATTGGCTGGTAAATTGTTACTAGTATGAACGCTAGGCGAAAACACTATAAAATAAAATAAGAACTTTTTCTTATGTAATCATTGTAATAAAATGAATAAATGTATCCAACTTACACCTAACATTGTGCTAAAATAGAATACAAACTTGTTGCTCCATATTACTTCATCGTTTGGTTATATGAAATGTAATGATTTATGACTTAAAAAGTTATAAATACATTTCCGTTAACAAATCTTTATCATGCTAGTATTATGACAATAAAAACTTTTAAATTATTATATAATGAAATACAATCTCTACATGACAAAAGATTAGAAATTTCAAGAAATGAGACAGATAAATTATATATTTATATACGTCTACAAATTAAGCCCAACGCTGCTAGAATTCGATTTTAACACTGTCAAATTGTGTGTTTACCCTAAGTGGGATTCGAACTTACAGTTGTTACACTGTGGCACCCATTTGCCTGCATTATGTTCAGCGGTTTTGACCCATCAGCCAAATATGTTATATAAAAATATAGCTTCATTAACCGAGGTGAATGGTAAACATGGACATAGTACATGTGTACTAGCGTGTGACAATGGAGTTTTCATAACCAATAGGTATTACTCTGACAGTAGTCTAATTGAGCATGTTTGTATATATTGTATAGGATGACAAAGTTACTGGTCATCAAGTTACATTAAATAAATTATATGCAAATGTCTAAGTATTGTGACAACCATATATCAATCTAGCCGATTTCTAAAACATCAGAAATACAGAGTTATTATCAAATAATGATATATACGTCTACAAATTAAGCCCAACACTGTTAGAATGAGCTTTTAACACTGTCATATTGTGTGCTTACCCTCAGCGGGATTGTACAGTGTTTAACATTTTGACATTTAAATTGATTGTTTATTGTTGACAAGTAATACAAGGGACACAAAAAGATGGTTAATAAAGAATACTACCTATCAGAAGTCCAATAAAAAGTCCCGAAATTAGACCATAGACTAGGAGTAATCCTTGAGCTATATCTGTCGAAATACAAAACATACAAGATACAATTCAAGACATTTCCAACAAAACATCTAACTATATATATAATATAACACTACTAATATAGAAATAATACACCAGGAACGCAATATTTCGTTTTATTATAGAGTAATACTTTTTCTCCATTGAATTTCATATAGGAATAAAGTACAATATATTTTCATATTTTACACGGCGTCTCAAACTTTTATGTAATTTACAGGAAAAGAACAGATGTGTTCCGAACATCAGCTTCATTATAGTAATGTCGTTTGGTAAACATACACGGCCGAAAGTTACATACATAATCTACTCTCGCGGGGAGAATTAGCAGACGCGCTTGAAACTGAACAAATAGAAGTGAATTTGATTGTCGATAACAGTAAATTTAAAGAATTCATAGACAAAAAAAGAGAAAAAATCTACTTTCAACTGTGCGAAACGAAATATTGACCAAGTGAAGATATGATAAAATTGGACCTAAAAAGATTACAAATAGCAAAGATAATGAATAATGACTTAAAAGCACATACACACTATTACAATATAATAAAAGGGTTATTGCATGAATATTGGGAAATATTGTCCCTCACAAGATGCTTTACTGCGCTCGCAAACTCGTCCAATATAGCATCTTGCTTTGGACAATATTTCCCAATATTTATGCAATAGCCCCATACTACCAAAGAGCGTCATCAGAAGTAGACTGAATGAAAATTTTGAATATTAGGAAAAATTTTAGCTGTTCACTTAACAGCAAATTGTGATGCTGCTTGACCCAAAATATTTGTTTTGCTCAATTTGAGACTGTCAAAATTTTGCTTACCCTCAGCCGGATTCGAACTTACAATGTCTAAACAGTTTTAAAATCTAATTTTTGCGGATTTATGAAGCATCAGAAATACAGTGTAATAACAAATTTTTATATACGTATATAAATAAGGCCCAACACTGTTAAAATTGTTTGTTTAATACTGTCAAATGTTTGCTTATCCTCAGCGGAATTAGAACTCGCACCGTTGTGACACTGTACCACTCACTCGCCTTCATTATGCGCTCTATATATTCTTATTGTAACAATAAATTATTGTTGTCTAGTGTAATGATGTTTCATAACTATGACCACTTACTTGAACATTCTTTGACACATGCTGGTATCAAAAATATAAAACTGTAAAGCAGCAGAATAATGACGGTTTTGACTAACGTGGAAATACTAGTCAAGGACATCCGACAATTTTTAAACAGACATCTTAGCCTACTATTTGTTGAATCAAACTTACAAATATCATATTTTTTCAAGGCTGCAAAAATAAATAAATAAATAAATAAATAAATAAATAAATAACCTTGTACTTCAGGTCATTCTTAAATCTGTTTACTTTTTATTAATTAGAAAAAGAGAATAGAAGGTTTGCTTTGTTGAATGCAATTCAGGTCATTTGTAAAAATATATCTTTTAGCAATACAAAGCAACGACTTGCATTTTTTGTAAAATTTAATCAGTAGTAAACATTATCTATAAAATTTAAACAGTAGTTATAATTATCTACTTATATTTATATTATGTGTGTTTTGTTTAGGGTTCACTACTTACAGTAAGGCTTTAAGTGAAGCCTGTACTTTCATCGATATCCTAGATTTCTGTTAAAAACGTTACAGATAAACGTAGAAGCATTCTTTGCATTTCTCAATGAATCCTGTAGCCACGAAGACCACACGATTCCTTGGCGACGTCAACAGTTAATAAACAACGAGGAGTAATTTAAATAAACAAATATTACATTGTTCATGATTTAAATCATTACTCAAGAACTTTAAATGAAATAAAATGTAAATATAAGAATTGAATGCATTGAAGTTTCATTGACGCGTGAAAGCGTTTTACTGCGCTTCATGATGAAAATGTTCTTCGGTCAACGCTTTCATACGTGAATAAAACATCAAAAGAATGCATTCAGTTCTTAATTTAGAATAAATCAAGTTATTCCTTAGCTTTACCACTGACATTTGTCCTCATACCGAAAGAAAAAAGAATGGCAGCCATCACTGTTGCAGAGAAGCTTGGTATTATCGACCAAAGTATACAACTTTCCCACGAGCTCTTTTCTGTAAATAATACCATATGAGTTAATTTATTTAAACCATATATAACTTGTAGTTTCGCAAGTTGAATTATATTTTCCACAAAAATGTCTCAAATAAACTAATTGTCACTTAAAACTATGAACTATGTATGCTTGTATAGAAATAATATAGCTCCTACATTTCTATTTTTATACATGTTTTCATTAAACCGTAATCACTTTCTTAGGATATCGAAATTTAACAAACTACTAAAGTTTTGTAATTTTCAATGAGTCCTCCGGCTCCTCCCCAAAAATAACTAAATGCCACGATATAGCTGAAATATTTCCGAATGGCGTTAAATACCTTTGAAACCAACAATAAATTTAAAAGGTATCTACTTCTTATAATTTGGGCTATCTGCTTTGCGTGTATCAGTATTGCCTTGTTTAGTGTGAATCGATAACTATTTACATATGTCATTCCAACAATCAATATTGGATAACTTTAGTATAAATAATTCAGTATTGCATGCTTATGTCAAATAGTAAAAGTAGAACACACATAAACGCATAAATATACTTTGTACTCGTACGTATGATTTACCATTTTTCTTCCCGTGTGTCGCATTGAAGCGAGAATCTGTAAAATAATACAAAATACCACTTTGACGTTGAATATGCATTGCCAAATTCTCACAAATAAGGACAATTCAGAAAAAGAACAATGGAAAAGATTGCTCATTTCTTATGACCCGTTATTGTGGTCAAGAATGAAACCGAAGTATCTTAAACTCATGTACATAAGAAAAATTACATCCATAATTCTATCCCGTTTAAACTTATAAATATAAACGTTCATTGATAAGAATAGAAACAGCGAGTTTCATTTTAAATGAGCTAAGTAAGTAACTAAGTAGGCATGATTATTTTGAGTGTTTCTTATTACGCCTTACCACTTACATTTTAAAGTCATTTACAAGTATTGAGCCTCCACATAGTCAAATAGATGCGTTTATTGGTCTTTGCCCTCACCAGAAAAAAGGAAGCTTATCACGTCTAGTAATTGTTAGCTTAACAGCGGTATAGTTATTACAAAACGTTTAGTTTGACTTCTGAAGCGACGGGATAGTTTTAACTTGTTACTTCCACAAGGGCTTCACTCTTAAACTCGATGCAACGCAAGTAAAACCAGTCTTTTAAATCGTAAAAGTGTAACCATATGGTTTTTAATAACATGTAATCACAAAGTTGTATTTTTAAGTTGTTAATAAATACAAAGTCAGAAATACATGTTCTAACTACTTAATAATATCCTTAAATACCTTGTATTTTTAAAATAGTGACATTTACAGTTGCAGCATCTTTATTTGATCCGTGTTTGCATGTCCAACGCCCATTTACGTGTTCATCAATTAGTCCTATTAACTGAAGAAATGTTTCATTCGTTTTAATGTTTTGTGACATTGTAACATTTGTGCCAGAAGTTGTGTCAGGAAAGCAGAGTGCAGTAGGTACAGGGGTAGTACACCATCCTTTTGTGTGACCGTGTGGATCAATAAATTCTATTTTAAAGTGCAAGAAATTTACTCTGCATTTTAAATCAAGACGGGATCTATCAACACTCCACGTCAAACAAAGGTCGACTTTGCACAAATAGCAACCTACAATAAATGAAAACGACGATAACTACATTCTTCCAGAAAATTGCACGCCATAAACAAATACGCAAGAAATAAAAGTAAGTTGAATTTCCGTTTATACTTTGATACTGTAAGCTCAGAGGTTAGATTTTCCAGTACTTTAAAACAAAAGCTCAAAATGTAATGACTGATATGTCTTTGTTTGGCACGTAAAATTTAGGAAAAACGTTACGAACGGGCAGACTAATAAGAAAAACAATTAAGATTTATTTAAAACAACGTATTATTGGAACTAGCACTTTCAAGAATATCATCTAGAATTATATATAGCATGATATAGTTGACCATAGGCTATTTATAAACTGTCTTAATAATATCTACATGTTTACGTGATTTATTTACTTAAATGCTATTTTCAAATATACTGTTTAAATCATTACCTTGAATACATAACATTATTACAAAGAAGAATAACATCTTATTATTTGCCATCCTGGAAAAGAAGTAGAACACAGTTTTAAAATAACACATTAAATATAAGATTCTAATACTATAAATTGAAAAATCACATTTAGGTATTTTAATACCTTAAGAGAAAATGTAAAAGCATGAGTTATTTTTGAATTATATATTTAAAATTATAAACAGGCGATTACAAAAAATATTATAATAAAAAGATTTAACAAAATTTCGAGACAAAAAAGAAACGCAATTAATTAAGTGCAGGTGTAGGATCAAGCGTTTTCTTGGGTCGGTGTCTATTTATGAAAGGTCAATATCATAACAGTCACTATGAATCCCTTGTCCGTCTACTAATTTTGATTGATTTGATAATATAAATTTTGTTTAAATCCGCTTAATTTAAAACTTTTTATTTTATCTTAAGAAAAGAACCTACTTCAATAATTGAGTTCAATAAATAATTGCTTGTTTGATTTTTGAATGCTGTTTAACGTCACTGTTAGCGATTTTGCAATTATATCACGGAGTTAAGTTTGAGTATGCATGCTCGCCGTGACACTCGAACCCGCAACCTAAGTGTTAACAGGCATGTGGTAAATAGTATAATCATCCATTCGGCCACCGATGGCTTACGATATCTCAATAATATGTGAAATATTTCGCAATCAAAGGGATGCAAGTATACAACTCTTTACATTAAATAATACTTTTTTCTAATGATTGGTAAATGGAAAGTAGTGGAATAAAATCATTTAGTCCGACAATACCTGTATTCCATCTACTTACTTTATGTTAGATATGGTAAAATGTTGTCGATATAACGACAAAATATTTCACTATAATAAATGTTTTAAGAGATAAAAGTAAAGATGTTGGAAATATGTTGAAATCTTACCTGTTGTTGACAAAATTCAAAATCATTGACCTTTTGACTAAAACAAAATCAAATTACCGTTTAAAGTATTTCAATAATTGTATAATGACATGTCTTATAGAAGTTTAAAGCGTACGCATAATAAAGAAGTCAGTCATTGTATTGAACATTGTTGAACCTGTAGGATGGACTCCAAAATTCGAAACATTTTGAAGGTAAGTTCTTTAATTCTTTATATTTAAGAATGAAATATATATATACGTCTACAAATTAAGCCCAACAGTGTTAGAATTAGATTTTTAACACTGTCAAATTTTTGTTTACCCTCAGCGGGATTCGAACTCACAACGTTGTGACACTGGGCACCAATTCGCCTGCATTATGTCCAGCAGTCTAGACCCCTCGGCCAAATCCGCTATATAAAAATATAGCTTCATTAACCGGGGTGAATCCTAGACATAGACATAGTACATGTGTACTAGCGTGTGACGATGGAATTTTCGTTACCAATACGTATTAATCTGGCAGTAATCTAATTCAGCATTTTTGTATATATATAGAGAGAGATATATAGATATTAACATACTGAAAAGACACATAGTTCTGCAATTGTTTGCTTGAAATATCAACAGTGTCTTTTCCATGGTGAGTCCAAGAAAAAAAATTATTGCCTAATTTGATGGTCGACATACGAATTATTCATGTGATATTTATATTTATCATATCAAAATTTAAGTAATTTAGTGTATAGAACTATAGTTTCTGACAACATTATGCTATTACCGTTGAGCTAAAAATTTCCACAATTTTGACATTCATGATAATAAGCAAATTATGTCAACAAGAATAGTAAACAAACATATGAAATCAAACATATGGGCAAATTTTAAACAAGAGAAGATTCAGAAGCTTAATGTTAACATATCAGAGTAAGTCAATATCCAAGAAGCATACATACTTTACCTATGTGTAGTCGAGATAAAGTATAATTAAAATGATTGCTTTTTGATAATTCATATCTTACTTCCGTTTACGTTTACAGTATTATTTTTGATTGGTCAAAAGGGCTTATACTAGTAATTCCCGGATCCTTTCATACATTCATGAACAACTGCCTGAGCACTACTTTTTTGTTGCTAAACGATAACAAATATGGCTGTCCTATGTTTTGTACGCCTCAGACAATCAACTAAACCAGTACACTCGAATTTCGGTGATGAAAATATTTTGAGCTAATATATAGCCTGACCTGAAGGTTATTTGGTTGAAACCCATGTGTATTCCTATTGAGAAATCATTTGTTAAAAGAAATACATACCATATATTTTAACAGTACCTTTCGCTTAAAATTTGCGGAAGGCGAGTGTGTGGTCATACATAAACGACGATTGAATATTTCTTTTTCTATTCGTTTATGTTAAATGAAGCATTTCATATCACACAATAGCTTTTAAACTGTCTTCTATATCTCAGTCACAACAGCAATATGCATGGACATGCCACTAACTCTATGTTTCAGCACTGCTTTTTCATTTTGACTACATAACTACCCAATAATGACAAATTGTGTTTTTCCTGTTAATATATTTATGGAATCGTGATATGGTATAAAAAAAGAACGTCTAGCTAGGTTTACGCTGCATTTGAAAAGCTATGACGTCCGACATGACTTTAAAAAGAAACCAAGGTAACCTTATTAGCGGAATTCACGAAACTATATGTTTTGGTTTTATTGTTGATTTTGCAGTTATAATAACCTCTGCAAATCCTAAAATAGATTTGTTTTAAATGCCAGTATTTCCTTCCAAGCTGACTACGTTTTCGTTATATTCCTACGCACCGCACACTTATTATGGAAGTTATCGAAGAGACTCTCGATGGAAAAATATAGTTTATATTTAAAACAATTTCGGAAGAATGTTTCTGGAAATAAACCAAAATCATTTTTGCATTAAATTTAACAAAATTTACCCGCCAATCAATGTAACCAAATTTTCACACAAAGTTACGTAGTTAACTAAGAGTAGCAAATTTCCAAGGCCTTATAAATGATATTGTTTGAGTGATTGAATGGATCCTTTATGTCCGAAGACTAGTATATCATTGATAATTAGAACGGCAACAACTTATATCTCAATTCCACCGTTCTGAAAATGGATAGGCTATTGTTCAAACATGCAGACTGAGGACTAGTTTGGTTGTTAATAAATTTATATGAACGTCCCTTAATCTTTGTATCCTGTATTTTGTTCTATCCTGCTTAGTTAATTACTACATTTATAGTTGTTTATATGTTATGAAAAAGCATATTTCCTAAATAAAAGCAATCAAAATAAAATGTCATATATTTTAACTGAGAACACCTTAATGTATTTAATGCAATTATACTTAAACTGTTTCATATGGTCAACGTTCTTTCACTTTTATTTATGCACCACTAGTATCTGCCATAGAAGTCCCGCCGCATTTTACACAGTTATATTTTATTATTTAAGCCAATATTAGGTAACACTTGAAAAGAAGAACCGATATCGAGGAGTAGTCAGAAAACGATAATACACGGCCAGACAAGAACCAATTGTAAACTCAACACTAAAACAAAAAATTGAGTAACACGAACCCCACTAAATACAGTGATAAGTGCAAGTGCACGTAGAAGAAAGTTTTACTCCCGCTATCATGAATTAGTTGACCGTTACGGAATATTTGTGTCACATATGACTATAGATTTGTTATGTTTGTGATACCATTTCCCTCCTCCTTCCTGGATTATGAATACCAAAGAATGCGACTTATTACCGGATTCTACCTGGCTGACACGACGGGTGCTACTTGTGAAGGAGGATATGCTTACACTTTATGACCACCTGGAATAACCTCCGACTGTTTTAAGTTGGGTTTTTGGCACTCAGTGTTAGGTGGTTCTTTTGCTTTGTTGTTGTTTTTTCTTTTGTTTTATCATGCTTTTTGTAAGCCCCTGACTTATCTACTGAACAATTATTTCTATTTTTTCTGAAATAGAGCGCATTTCGCTACAAATTGACGAATATATTTTATTTATAAACGAAATTAAGTTTTGGTCAAGACTGAAATATCACTGTGCGATGTCGTGCTGATAGGTTCAGCTAATACATACAAATGATTCATAATTGACATTTAAAGCGTAACTTCAATATATGTTTCCCAAAATTTTATAAAGGTAAGTAGTAGTACCCACGATTGTTGTTGAATTTATATATTTTATTGCTTTATTTATACTAAACTGAATGCTGATTTATTGTTTATAGAAAATGCTTTTACTGGAAGGTATGATAATAGTTCTCATCACAAACAAAGGTAATTATTTACTATTAAATAGATAATGTCGGAGTTGCACACCCATAAAATAAAAAGCAATCAGTTATACAGAAATAACATATTATACAAAGTATGCGTTAATATTTACAATCATTATTTTACAATAATAAATAACAACAAAAAATTTAAACAAAAATGAGTAGCATCTTGCTAGCTTGATTAAAAATTCAATTATCCATTCAATACACTTCATTTATTAGATTCAACATATTTGAACACCTTACATTATGTATCAATTTTGATGTGTCTATTTGTACACCTTTTAACAGAACCTTTACTCTATATATCATTTTATAAGTCGGCACGTATGAAGACAAAGTATTGGAAAAGAGAATTTACATATTAGCATATTAGATCATTTTACTGTATTATCAACCCATTTTTGAACGTGGAATACATAACTGTGGCATCCATACAAATGGTAACATACAATGGATAATTAATAATTAAAAATATAATTTAAGATAAACTGTTCTGGCAAACACATGATAGGTCTTTCCACCTGAATTTAAAATTTGATAATATGTGATTAAATAACACAAATCATACAATTGATATTTTGTCGCAAAAAAGGCTAGATTAATTTGTCATAGTTAATACCTACACAAAAAAATTCATTTCAATATTTCAAAATATAACAAGATCAAGATAAATTAGTACATGGCATGTTTGTTGGCCTTGAGTAAGGTCAAAGAATGTAACATTACAAGTTGACAGGTTCTGACATTGGAATCAAACACTTTTTAATATATCTGTAAAAGGTTCGGATGGTATATGGTGAAGAACCCATGCCTCTACTATCAATAGTTAATAAATCAAAAAAAAATTTTAACTTCTAGAACGTGACATTGATCTTTAACCTAATGTCCATATTCAAGTCAAAATTTTTGAGGTCTATGCTGAAGACTCATGAGATACTATCAAACCAATAAATAAGTGTGTTAACTGGAGGTAGATTATTCTTATAAAATGAAGTCAAATTACTTCGCGCTAAATGGGACAAAGATGCGTCTTAATAAGGCCAACATTTTTCTCTTAATAAGTTTTTCTTTTTTTACGGTTACAAACGAGAAGCAATAACTAGAAAGTGTCAAAATAAAAAAGGAACCTTGACCTGTGTCATTGTGTCCAATTTTTAAGATCATTGGTCACGAGGGTCTATTCTGAAATCCCAATGTCTGTATTTCTTCTGGATGTTGTGATTTAGCTTCATTAACTTATAATTTTTCTGAAATGGAATTCTCTTATAACCTATATATAAGGGGAGATATAACTGCCATAAGATGTAATGGAATTCTTTCTGCAGCATGTGAACAAATTGCGCTAAACTAGACTGGAGACTTTGGTGACGGTTGCGAAGCGACATCTTTTACTGTCAGCTGAGAAGAGGACATAAGCTTGCCAGTGTTTGGGGGGATAACTCAGTAAAGAAAAAGTTTGCGACATACTTACCATGGCTGTAATCACAGTTTCAATGACCATAAAAGAACTAGAAAAGCTATACAACAAAACGAGCTGTCCAGACTCGACGAAAAAACCTAAAGAATAAGAATAATAAAAAAGACCCCAAATGTAGAAAAAATTAGGACTTTCCAGCACTTTGGGGACCTATAGAATTAACTGATCTCGATTATCATATCGATGTCAAGCAATGTAAAACAAGCAGAATAAAAAAAATAGAATGTGACCTTAGCCTTAGAACATGTGTGTTTACAAGGTCATACGTGTCGATAAGGTAGACCAAATGTCTTCATCAATAACAGGTAATGGGTTTATGTTGAAAACCAACAATTTACATTAATTTACAAGGACATAACATCTATAAGATGACCTAAAACCGCGACAAAGTTGTCTCTTTAACAAATTTACTTTTTGCACTATTTTCTTTTTCTGTATGTCTTATTGATTAAGAGGAGTAATGAACACAAGGTCAAAAATTATAACTCTAACTTGACATTTGACCTTGTAAGGTCAAATGTCATGAATGTCAATGATGCAGCCCCATGCCGCTATCCTCAATAGTTCACGAGTTATATTTGAAAACAAACAATTTACATTTACTATGGGAGATAACTTTTATAAGATGAATTTAAATTATTTTCCTGCGTAAGAGATCAACATATAGAATGTTCTGCTTTCCTGTATTTGTTATGGTATAAAGAAGAGAAGTGAACAAAAACAGAGGTCAAAATTCTATTTGCTTTGACTTCGGAAAAGATTTCGAAGCGACATCTTTTATGACGTCAGAGGAGACTCCCACTTGTGTTTTCTGGTTTTCAAAAAGATAACCCCTTAACGACAAAGTTTGCGAAGTACAAAATATAGGATTGATATGTTCTATTAACTTGGGAAAAGCCAAACAATATGAACATTACAAGTCAGGTTATGACTTTACAAAAAAACATTTTATGTTTCAGTTTTCTTTGGTATAAATAAATATTTTAAGAGAGGAAGCAATCCTAAAATGACACAAAAAGTTCACACGAGATGTATTACTTCAGTTATAATTATTCATTTACACTTAAGAAGGAAAAATAATTTCAATATCTCAATAATATTTAAAGGTAAAAATACGGACCTAACATTTTTTTTCTAAAAATAATAAAGGTCAAGTCCGCAGTTTATTAGTTTGGAGTAAAGATTGTTATATTGTTTTGTATTATTTGCAAAAGATTGGCATTCTAAGATAGATAACTCAATAACTGTCGACACATCTGGTTGTGTCATGTTTTAATTTACTCGTAATTATTATTAAAACATTTAAGAAATAATATCTATAAAATACATATGGTAAAGGTAAAAAACTACTATGTAAATTTGACCTTGTGCATATTTGACCGGATTTCACAGAGTATATTAAATGGTGAATGTCGGGCGGATGGCGTGCGGGCGGGGAAAATATTTTCGTAAAAGTTTTGTCAGCAACTAATAATCACAGCCTCTTGAAATTTGGTATGCAGCATCAGCATGGCCTCCCATAACGTGGGATTTAATTCCAGGTCTGTCGCTCACCTACTTCCTGCTACCTGACTTTTGTTTAACATTAATGTTCAATGGTAGAAAATTTTCGTAACAGTTTTCTAAGCAACTGCTAATCACATTTTCTTGAAATTTGGTATGCAGCATCAGCATTGCCTCCCATAACGTGGGATTCGATTTGAGGTCTGTCGCTCACCTACTCCTACTACGAAATCCGACCATTTCTGTCGTTGATCGAATTTTTAAGGTGAACTGTGATAAATGTCTTTAGTGAAGACCTCACATCTCACATCTTTGTAGTTCATGAGTATGCCAGAAAAACTAATTATCACTTAATCTAATGAAAGATAACTCGGATAACATTTGGTCAAATCCCTTTCCCTCTAAATATAACAAAGTTACACCTTTTGCAAGACCAACATTTTTCCGGATACAATTTTCTGTTATACATTTACGGTTTCAAAGAAGTTGCTATAATGAGCAAATGTCACCATCTAGAAGTGACCTTGACCTTTGACCTTGTGTTCATTTTCCAAAGCTAAATAATAAAGGTTATACAAGTTTTGATAAAGAGCTCGTGCCGTATTATCAACAGTTATTAAGTTATGTATGACAAACTAATAATCAAATGGGAGATAGTTAATATAAAATGAAGTCATATTACTAGTACTTCTCTCTAATAAGGACAAGGTTGCGTTTTAATAAGTCGAACATTATTCTAAAAAATTGTTTATCTATTTCTATTGTTTCAAATGAGTAGCGATAACAAGCAAATGTCAGAAACTAGAACGTGACCTTGATATTTGACCTTGTGACGTTCAAAGGTCATGAGTGTCTATGGTGAAGTTCACAAATCTGTATCTCTTCTTTTTCTTGAGATTTATTTGCATGTCACTTATTTTATCCTTTAAGGGTAGATAACTCTCATGAAATGTTCTAAGATTCTTGATTTGTAACGAAGTTGTGCAAGGATATAGGACACATGTTTGTCTATGTTTCATGTAACTACCTTTTATGGTTTAAACTAAATAGATGCGGCAGTCAGAGTGAACAGCGAAAGCACAATAGGTAACCAATATAAGGTACAAAATATGAAAGCAGCCCGTTGCGAATGAAAAATAAACAGAAGAATGTTAGTGGAAGAAAGGGAAAATTAATAGCAAACATAATATACTATAGATCTTTCCAATCAAAAGTGTTAAACCCTAATAATAATCAAAAGAAATACAATACGGTCTTCCATGAGATGGAACGACCTTAATAATCAGATTAATTACTAAAATTATTGACGGCTTCAGTGATAAATTGTCGTAAAAGATTTTGAGTTTGAAGCCATAACTGTAAGAACGTCAAGCTTGATCTTTAATGATACAGTTCCTCATAATTAGGTGTTTACGCCCTGTCATCACCTTTTAGTGACTTAGGAGTTTGTATTTAAAAAAAGGTTTTAAATTAAAATTACAATTTACGCAAAGAAATTCACAAAACATCTAATTATAGCGGTCAATGACACTTAATGTACACATTTTATCAACACTTATACACAAAATTTAACAAAAACAATAATAGTAACATTTTTATGTGAACAAAATTATGAAAAAGCATACGTAAAAATTATATATCCAATACAATACATAAAACGAATTGTATTTATTCAATTGAACAGTACATTGTTTGCTCATGAATCATTTCTGAAAATCACAAGACCCAGTTTTTCCCGATTTAACGAAACACGAGCATCTTTCGTCGGCCCCTTAGATTCCGAGCAATCAAAGTTGCACTGTATAGGTCTTGCCACTGAAATATGGAAAGACCTAATGAAAAAGCTAGTACTTACAGCATCAGCATGTTCCATAAGATATATAACTAGCTAAACCACCTTTAACTTTGCATTTACGTTTCACTAGGCCGAATTTTACTGCCGTTATAATCCGAAGTTAGTTTTGTGATTTGTCGGATTAACGGCAGAATTCAGTCATATTGCTCGTAATGTAGCAAATAAAAAAGTCTAACTTCGGCCTATTTATACCAAATTCAAACATAATATTCATCTTCTTTACGTTATTAAAGCTTCCGACATTGCGAAACTTACGGGAAACGATCTTTATTGAAGAAATTTCTCTTTTTGTCTTTGAAAATGCACGTGGAAAATGTAATGTTGATCATTTTTTGTATATGGATAATGTGACCTAATTGTATTATAAACGTGCTCATTTGCATACTATAAAAACCATTCCGTAGTAAGAATCCAGTAATTTACATATGTATTACCCAAGATGCAATACGCCATTCAGTTTCGGGTTTCTCAATGTTTTTCATGTAGTAAACGTAATTAAAAAGAGAAACAAATGTCAATTAATACACAACGCACAGAGTGTTCTTAAAAACGGCAATAACTATCGTCACGTATCAATAATGATCGATTTTAAAAATGAAACCGATAAAAAAATGATGACACTGTCGAAAGATATCAAGATCGACCACGTCTGATGGTATATGAAAATTCTTTTGGACATCAAAGTGTCGGGACTGATTCACTCCGCTCTGCTACATTACGAGTAATGGGACTAAATTCGTACCCTCGCCAAAAAAAACGAGGGTACGATTATTCGTTCTAACGTTTCGCCTGATTCAAAGTTGATAGCTGATTTATTTTGTCAATTGTTCAGCAGTGGTTGGATTTGTTTTCTTTTGATTGACACCTTTGTATGTTGACTATGCACAAAAATAGCGCTATTACATAGATATTAACAAATAAAATATCTTGCGACCTAAAAAAACTGAAATAGTGACTATCTGCAAAATTTTATATTCTAAATGTAATAAGCATAGGCCAAATTAAATGATTAAACTTAGATTGACATGAGTTCAATCTAAACAAATGAATGACATATTTGTTTTAAATAAAATAAAATCGTGAAATTACTGACAACGACAACGTTGTGTAATAATAGTAATAAATTTACAAATATGTTAAATTATACGATATATATTTTTACGGATAATCAAAATAAGAAATTGCATAAACTAAACGATCAGTTATTTCAAGAGCTTGCTTTTGTTAAAATAGGTATCCAAACAAACCACGTTACCCGAAAAATACATGGCACAAATAGATGTGAATTGCCTGGTTTTCAACATCATAAAGTATAAGCTATCATATCTGATTGCGGTCCTCGGTGGCCGAGTGGTCAAGGTAGTTCGTCTACTATTGATCACGTGGTATGTCAACACTGAGATTGCGGGTTCGATTCTCACTGCAGGCAGGGTGTACTCGACTCCAATCTTAATTGACGAGGATTGCCAGTTTTCCTACCGTAGGTTGGGTGTTTTCTCCGTGTACTGCATGAGTTGGTCGTTGTCACGAACAGTGTCAGTCTTTAGTTGTTTATAATAGATAAGGAAGTGTAATATGGCTTGACCTCTTGCTCTTATAATTCTTGGCGATGTTCGATATATATTAATCACTTGCACTCAACAAACTTTCGTGCAACGAATTTTTTTGGCTGGGTTTTCTCCCCAGTAGCATTAGAGCATAACGTGAGGGTATACGTTGTTGTAATGATACGTTAGGTATATGAAACAAATGTAGCTACGATTTATCTTATTCTAAAATAGAAGGGACAACTTAAACACAATGTTGACTGCTGCTGGGAAAAGTATGGAGTATTATGTAGGGGGATAATTAGCTTTCTGTAGCGTGTACAATGAGTCTACTCAATTTTGAAATCTACAGAAAGGGTCTTTATCAAGAAAGGATCGTGACACTCTCCAAACATGTCACCTAATACAGTTCTGACCTGACAACCCCTTAACGAGAGGGACTCACTTATCCGGTACCTGAGATTGCGGTAGATTGCCAAAATTTTAGAGCATTTTAATAAACATTTTAACCATATTTTAAGTTAGTTATGGTATGAACTTATTTGAAAAAAATACGTAAAGGCTTAAGCGTCCAAAAAATCTATTGCAATTTTCGCTAGTGATAATAAGAAATAACCTCTTATTTGTCTTATTTTATGGTCATTCATTTAGTTAACAAGTTTATATAGTCCTTATAAAAATAGTTTATTGAAACTGCTTCATATGAATAATGTACTGAAAGCATTAAAAAACTAAAAGATACTTAACTTGTTTATCTTTCTTTTGGTTTATTGTTAAAAACCTGGTTTAAACTTTTTGCGTAAAAAGTAAACTTTCCTATGTAGCCAATGCGGTAAAATTAAGATAAGGCTTTTTCTTTGACCATCACCAAATCTATATTTTTTTCCAATAGCAGTATAAATTTCTTTCAATTGGTCTATATTGTTTGTTAACTGGATTTTGTCTGGAATATTGCTTAAACTGCTGCTGCCTGTTAATAAGTTTATTTATAATTAAATTTGAATTTATTTTAGTTTTTTCCGATAATTTAAATTTGCATGGGAAATTATTGGATCACGACGGAGTTCAACATTATCAGTTCATATGCTCCTCCAATGAAATGCCTATTGATTGTAGTGCGGAGTTTTTGATCAACAACTCGACCCATGATCACATAAGATTTGCTGATGGGATTTGCTTCCATGCAAATGGAGTATGTTATCTTGTATGTAGCTGTTCTTACGACTGCAAGATATTCACTTGGAACTACAGACCACAATACGCAGCAACAGAAGAAGTGTTTAGTTGTGAAATGAGATTTCAGAATTCAAGTGGCAATTTTAGATCATTCTCATCAGTAAAGTTTAATGGTACTGGTAAGCAAGAATAATGTACTACATGTAGTAGCATCTTATACCTTAGGATAAAGTAACCTGTTTATCAGTCGTTTGTTCTTAATTTTATACCCTTTTTAATTCATATGGATTCACACCATCTTGTTATGAAGAAAAAACTTGCCTTTTTTATTTTGCAGACTTTAATTGCTTTAGAAGCTACGACGAAACTCTGATTTCCCATTTTCCTGCTCAGGCTAAGAAAGTGATGAATGAACCAAACGATACCCGTTTCGTTCATTACATCACAGAAGAGTTACGTCTTTGTGAAAGTATGTATATGTACAGGAACTATACACGAAAATGCCTTAAACTGAATACATGCACTAGATGCTCCCAAGAACCTGTAATCGCTCAGCTAGACGAATGACTCTGTCATGTGACAGTTCTACTCAAGGTGTTAAAGCTTAAAAGTCACTTGGGAAAAACTGACATTTTCATAAAAAATTGCCATTAAAATGCTGTTAAAAAGGATCGTCAGACAATTTATTAAAAAAATGATTTGTTGGTTTTATTTTAAATGTTATTTTAGTAATTTACTGTAGTTTTATTTACTCTATAGATACCCTATAAATTTAATTTAATGGTAATAACGTTTTCTTAGAGTCATCTTACAGTTTTTAACCAACTGAGTGATTTGGTTTTAATCTTGATGTTATAGCATTAAGTTTCATAGGAAAACAAAACAATTCATTAATAACTCCTATAAGGAGTCTTAGAACAATTTTTAGAGAGTTAAATGATCTGTATGTCTGTTCTATTTATTAGAAATATTTAGTTTTACCCTGTATTACAGCTTTCATCTCACAATTTCAGACCAATTGAGTGAAATGTAGGCCTCGATGATCGTTTTTGTTATTTGTATGGCAAAACTTACACGTTAAAAAACCATTAAAAGGCAATATAAAAAAATCTGTAAGCAAATATAGAAAAGGAGCACGTGGTAAGCAAAAGTTTAAAATAAACAAAAATGGACATATAACAATTACCGAGCACAAGCCAAGAGAACTACAGATAATCATGAGCATCACGACACAGAAATAAGATCTGTTGGTGAACTAATGTGTTTAGCAGGGATAAACAGTTCCTACGTTACGTTGAAGTCTGTTGTGTAACGCACTGTCTACATTTACGTTCAATATATCATGATACTATCTTTTTTCTCAATTTTATTTCGTTTCAAACAGATAAAAAAACCTTCAACTTAGTTGTCATGTGCTGCGTTTTTCTGGTAGTGTTAATAATTGGATGTATAGTTACTTCACTAATAACGAAGGCATTCCAAACAAGTGAGTGACATAAATGTTTTAGTTTCAAATCATAGATAATGATGCATAACTGATAATACAAAATGTGCCATCCATGGACCTACACATTTACGAAATATAATTAATGTGAAATAAAACAATTTAAAAAAGGTTGCGAAGTATTTAACTTTAAGACACTAATCTTATTCAACCTATATAAAAAACTTGAAATAGAGGATTGCAGTATAATCCTTTATATGCAGATATCTTGTTCCTCATTTTTGTGAACGTACAGTGTGTTATGAAAGTGGCTCTTGAAGTAATTATTTTACGGTCAACTGGCTGAATCATTCTGTCTAAAAATTAAGGTTTATGTCACAAACTGTTTAATTCCAATCATTTCGAGAAACAAATATACCGAGAAACAATCAAGAAACGCAATTTTTAAACAATAACAAACAAAACAGATACGTAAGACAAAGATAAGTAAACAAAAAGTTACAATAACCCACATTTAATGAAACTGAGCAAACTTTTCAGCTACTTTATGCTTTTATATATTATATATTATTATTATTATTATATCAGTGTTCATCAGGAGTCATCATTCAGCCTTTTACTGATAATCATATTAAGTGCTTTATAATTTTATCATTAGAAAGTGTTTTTAAAGAATTATTAACAATTGTTGTTTTTTTAAATTACACCATGACGACAAAACGGAAAATCTATCACAATAGACGTAATCCTTAGCGTACAATATTTGTATAGTTTATTAATCGTACAGTGTGTCTGAAGGAAAATAATCTAAAGGTTTCTACCACAAATATCTCTATATAAATTAAAATGAAGCAATTATTAGTTATTTAAAAAATAAAAAAACTTAGTAATATTTTTTATAATCTATTTTTTTAGTCTTTGTAGTGATATTACCACGTATCCTCTGGGGTGGCCAAGTTTTTAAGGTAGTAAGTCATAAACAATTGGCCGCATCCCTGTCGACAGAAGTTAAGGGTTCGAATCTCACTGCTTGCTGTTCTCAACTCCAATCTGATATTGAAAAGGATCGTCAGTTTTTCTACCGAGGGCTATGGTTTTTTACCCGGAACACTGGCTTTCTCTACCTATAAACAATAGACGCTTAGATATAGACGAAAAAGTGCTGGGGTGGGTTAAACACAAACAAACAAGCAAACAGAACAAAGAGGCCCCTTTTTTTGCTTGCAAAAGGCTTTTCTGAATACACGGCAAAATAAGACATAATTAGAATTGCATTTATTTACTAGGTAAAAACGTTTTTCCAATTAAAGTGTAGTCTTTAAAAGAATCACCAAAAGCAGAAATGTTGGAAAATATCAGTTATGAAAAGTAAAACTAACAGCTTTAAAATGTAAACTAATTAATGTTTGGAACAAATTTTGATGTGACAAATTGATGCAGTTAACGTAAATTAGTTAAGCATGCTGAATTAATATAAATTTAAGAGCGAGAAGGAAAAACCAAATCACATGAAGACATACCACTGACCGCTACAGGAGCTGAACAAGGTATTTAATCTATTATTGATTCAATCGAGGTAAAAAAATTACGAAATCTCTTGGTCAACAAGAATCGAAAACCATAAAAAAGTGACACAATTCTAAATGAGAAAAAGACACATGACACAACAAATAGAAGAAAAATAAACGGCAAACGTAAGTAACCGGTACCAAATCTTAAACATAAGGTCATTCAAATGCTCCGGAAACTGAAGCTGTGCCTGCTTCTTACTCATCGTAATATTAAGGACAAGGAAAACCTAACTTAGAAGCAAAGAATGTTTTTAGAACACAGACATATTGAAGACAATCTGTAAAATAGTTGACAACTAGCTATAGTCTAGAGGAAAACAAACTTTAATCATCAGATTTTTTCCCCTAAAAATATTGTCAAAGAAAATTAAAGAAACAAATATTATAAGGAACATGTAGCCTTATATCCCATCTGTCTATGTAACACTCTTGGATGTTGTTTAATCGAATTAAAAAGTTGGATCTACACACAATAGCTTCTACATTAAAGGACAACTTCACCACCCCGCCACTAGCTTTAAAGGTTTAATTTACAGAACATTGTATATGTAGTTTATCATCTCATAAAGGTAGCGTATGACCTATGACTTTGTGTTCACCTGACACTTCATATTTAAGTAAAAACACAATGAAGGGCGAAATAAATAAAAAAAACACAACGAAGGGCAATATGCTTACTCTTTAAAAACATACATCTGTAATCTTGATATCATTAAAAAAAAACAATAATTGCATACTCGTTTTCGCATGAGGTGAGAACAGACATACACAAAATAAACATTACCGTCAACTATATTCACAAAAGGCGAAGCAGTAATTATCTAGTAGACAAAAGGTAAACTTACTAGGTTACGTTGGGCAAACACCAATCAATAATAAGAAATTTGAATAAGAGTCTGGGAAACATGGTTTTTTGTGCGTATATTACAGTTTATTTCTAAAATGAATTTACTGTGTTCATTGAATGCTGTATTCAATAAATGCAAATGCCAGTTCTGTAATATGTCTGTTTTAATATGAAAGCAGATTATTATCTTTTGCAAAATTATCTATTATGGACTACTCAAGAGGCAACTTGTCTGGTTAGTATAATGCACAACACCCAACCGACCCCCAACCGAAGACATTATACCTCTCCAGGCAATACAGTTGCATAAGTGTTCTTAAAGGAAAAGTACTTAATATTTTTAGTACATAACACATTATTGAATGTAAAGAAACCTGAATTAAACCATAGTAAATGCTAAGTGTTTGTGCCTAAACAGATTTTGATTGACGACAACTGAATCCTAACGTTATCATTTCCGAACCTGTTGCCACTGCTGATTATGCTCAACTGGTGAAACTGTGAAAATCAGACGACCATATTACATGTTGAAATTTTAAAAGGTAGATAATTCTAGCTGAATCTACCATAAAAGCGCGAGATTTTTTTAACTTAAGTATAGTACCCGATCCAATGAAAAACTTTAATTTAGATTTGTTATGTACATGTACTACATGTCTTTTGTTATTTCTATAAAGCAACAATGTTGTACAGTGAATTAAGATCTTAAATGAAGGCATTTAAAATATTCGATTGCTGATAAAACAATACAATTCATTATTCCTCAGATGAATTATACTATGTGCTTATTCCTATATTGTATTATATTGTTACTCACCTTTGTGTTAAAGGACGCAAACTCTGAAGGTTACAGAGCCTCCGTAGCTATTGATCGATAAGCTTTTTTATTTTATTTAAGCCAGTCAATCATTCTAACAAATTGTTACAGGTTATTTTCATAAGTGTTAGGTGTTATTAGTTTATTACAAATATAATTGGGATAATGACGAAAGAGAAGTACTTAAGTTGAATTGAGTCCAGTTTTTCCTGAGTGCTTCTTTTTTCCTTGTTTTTCTTTCTCAAAAAATATATATGGATCTTTTACAAATCAGAAATATAAACGATGTTATTTTTTAGGTGATGAAATGACTGAAAACAACAGATGTTCAACATGTTCTTTAATGTCTGTCTGTGCAGTATGTTCCGACTGTGGTGAAATATTTTGTGAAATATGTTGCAATACCCATACTCTTGCAAAACCGAATTGCAAGGTGTGTCAAATTGAACACGTAGTTACAACACATTTTGACGTAAAATGTGAATGTCAGCAAAACGCCCATAATGTTTGTATGAAGTGTATAAAAGTAATATGCAGCGAATGTTCTAAAGAACATATCCAGGAAAGACATACATTAAAATTACTGATAAAAAAAACGGGTGCGCCATCATCTTACTATCGAACAGTTGACGATAATAGTGGCATATCTTACAAATACACACTTACAATTCCAATTGATCCAAAAAGATTGTTGCCACGTATATGCGGCGTTTGTTTCATTGAAGCCGATCACATTGTTGTTGTGGACTATAACAATAAAGAGCTACAAGTTTACCAGATTAACACAATCTTGCTAAAGTATCCACTTTTGCAAGAGCCTAAAGCACTTGCAAAGATATCCGACACTGATATAGCTATAACTTTTCCTTATGAAAAGGAAATAGGATTATACTACATAAAGGGCAACAACGTTAACGAACTCCGTACAATAAAGGTTGCCGTTGGAAAGCCATTTAATATCGCTTACAATCAAGGTCATTTTGCCGTAGAGATTGGTGAAGGAGATGACGGTTTATTTGTTATTTTAGATACACATGGCACCATCATAAACAAAATTATAAATCCACATGATATTGCGTATTTTACAGGAAATACAATAAGACTTGCTCTTCATTTCTCTGAGGAAAAACTTTTTGTAGTAGCATTGGGTAAAAAAGAAGTATCATGCGTAGATTTTAAAGGAAATATGTTGTGGAGCAAATCTATTCCAAGCCCAAGAGGTATTGTTTTCGTACCAGATACAAAATTAGACTCAAATATCGTACTTGCCAGCAAAAGATTTAATTTGCTCTTAAAGATGCATTCATCTAATGGTAAATACGATATAATTACTGCAGGAGGAAATCTCAAAGAACCACGATTTATTGATTATAGTCTTACCACAAAACGTTTGTGTGTTCAAAATGGACATGTGGAAGTAGTTGTTTTTGAATACGACATAGCTAACCAATGACGCAGAGGTCACTTTAGAATTCGGAAGTAAAAAAACAGAACAATTAAAATGCCGTGTGTAATTAAGACTGTCAAAATAATAATCAGTAACAGTTACTCGATTCAATTTTAAATTAAAAACGAAATTGGTAGACGTAAAAGTTATTCGATGATAACTGAATGACAGACGACAAGGAACATCCTTTCTGTCACAATATTCATGAAAAATTAACTATGTTTAGTACAGTTGTACCTGATAAAAAAATCAGTTTGTAAAACTTGTTTGTTTCTTTAGAGTTAAGCGCCACTTTTAGTAATTTTTCGTCTTTATCTGTTCGCTTTTGGAGGAAGACGGTGTACCAAGCATCAAGCATACCCCTACGAACAATGTGATTCCTTTGGATTAAATTGGATTCGAAACGCCCTTTGCAAGATTACCTAAATGCCGACAGGCATAAGATCAATAGAAGATGACAAACAACCTACAGCCACCATGGCTTCCTTAATATCAGTTTGATGATTGTAAAGTTTCTAAAGAACGCTATCCCTAAGTTCTGGTTGCCGTTTCATAAAGCGATCACTAATAACCGTACTCGTTATCCCATGGAATTTAAATGGGATAACGTGCACGTTAAGCTAACCATCGCTTCATGAAACGGCACCCTGGTGTATTTTGTAACTTATATTAGATTGTTTTCAATTCAAATATTGTTTTATCAAACAATAACATTCCAGAAAAGGTAAATACTATAGAAATAATTTTACAAAACTCACTCCTGAATGGTATTTTCTGTAAGAAATACAAAACAGTAAGATAAACTAATAGGTGACGCTCGTTTTTTTGTTTAAAACTGGTTTTTCGCTACATCAGCAATGTTTTAGCTATATCATGGCGTCTAGTTGTTTTTATTAACGTTGAAGCCACTTTACCAGTAAAAACCACTGCTGAAAATATACGATGTAACAATAGCGTTTATGTCTAGACACCGACTAAATTCTATTCAAAACAAATAAGTCGATTTTACAAATCAGGCTTATATGTTTGTCTCTTATTTGAATATTAAAAGTTGCGGTTTATAAAACACTTATGTTGAGACCAGTGTTGATCTACTACTGTCGTTCGATTGGTGTATTATCACCAGTAGAATTAAGATTTTTCCAGCTTATAAAAATTAAGCTAATCGTTGGCACCAAAAATTATGGTCTAGAGCTGTTTCGATGAAGAAATGAAACGTGTGTTATATATTTAGATACACATTTTTGGCAATAACGTTGGCATTTTTATTACGGTAACCACTAACTAAGACCACTGTATTTCTAAGAAAGGCACGAAGGAACAAGTATTGGATAATGTAATGTGGTTAACGATCATACTATCCTTTCTGGGTATATAAATTGCAACAGAATTATTTTACACTATGTTTCTGCCCATCTCTACCTTTAAAATAAATATTCTTTATAAATCGTTCTTCTTTAAATATTTTGTAAAAAGGGAATATTATTAATTATTTGTACATATGTTATCGTGTAAGTTATCTCCCTTTTAACAATAACGTAACGTCACGTAAACGTTACCAATCGATTCACAAAAACATTCACCTGAAGATTGAAATGATACATGAAAGCGCTTGTGAAAAAAGAAATGTAAATTCTGGTTACAGATGGACTTTTTATGTTTAATGTATACGTCTGTATACAAGATTACGAACTGATTAATGATAAACGTCTAAGTAT
Organism: Limnoperna fortunei; assembly: GCA_944474755.1. NCBI lineage: Eukaryota > Metazoa > Mollusca > Bivalvia > Mytilida > Modiolidae > Limnoperna > Limnoperna fortunei. The sequence continues at coordinate 88,817,568 of OX104114.1, read as the reverse complement.
TGTGACAACCATATAATATATCTATCCAGCGGATTTCTTAAACATAAGAAATACAGGGTTAATATCAAATATTTATATATACGTCTACAAATTAAGCCCAACACTGTTAGAATTTGATTTTTAAAACTGTCAAATTTTTGCTTACCCTCAGCGGGATTCGAACTCACACCGTTGTGACACTGTGGCACCAATTCGCCTGCACTATGTCCAGCGGTCTAGACCCCTCGGCCAAATCCGCTATATAAAAATATAGCTTCATTAACCGGGGTGAAACGTAGACATAGACATAGTACACGTGTACTAGCGTGTGACGATGGAATTTTCGTAACCAATACGTATTTATTTGACAGTAATCCAATTCTGCATTTTTGTATATATTATATAGGATGACAAAGTCACTTGTCATACAGTCACAGTAAGTAATTTTTTGTCAACACAGGCTGTGCTCCGTTTGATGGGAGGGAAAAAGAAACTCGGCATTGAATTGAAAATGTCATTTATAAATAAATATAAATGACGAAAACACAAATTAAAAATAATAAAACATATATACATATAATATATACATATATAGATAGAAATCTTAACTACTATAATAAAGAACCCATCCCATCAAACATCAAAATACAGCTTAACAACTTTGTTTTTACAGAACGTAAACTACTTAAATACATAACTTATTCTAAAGTTGTTGATAATACATGCATGAGAAAAAACTGTAGGGTATAAAAACAATACAAACAAACCAGAAAACATAATAATAACTAAAGTCCTATATATTCATAATTTTCTTTACTAGAATTAAAATTTGGTTAGGGTGGGATGGCGGGTAACTTAAAACTATCTAATCCTAATGCACGTGCCCAAATGTGCAAAGCTTGTGTAGCTGTAATACAATTGAGTAAACGCCATCTGTTGGGAGATACGAGAAGGGAGATAATTATAAAGACTGATAAATCTGTTTGAAAGACGTTATCTATACCGACTTGCAAATTAGATACAAAATCCTGTTTGTCAAAAAATCATTTATATGCTATAAATAAACATTTTTGTCAACACAGGCTGTGCTCCGTTTGATGGGAGGGAAGAAGAAACTCGGCATTGAATTGAAAATGTCATTTATTAATAAATATAAATGACGAAAACACAAATTAAAAATAATAAAACATATATACATAAAAATAGATAGAAATCTTAACTACTATAATAAAGAACCCATCCCATCAAAGATATTATAGGCCACAGTATTGGAACAAACGTTTTGTGACAATACCCCCCCATCCAAGCCTGTGGTGAAAAACTGAGAGGAAAAAACAAATACCCATTAGTAGAAAATAACAAGTCATAACATTATAACAAAGCTAGAAAAATTATATATTAATAAAGGAAACAATAAAAAGTAATAAACAGGTATTAACCCACGTAGCTAATGCAAAGTGTATATACATATATACAACATAAAAATTAACATTACTAACAATTTGTCAGATGAATATTCGTACTCATGAACAAGTATAAATTCCACAAAATAATAAAATAATATGTAATAAATTGCATTGTATCATAATTCATGTTCCACACAGCAAGCAGTTTGATTTCATCAATAAAAACTAACACCAAGAATGGCATAAAAGCGCCACTTTTATGGGCGACTGTATATTATTAATTAAGATTATATAGATAATAACGTGGTCCTCCCAACCCGAGATGTGTGAAACAAGAAACAATGTATCAGTTTTTACTGGCAGATTCGCACTAAAACCCAAAACCCTATTGTTTTAGGGATAAACGGGAAAGCGATAAAATACCATGAAAACAATTGTAAAAATTCATAACAGACACACAGTTAAATATAACACACAATTTAAATATGATGAATACATTAATAATATGTCCACCTACAATCCCAGATTATTGAAATTATTGTAAAACTTAAAATATCAAATTATGTAAAGTTCCTCAAGTGAGAACACATAAATCACTGCCCGTTGCGGCTCATTTTCTCAAGATTTTGACTTGTAATCTTCGAAGAGTCTTAAATATATAAAGAACGCCTTAGAAACCCATCCTTCTAAAGATAGCAGCTGTAAAACTGTCCAACTAAAACACTGCCTTAGTGCATGCAGCATACATAAAACTTGTGTGGTATGAGGGTCATATTTAAAACCCAACATTATATAAACCTGGAATGGGCTTGGCGAAAGTCACTTGTATCTTTTCTTAGTCAAAAATTCCATAGGACCAAAGCCTCTACGGCATCGACACTCATATACATAAAGCTATAGTTTCAATTGGTGTAGAGATTCCACGTGTGCTCTACTCTGTCTGGAAACAAAACTGCATGATGGCTGTCAATATAATCGAAGTTTGCTGGAGAAGAGACATATTAACTCCTAAAGTTACACATATGAGCAGTATTCTACCTGTTGTCCAGCACTGAAATACTCCTAGCACCATTACTCCAAGTTCTTCTCTATATTGCACATGAAGGCTTGCGATAACATTTTTATAAATTATTGTCAAAATTGACTTGAGCGTGTGTAATAATAGTGTACAATAGTTCTGCTAACATGTTCATACACAACACACTATTGTCGGACGGCTTACCAATACCGGAGTAGTTCTAACTATCAGCATGGCCGTGCCAAAGTCAATATGCTGGACACTTAGTCCTTGCAGTATTCCTTCTCTTTATGGCAGGACCATAATTGAACTTGCCATCAGTCAACTGCCATTGTACAGTACCAGAGCTAAATAAAAGACAAAATATAATTAATATATGTCAAATGCACCACTGTACAATTGGCATAAATAAGCATTAAGGTGCAATTGCACAGACATCAAGATACCATATGTATCACTGTGTCACACAAAATATCAACGTGCCATATGCAACAGCGCCATTTGCACAAACATCAAGGTGCCATCTGCACCAGTGTAATTTGCTCAAGCATCAAGGTGCGTATTGTACCACTGTGCAATTTGCACAAAACATAGTGAAGCTGCCATATGCAACAGTGCAATTTGCACAAAAATCAAGCTTTCATTTGCTCCAGTTAAATTTGCAAAAACATCCAGGTGCCATTTGTAAGTGTAATTTGCTCGAACATCAAGGTGCGTTAGGCACAACTGTGCAATTCATACAAAACAAGATACCATAAGCAACATTGCAATTTGCACGAATAACATTTGTACCAGTAAAAATTTGCACAAACATCAAGGTGCCATTTGCACCAGTGTTATTTGTTCAAACATCAAGGTGCGTAATGCACCAGTGTGCAAATGCACAAAACAAAGTCAAGATGCTATATGCAACATACCCAAACATCAAGCTGTCATTTGTACTAGTGAAATTTGCACAAACGTCAAAGAGCCATTAGCATCAGTGTAATATGTTCAAACATCAAGGTGCGTAATGCACCAATGTGCAAATTGCACAAAAAAAATCCAGATGTCATATACAATTGCGCAATTTGCACCAGCAACAAGGTGTCATTTGCACCAATGTAATTTGCTCAAACAACAATGTGCGTATTGCACCATAGCATTACTATACATAACAAGGTCAATTTGCACCACTGTGCAACTTGCGAAAACATAAAATGCACCATTGTAAATTCTAAATAACGTAATCATAAAATAACATTTAAGTGTCATCGGCACCCACAGCCTGCATAAGAAAGCTAATTTACTGGTTTCAATTATTGACATCTGCAGAAAATATATATACATAAACAAGAATGGTGCGGTTACACCTGGAACCACGAAATTAATTACCATAAGGTATTTTAATTACAACTCAACTACTTAGTAATACCATGAAAACAAACGTCAATTTTTATGCATGTTCGGTTGGAAAATAAACATGACATACATGAATATGTTAAAAAGATTTAATAATTTGTCATGCTTTAAGAAGACAGTTGAAAAAAATGTAGAATTAATTTTAAATTGCATAAATAAACATTCAGGTGCAACTGCACATAAACAAGATTCAAGATTCAAGATTTTATTTACATTAAACAAGGCGTCATATCACAAGTGCAATTTGCACAAACATCAATGTGCCTTATGGACTATACCACAACTTGCACAAACACATCAAGGTGTCATATTTGCACAAACTTCCATAAGCCCTATACAAAAAACAACATCTAGGTGTAATCTGCATTTAGGAAACATTTTGTGTCAAATTTACCGGTTTCCAAAATTAACATCTGCAGGAAAAATATACATAAACATGAATGGTGCAGTTACCATGGTTACACCTGGAACAACAAAAGTGTTTACTGTACAGTACTTTAAGTTCAACATAAGTAGAAAGAAGCCTTTATTTTTCTTCGTGTACCGGGTATGTTCAATAAGAAAACATACAATACATGCATATATACATATGACAGAACCACTCTTATGATTATAACATTGATCATGCTTTGAAAAAGCAAGTTGATAATCAGAATGTAGGATGGAATTTCATTTTTCTATTTAAGATAACTATTAACATAATAGCAAATACTGCATTAAGTACTTAATTAATTTAAACACATTTATACCCCATGAGGGCAGAAAGCCTACATATAAATAAACATACAGTTATTCTGTTTTCAAGAAGTTCCTCTTTCTTTCTTATGAAAACTTAATGAGCAAATACAGATAATGTTCAAAGTCTTTACTTGAAAATAAAGTACCGGCGATCAACTACCGCAAAAACTACGATTTGACACCTTCTGTGGTGAAGATTGATTCGGGTCATAAAAATTATCTTTTACTTCTAGTGAGTTTGCAACTTAACATACTCAGCCGGAAAACAAATTCGCCAAAGACAATAATTTTTTGCCAGTTGAAAAAAAAATTATCAAACAACATATGCCTCTTATATTCCAATAAAATACATTTGTATTTTTCGTTTACTCTTCCTAAGTAGTTTATTAGCTTCTTGGATCAAAGGTGTACATCTTCCATACACACTTGTCGATTAAAATCTCTTAGTTACTAGCAGCTGATAATCGTGACATTGAATTAAAGCTGCTTAGAAATAACATCCTAAGTCACTAGCTTAATACTATGCTGTGCTAGTCATACCAAATAAAAAACAAGTATACCAAGTACAATAACAGCAAATGTACTGCACCATATAAGTATAACAAATATGAACCTGTAGACCGCTGGAACAGGAACAGAAAATAAACAGCACCAACTGTGCTAAGTCTTACAAGTATGAATCTGTTTACTATAAGTAGAGAAGCAGAAATAAACAGCACAATCTGTGCTAAGCATAACACATAAGAACCAGTATATCATTAGTACAAGAACAGAAAATATTCAGCACCCCATGTGCTAAGCATAACAAATATGAAGCTGTAGATTGCTTGTTCAAGACAAAAGATACGGCACCATCTGTGCTAAGCAAAACAAGAATGAACTAGTATACACATTACATATATGAAGCAGTAGATTGTTTGTTTAAGACAAAAGATACGGCACCATCTGTGCTAAGCAAAACAAGAATGAACTAGTATACACATTAGTTCAGGAAAGGGGGAGAGGGCACCTTTTGTGCTAAACCAAACAAGTGGGAACATGTATGCCACAAGTAGAGGCACAGAAAAAAAACAGCTCCAGTACATACGTGCTATGCAAAACAAGTATGAGCCGAGCATAATAAATTAGAATTCTATAGTACAAGTACATGATCAGAAAAAACTTAAGCGCCATGTTCAACGAGTACACTGTAGGTATCATTTGCCCGATCTAGGGTTTAATGTAGCTGTGTGTGTCTCAAGGTAGCTACTGGTTTCTTCATTTATCAACACTAATATTCCTATATGTACATGTTAATATATACAAAATAATTAGACACCGTCCATTCCCTTTCACTAAATCAACATAAATCATCTCAGCTTAAAAACGCAAGTAAAAAGTTAAGGCATAACATTATTTATATTGACTGCAGATGACCATACAAAAGAACATTTGGTGGACATAAACCTAATTGTCTTGTTGTTATCTCTTTACATGCTTTATGTAACATAAAATTAACGTATTTTCTCGCCCTTGAACTTAATGTGCTTTCTTCCCCTTTTAATTAGTTTGGAATATTTAGATAACACGGTTTGCACGCTTCAACATGTTCAATCGAATGATGTGTCTGACACAGGTCATTTAAACAATTTAATTGATTTATACAGTCTAGTGACCCAAAACAATTACATAACAGAATCTGCTAACTTTAGCCTTAACACGAACCTTAATTTTCGGCATCATATATGCCAAGCATAACATTCATGTGCCGTAAATGCAATTAGAGTTATCTGTACACGTGTACATCCTGATTCGAACTGGGGAGAATCAGAATTAAATCAGTAAATTCTTGAAAACCAATAATAAGCCTGAAAAAGCCAAACTAAATATAACACACAATATACATTTCAGGAAAAGAGTTGATTGATTGATAGATGCATTACAGTACATGTGCTTACAGAACATTACAGAATACATAACTTTATATTTCTATATATAAATAAAAAAACATTACATACCTGCATATCATGGTAAAATATTAATTGATTTAGGGCATATTTTCCACTAAAAATTGTCCAACACTATTTAAAATATTTAACTTCCATGCACTGCTCAGCGACGTAACAATTTGTTGCAGAAGCATATCTGCTTAGTATAACAAACATGTACCATTTGCATTTTTCTGAGTACCGCTTGAATCAAAAGATACAGAATCATATATGTGAAGCATACAAAAGTTGGACTGTATATACAAACTGTGTTACCTGTATCTATGCAACTCAAAACACAAAATTCCCTTCATATCAATATGGGTAGCATAAACAAACAAGAGCAGCAATATTATTCAGCACCAAAGGCTGGTATTGTGTGCCGGGTGGCCACACATATTTTTTTTTAATCCAAGCGCCGCTTTAAAATACATTTCTGCCACGCCTCGGCACATACATCTTCGCTAGCTAAGATGTAGCAAATACACATCAGATGTTATAGTGCACTCTACATACATCTAGGGTTATAACATTCATTAATTGGTTTAATTAATCAGGTGGCATCTGCCAAAAATGAATGGACTCGTATATACCTGTGATTTTCCCTATTCAAGTAGAAAAGCCCTTTTAACAGTTTTACTAGTAAAATAAATGTTTCATAAGAAATGAGTTATTCTTAGACTTTCCAGATGTTAACGACAAAAGTTTTAACCGAACACAGACCACTACAATAAACACTTATTACATCATAGAATTTCACATCACCATAAAAATCAGCAGTACAAAAATGTAGCAACTCCTACCACAGTTACATTTTAACTGGATAGAGCAGCATCCTAGTAAATATCTACTTATATACTGCAATTATGATAAAACTATTTACCTCAACAATAAACAAAGAAGCCTGTAAAACATAAGTACACAGGCACAGTGTACACAGGCATACTGTCAATAGAAAGACTCCAAATGTTGATATTATAACAACGATTGATCAATACAGCTACACGCAAAAACATCAATAAGTTTGAAATAAATAGTAAGAATATTTATGCCGAACCACGTGTGCCGAACAGAAGAGAACTCTCACGTGGTCTCGATTTCAGTCTGTTTTCACTTTCATAACTAAATTTAGCAGGACTAGCTACTTAAAATTCATAAATGCGTTAGCTAAAACTCTAATCCATAAGAAAGAGTAACAGCTTTTAAAAACGTGTCACAGAGCAAAAGTCCGCCCAATCAAATACACGTAAAGCTAGGTCAAAAGAAGAACCTAAAGTGTGTATACGCTATCAAACGACACATAACATTATCGAAAAAGTAAGAAAAGCTTGCAAAATAAATGCTAAACATAATATTAATAGTTACGAAGTACAGACTAACATCAGAAGTAATACTTAACTTAAAACTATCTAATCCTAATGCACGTGCCCAAATGTGCAAAGCTTGTGTAGCTGTAATACAATGGAGTAAACGCCATCTGTTGGGAGATACATGTACGAGAAGGGAGATAATTATAAAGACTGATAAATCTGTTTGAAAGACGTTATCTATACCGACTTGCAAATTAGATACAAAATCCTGTTTGTCAAAAAATCATTTATATGCTATAAATAAACATTATATACAAACGTCTAAGTATTGTGACAACCATATAAGATATCTATCCAGCGGATTTCTGAATCATCAGAAATACAGGGTTAATATCAAATAATATATATAATATTCACCCCGGTTAATGAAGCTATATTTTTATATAGCGGATTTGGCCGAGGGGTCTAGACCGCTGGACATAGTGCAGGCGAATTGGTGCCACAGTGTCACAACGGTGCGAGTTCGAATCCCGCTGAGGGTAAGCAAAAATTTGACAGTGTTAAAAATCAAATTCTAACAGTGTTGGGCTTAATTTGTAGACGTATATATAAATATTTGATATTAACCCTGTATTTCTGATGTTTCAGAAATCCGCTAGATATATTATATGGTTGTCACAATACTTAGACGTTTGTATATATATATATATATATATATATATATATATATATTCGAGATCTTGAATAATATAATCGTCAAACAAATATAAAAGAGGCAATAAGGAATCGTTTGCATCATTTCAAAGAACAGGACATTGATGGCAGTGTGGTTAGGGTAAATTAGTCCGGACAGACCAATATTTCTACGAAATTAAGTTCGTTGCTACTAATTTACTAGATAAAAAAACATGTTTGGTAAATCTAGTCCTAGAAAAATATTGATAATACGGACTGTTTTTACAATTTATAAATAATAGTCTAACATTCAATTACTTAAGACGGTAATCGTGCATTTATGAATACAGTTGGAGACAACAACATCAATAAGTAATCTTTTTTTACATCGTATGAAACCGACTATCTATAGGATCATACACAAACGATATTGATAGTCTTTAGAAAATAAATCAATAATCTGCTGTATTGTGTATCCTCTAACTCTTCACATTAAATACTAATTAAATATATGACAATATTGTCAAAAATTGACTCTATCGTCACTTTGTGATCTTTTTCTATTGGCTTGCATATTTAACAAATTACTAAGTGAGTTCTTTACCTGTTCTTCCGTAAAAGTCAAATATTTCAAGAATGTTATTTCATAAAGGTAAAATGCAACGATGTTTTCCGAGTAACTCTTTGACATCTGTATTTGTTATAAGTCGTGTCTGTTTTTTACGATGAATGTTATTAATTTTATCATAGGCAAAAACAATTCATAATGTGGTTTTTAATACTCGATTTGCTAGGTATTCATTCAAAATTAATGTTTCTTTCCGAATAAATTTCGAAGTAAGCACGAAACTCGGCATACACAACGCTGGTGGTTTTTGTGTAACGGATTATGAAAATAAATTTACTTTCAAAAAACATGTTCCTTGCTATACCAGGTTGAAATACAATTAAGTTGTTATATAGAAGCAATAAAGCGCATAACCGATAATCACATCACCTCCGACTGTCATTAGTATAATTAAGACTTATAACTAAGTTACATTTCATTCAGCTCTTTAATAAATGTGTATAAATATTGATAAATAAAACTGCTTAAACAGAAATGTTTATAGGCGACATAACGAACAGACAAAAGCAATTGACAACATGTTAATCTTTTTAGGGGAAATGCTGGTTAATTATAAAAAAGATAATACAAAATAAATATGAACCATGTTGTCTTTTCCAATACTTCCACATAGCTATTGGGGCTTCGGTTGGCCGATTGGTTAAGGTATTTCGTCTAGTATTGATCACGTAATCTGTTAACAATGAGCTTGCGATTCGATTACCACTGTGGGTAGATTGCACTCGACTCCAATCTTAATTGACAAAAAAATTGCCTGTTTTCTACCGTAGCTAGGGTTTTTTTCTAGGTACTTCGCCTCCATTAGAAATGCGCATGTCACGAGCGTCCAGCAGCAGCAGGAGCCCGCTTCCATCTGTTATCTCTCTTGCTTTGGCTAAAAATGGTGAACTTCATATTGCGATAAATTTTCTTCTTATAAAGAATCACAATTAAGAATCCGTCAATTTGAAATTAGCACAAATGTAGAATTTTACGAAAGAGATTCCCGTACGATATTGTCGGCAAGAAAAGGGCATTAACTTTAGACCTATAAGATCCTAAGCAATAAAGCTTAAAGTCATCGAAACTTTGCCAAGAGCAGAGCATGACCGAAGAATCGTAGCGGACAAATAAACCAGATGTCGATCTTTAAAATATATATAGCCGGACAAATAACATAGGGACTATTCTTCCGGCTAGCCGGACAAATAGTCAGAAGAAGTGTCATAGATATATTTTCGGCTAACCGGACAAATAGCAACTGCCTTTTGATGTATAAAGTTTTTCATATCAGTTTGTAGTTTTTTTTCTAGAAATTATCACTTGTAGCGTGCAAGTACTACATGCATTAAAGTTTAGTTGTATAGAGTGGTAACATGTTGGTGTCTCAAAAGGTGATTGGTTGTTGCCATTTTAGAAACATTTGATCATTACTGTATCATTAGCCAGTTAGTTAGTTTTAAGCTATGTGTCTTACCATCTAGCTTTATTTTGGATTCCATGATATTGTGATCTTGTCTTAATCTACATGCTACTATTCTACAGCAAAAACACAAATAAGAGCACTAATTGGACATCTCTGTCGTATGCCCAGTAATATTTTTAATGGTGCAGAAATCCAGCCATGGTTAATGACGCACCCTTTTATTTTGGTATATAAAGTTTTAATCCACCCCAACATTGAGTCATTTACCACAAATTTCTTTAATGTCTCATACATGAAGTTCCTCTATAATGAATCAAAAGCTTTGGAAAAATCTAAGAATAAAATTGATCCTTCTAAATTATTTTTATTTGAGTGATCTATAATATCTTGGATTTGTCTGTTATTAACTTTAATATTACTATTTCTAATGTAGGATCATTCTTTTTAACAATAAGACTAATTAGACCAATATTCTGCATGTCAGTTAGTTCTGCCTTCTTACTGAATTTATTAAAAACTGAAACTATAAAATTCTTTAATTTAAATTGTTGATAAAATTCCACAGTTAAACCATCTAACCCTGGTGACTTATTTATTTTCATTTTAAAGATTGCATTTGCGCACACCTCTTCTGTTAATAGACCTTCTAGACGGTATCTTCCCTTGTTAAAGTTTTGCCGATTATTATATTTTCAATATCCTTTTTTAAATTTTCAATTTTCGAATTCTTGGACATTCTTATAGAAATTTCTTTGTATTTCTCTTATTTATCCCTGGTCTGGTCTTCAACAATTTTACCATCTTTATTTTATAGTTTTTAGAGTTATAGCTTTACGTATTTGCCTAGACTTTTCTAGAGAGAAGAAATATTTGGAATTCTTTTCACCTAGTTCAATATTTGTTGCAAGTGACCTTATTCTCGTGTCCCTCTGTCTTTTTCTTCCTACATTATTTTAGTTCCGTTTCAAGAGCTTCATTTTTATTTTTTAATGATGGAAACTCCTCTTGAATTTGAACTGCCATAAATATATATGGTATATATCTCCTTCAAATTCATTAATTAATCTTTGCGTTTCAGTTTCTATAAAATGAGTCTCTTGAGCAAATGTTGTCACTTTTTTATTTTTTATCCATTCAAAGAGTCTTACCATCTTTTCTAATTCATTTAACACTTGACAATTAAGAGAACAAATGTGTAGATTATTTAACATGGGTAATGTACAGGTAAATAAAATATTTGGTACAATTGAAGTATATATACATGTATATTCTTAATATATACATATGTAAAATAAAACATTTAAAGACAGTCATTCTAAAATACACAAAAACTAGTATAGATAAATTGACGTCATATATTTATAGCTGCATTTCCTAAAACTACATACATTCTTGACATGCTCAAAACCCCCTGTTCTAGAAATTGAACTAAATATATTTATCAATGATTATGCACGATATATCAGATAATTTGATATTGGCTCAAAATTGTGTCTTCAAAAAGTTGTATTTTGAAGAGTCGTTTTAATGATCAATTTCAAAATTTGTTAGAGAAATAACATTGGAAATTTGATTTCTGGCAATGGCCTGTTGAATTTAATCAACGCTAGAATAAATATTAACCAAAATTATCTTAGAAAATGATTAAATAGCTCAGGTAAATGCTGTTGTATATTTTTTTTGATGGCAGTGTTTGTACACAAATATCGTACAAAAATGAGTTTGCTATAGAGTTTTACTTTACGAAGTTAGGAATGGCGTCACATGCTTGATTTCTGAAACTGGCCTTTACCATGATTTCGTTTTGTCAGATAGAAAATGTCTTTTATGTAAAAATAGACCTTGTAGAAGACAAATTCCATTTTGTTCAACAAGGCGAATGGTACACGTGCATGGAATTAGGGAGACAAAATGGATGTTAAAATTTTAATTATGTTATTGCAGTGAAATTATTAAGAAAACTCATAATCTTTGTAAATGTACTATGCATTTGAACATCTCTCTGAAATGTTAAATTTATAGCTTGATGTTCTATTGCATTTGCTTCTCAGATGTATACAGAATCAAAATTATAAGGAGCCAGAATTAAAAAAATTCGTGAAATACTGAGGAATAATAGCAAAATAAAACAAGCAAGAGAAGAAAACAAATTATATGTTGACGAATACGTCTGTACAAATTATACATTTTGGAAAGTGGTAGAAAAATTGAGATATGAACGGACGTGATGAATATTTATGTCAAAGTTACACAGTATGTGGATGGTAATGTCTACGTCTCCTATGCAGATTAAACAGAAAAAAATCATAACAAGTACCTTACAATAAATTTCGGTACTATTTCTGACACATTTCTAGACCTAAAATTCAAAGTCCATATAAACATTTGATAACATTTTTATTTTACTTTATATACTTATTACTGACATTGGTTCTCAAAACGTAAATATAGTCTACTTTAAATAGTTACGTGTTGACATGAATTATGTTGAAAAAATGTTCAAAAGATTTTATTAAGAGTTTCACCTAGAATCTGAGACAAATCAATTGGTGCCAACCTCTTCTTTTCCCGAAAAAAATTAGTACAAGACATAATTATATTCGTACTGAACCCAATTTAAATATATAAAGGATGTAATCGGCACCACCGTAATTCTTATTGACATAAAACTCTTAAAAATAAATTAAGTTCATCTGCCTCTGCCTAAAAAGAAAATATAATGAGCACTTATCTCAATCATAACATCAACTTATTTAAGAAAATTATAACCATACCTAAATGCATGAACGAGAAATTACAGTTATTAACTCGCACAAGATATGTATGTGTTTAAGGTAAAACTACATATAAAAGTGCGAGTTATACTTGATAATACTTAGAAGAATTGCTAATCACTTACTAACTCGACTATATGAAATCAATTTCATGCCTTTTAAAATACAACAAAATAAATAAAAACTGAAATGTAAGTCTTAAATTTTTTCACCTAAGTTGATATATTCATTTAAAATTATTTTAATTATGTACTACAAAAACTTCAATCAAGATATTCGACCAGTCTTCTTTAAAACAGTTTATATTCAACAATATGAATTGCGTGATTTTGTCTGATTACGTTTTTTTCTATTGACATTTAACAACCTCTGAATAGATAAACAAGCGTAAAAATTGTAGGTATTGTATTTAATTTTAAATTTAAGTTTCGACACATCTTTAAAAATTAATTCAGTCAACTTTTAAAAATTTAAAAAATTTAATTTGATCTGATAAAATATGTGGTACAAAATTGTTTATTTAATTAATCACGCGAAGCGTGTGATGCATATAGTTAACATGATTACAAATGAAATAGCTTTGTATTCAAGTCGACAATACAAGTGCTTTGATTCAACTACTTCAAAGGGCCTCGGTGGCCCAGTAGTTTAGTTAACTAATCATTAAATACATGTATATGCAACTTACAGTTTCAATCATCTATAATACAATTAATTAATATGATTCGGAAACAAGACTTATGTTAATCCGTCTCCTGGGAGTTGAAATGTCTTTAACAAGGCACGACCAGTTGCTATATATTCGTTTATATATAGGTTTTCGGACTTCAGTGTCTTTTTGGATAGTTTCTTTGGTGTATGGTATTTTGTTATGACGTTCATTTATACCAATGTATGGGTGCTCGTTAGGTAATGCAGTTGTGTTATGAATTACAAAAAAAAATCAGTTAAAATATCTAATTTGAGGTTTATTTTAACTATCGAAAATTGTACTTTGTATTTTCTTATGATTTTGGTCAAATTTTTACACAATAATTTCGTTCCAAACTATATGTTATGAACGTAGGGCAATAGGTAATATGTGTTGTTTGCTACAAATCTATATAATAGATAAGTAGTATTTTGACAATAGTCTAAAACGAGGTTACAGCTAACAGATAACAGGGTGCATTTGGTCTTGAAAATCACCATATCCAATTCAGTTTAAAGTTACTGTTTAAAATATAAGTAAAATATGTTTATATATTCCGTTAAATCAAAGTTTTTTGGCCAATTTCAGCAAGATTTTTGAACTTTTTAAACTATAGATGAATAATAATAATAATAATAAATATAGCTTCATTTGTTCCTTCGTAACAAAAAATCGTGGCTTGAAAAAACATTGCAATAAGAAACCACCGTATATTGCGATCACCCATTAAAAATTGGTAAAATCACTTAAAATATAACCACCTGTGTAAAGCGATAAACCTAGCACATTACACTCTCTTGAGCACATGCAAACCGGCCTATTTAGACACATAAGTCGCTTGCACGTACAGTTTCGGCCGCAAATAATAGCTTCCTAATAAAGACACGGGAAGGAGTGCATGCAATTTTTAAGAGTTGATTTTCGTCAAATATGTAGATAGATACAATTGATGACTTGAAGGCTACAGTCAGAAGGATGCCGAAGACAGTTGGAGCTGTAGTTGCATATCTTGAAGGGTTCAAAAAGGATATCTATGAAGCTAAGCTACCTTTCCTGTCCGGCGTGGGTGGGTTGATAATGGTGGAGATTCTGGATAAAAAGCATCATTGCAATCCTGGATAGTAGAGTTTAGCCAGCATTTTGAGTTTGGACAGACAATCCAAACAAACTCCTTTAGCAATAAATACCCCGCCGTAATTAATGCAGTCGTTATAATCTCCTTGGTTTTATACATGATAACATTACTCGGCGACTTCTCTTTTTTCTAGTAAAGACATAAGAGGTGGAGTGAATACATTTAAATCATCTTTGAATTAAAACCTTGTGGTGGTATAGCATCGTTGCCTTCAGATTATTCATTCGTCCATGTTGCTACTACTTTCTCCAAATCCGAAAATTTTGTGACAACTCTTAGATAATTTTGTACTTGAAGTGATGTTATGCTACTGGGGGTTCCTCCTGTAGTGGCAGTGAATAAAGTGAATAAGAACAATAATATTTAAAGGGTCCATTCAATAAGACAGATGCAATCATCCTTGCAATAATCGCAAAGAGTCCTATGTTAAATTAACTTATTCGGTGTTGGTCATAGTGAATTTTGGGTTGGCATAAATCTTTATAGAGGACCATCCAAGGAATACTGATGACAAATTTCGCATTAATTGTGAAACAGGTGGCAGAAAAGAAGCCTTTAAAACCATTTTTCATTGGGGTCCTTTTGAACTAAGTCCTGCGGTGCAGGCCATTTATGAGAGCCATTTAAACAATATAACTTATAAATTTATTTCCAATTGGTTCACGGATTTCAGAGCATTTAAACATTTTTCCTTAGGGTGCTACATTTTGTCCACACGTAAGATCTACATGATGTAACTGCATGATGCTATTGCATATAATCTGACAATTCACAGGAACTAAATATTCCGAAAATATGGTTGGTGCAAATATTTCTAGACAAATAACAAGTGCAATCAAATATAATATAGAATCATAGTAGAATAACTCCATTTTCGCAAATCGTGAATAGCGGTTCACCTGACCTTTCAACAAGACGCTTCAGAATAAGATGCTATTGTTGTATAATTCCCGGTAATTGTGTTCAACCAAATAAACATGTAGTAAAATTCTGAAATATATGTATATTGTCTCCATTATCTGGACGATCCATTAGAATTACGCGTGTATTGTGACCCCCTAACTACAGCCAATACCCACCCTCTACAAGTGCTAATAACGATTTACGGTATATTCCACGTATTCCCGACAAAAGTAACGATAATATGAAGCTTTTCCAGGGCAATATTGCTGGCGCGTGTATGTAAAATTAAAATCACTAATAAATATACTTTGCAATTTCCGAAAATATATATGTTATGGGCACATTAAAAATATCACTTTTCAATCAAAATTATGTCAGGGTGGTACTTGGTAGAAGCTATTGAATTTTTGGAAACTACCAGAAAAAGCAACTATAGTAAGTTTCGAAGCGGCAATATAGCGGTTTTTTGGCTGACAAATAAAAACTGCTTACCGCGTTTGGTCCAGCTTATGCTCCTTTTGTAGATTACAGAATGTGTAAACTGACAACAACAATTATATCCAAGTGATAGTCGGCGGTTTGAAATGCGGCAGATTTTTTCACTTTGATAGAGCACTTTTCTATAGTAAAGTTTGACCTAAATTACCACGGAAGTGTATGTTTGGAAGAGTCAATTGTTATCTATTCGAAATCCTTCGGGTCATGTCGTCTGCAGTTAAGGCGGGAAAAGTCTCGCGGTTTGTCCGAATACCATTGAACGTTACGAAAGCAGACGATCTTTTTGAAAACAACGCTAGGTCCCTTTAGAAACTCAAATGGTTGACTTCCTATGTAAAATTCCCGTAGCAAATGTCAAGGACGATTTCGGATATTTCAACAACAAAGGCATAATATAAAATATGGACGTGCTATAGTGTAGATTTTTTTCATTTCGGATTTTAGCACTATAAAGGTACAGTATGGAATAATAAAAAAATGCAAGCAAAACGCTGAGCGCATGGGGGGTGTAACATTTAGCATAGATATATTTTTAATTAATTTATTTTGTAACAAAATGCTTAACATTGATCATCTTTAATTTAGACAAGTCATAACCATTCAAAATGGACAAATTATCAAAGAATATTAAGATTAGCTTATGTAATAATTTGCATACATCACTTGAAGGTATACCAAAAACGTTAGCATCACGGTGGTTTTATGCCACAAAAGAATTTATTTGAATAATGAAACTAATTATCTTGAAGAATGTCATGGTCATCTGAAAATAAAATCATTGTATCCATGGAAACCCCGCTTCTTTGTTATTTCTGTGTGTTCCCAGTAGGGGCTTGTGATTTAGTTAGTAGGGGTCCACGGTGGATTTGTACTGGTCCAAAATACTCATCAGTGGTTGTACAACGTCTAGATCTTGATCTGCAATGTTACATTCTTCTGACCACTTAAACATAATTTACACAAAATATACTAAGGAAATCTCATCTGATAAAGACCCAGTATCATAACATAACTTTAAACGCCCACACGCCACAGTTTTGTCCATTCAAGCAGCATGTTGAATTTGTTTTAAAGGTCCTCTATTCGCTGCGAAGCGAAAGGACTGATCAGGTTGGCTTGGGCTATGGATTTGCAAGCAGGGTCGTGCAATCTACAAAACTTTCACGTTAGACGATTCCTCGGATAAAATCATATCAGAGACAATTTTGCGCAAAAGAGCAGTACGATTTACAGTTCACCAACGCACACTCAGTGAGAGTGAATCATTTGAAAATTTTGTGAAAGATCCCAGACTTATAATTGTCTAGTTACATTGTTAGTACACTCTTAGATAAAGGCACTGATCTCACGCTTGCCAAAGCACCCAATATCGACCGCACATGTAAGAATTCACAGAATCAGCTTAAGCTCGTTAGCGGATAAGACAAGTTTCCTACTCAGCAGATTTCCTGTGTGTCGCTACGAATAGTCGATAGCGTCAAAACAACCACAGACAGAAATCTAGCAAGCCACCAACAAAGCATAAACCGAGAAACTCAGCCAAGTGCTATAGGTATTGACCTAATTTGATTGAAGAACAGCCTTCCAAAAAAGTGCACCGGCAAGGGAAGCATTGCCGTTTGCCCACAGCGTATAAAATCATGAGTTAATGGGATTCGAAACGCAGAATCCGATGATGAAGTCCGAGAGTCCGTTCCAAATTCTCTTCTTTCCGTGTTCGACATTAATCCGGATAATAAGTGGACCGTTGGTATACACGTGAACAGTTAACGTGCCAAATTCCTTATAAACACAGGAACTAAGTATTCAGTAAGTGTTAAATCACTTTTCGATAACATAAAATCTGAATTTAAAATGTTGAAATCAAACCGCAACTTAAGATCTTACTCGAATCATAAAATCCGTCCGTTATTTATTTAGTTTTGCCTGTAACATACAAAGACATTACAGTCCACAATCAGTTAGAAGTTGTTAATACTGCGCTAAAAATTGCGATAGTTAGAGATGTAGACGAAAAACTTAGCTTAATTCAGAGACTCAATAAGAAGGATGATGATTCCGAAATAAGCGCATCGATGAAATTTATGGACTTGCCAGAGTTAATTAAAACGTCTGGAACGCCATCTGGTGAGCAACACAAAGAAATTGATCCTAACGAGCAATGAGTACTACACGCACCACGCAGACATATCGCCTCGTTAAAGCCTTGCATAATCTTAAAACTTAAAGAAATGGAAGAAAATGGTTATGTAACCAGAGAGGTTGTATCTAGCATAACGAATGCACGCGTATTCTTGAAACACGATGCTTCCTTCGGCCGGCTTTTTATACATAAAATTAAATGAAAGAGCATCGATGTTTCTTACAACATTTAACACGCCAATAGGAAGATTTAGGGTTTTACGTTTACCTTTCTGATTAAAATCAGCAACATAGATATTTCAGAGAAGTATGGATCAGATCCTCGAAGGCATTGACGATGCGTCAGCAGTTATGGACATATACTCATCTTTGGTACAACCACGAACTCCATTATGAGATTTTTCCCCAAGTGGTCTAACGCGCGAATCAGTACAATCTTAAACTCAATTAAGTGCGAAATCCGACAATCTAAAGTTTCGTATTTTGGCCATCTTATTACAGAACCGTCCGAATCCAGCGAAAGTTGATGCTCTTGTACACACGCCAAGACCGATAGACAAAGATCGATGCGCCGCTAAGAAATCTTTTAAAATCAGACGTGGATTTTGCATGGTATCCCGAGCACCGCACTTGTTTCAATGAAATGAAGAAAATTTGCGCTAGAGATAATCATTGATTTAATTGTGAAAAAATGCAGAACTTTTAAATATTATAGAACAGTTTGATTTTCAAGCTTATACATACACTGGACTGAAAATAGTTTTTTGTCATAAAGAAGGGAGATGTATCGTATGTTATAAGTTAGGAACAAAGTATACATGTACAAATACATTTGTCTGTCTGTGTTGGCACACCCTTTTCACATAGTCTTAGATATAACAACCCTTAATAAACAGCGAAGCGCGGTTAATAATGGTGTAAACAGACACTAGCCAAGTTACAGAGTATAACCTGTTGAGAAATTTGAAATATTTATTATATTTTCAATAGTAAAAACATCAATGACGTGATGGGATTATTTTGAATTTTAACTTCGTAAGAATTGCTCGTGAGGCAGAACTTTTAAATATTATAGAACAGTTTTGGTTTTCAATCTTATACACTGGACTTTGTTGAATTTGGATTTATTTGATATCTATTTTCTGAAAATTGTATTTAGTCATCAAAAAGGGAAATGTAACGTATATTGTAAGTCAGGAACAAAGTATACATGTACATATACATTTGATTGTCTGTGTTGGCACACCCTTTTCGCATTGTCGTAGATGTTACAACCCCTAATAAATGGCGAAGCACGTTATAAATGGTCTAAACAGACCCTAGCCAAGTTATAGAGTATAACCTGTTAAGAAATTTGAAATATTCCTTATAATTTCAATAGTAAAAACATCAATGACGTGATGGTATTAATTAAATGTTGGCTTCGTAAGAATAGGTCATAAGGCGTACGCAAGTTATATAGTATAATATGGGTCCTTTCATTTGAATTAAACAATCAGATTTAAGCTTAAACAGAAAATTTAATTATAACTGTATATTTACATACTAAAGTGATGAGTTTAACTTTCAAATTGTCAATGTCTTGTGCATCGATAGCAACATTCCACCAGTTCCGGTTTTATGGTGTTTACATTTTGACCTATACGGCATGCTAGATCTGGCTATCAATATTCCGATTCCGATTTTCTATACCGGACCCCAGCATTGGTAACTAAGCTACTCAAACATGGGTTCATTGTACCAAGGTTGATGTTGTCCCTCCAGAAGTATTATGGTTTTCATCATGACATTATTTACCGTTACGGTAATAGATCTCTAAAAACGACTAGACTTATTTGGATCATAGGTTGTTTTTGTTCTTCCTGGATTATATTTTTTCCAGGGCATAATTGTTTTCATGTTATCATGAAATTCTATCCATTTAATATACAAGAAAATGTTAGACTTTGGAAACAAAATATGTTTTTGTATAGTGTCTAAATAAATGCATTATATCTATTTAATATAAATCATTTTAACATAAGTATTATCTTGTCAAACTATAAAACGCGTGCTATATTTATAATCTGATTCCCGTCTTGCATGCGAGACGGGATAAATAATCAAAAGCTAAACAGCGGAAACCAGTCGTATCTCAAGGATAACAGATAAACAATGCTGTGTCTTGATTGGCTGCTAAATCGGGAGATAGTTGCCGATTGGAAAACAAATAAGCAGAGCTAAGTTAGGGGTGAAAACCCGGCATAATTACGGGGCGGTAGCAATCATAATAGGCTAAATCGGGAGACAGCTGCCGATTGGCCGACTGTCTTGTCTTGTTCAGGTAACTACCGCCGTTAGTCGGCGCACTCTATCCTCTGGATAGATATATGTGGTGCACATCATTGCATGTGTAAGGTACATATAGTCACATTGAGAATACGAATAGTTGACGTAGTCAGGTGAACATTTATGTACAGTGTATGGGTTATAATACAGTTAGGCATCCACATATAAGTTATTTAAATGTAGAGTTATTAAACTCAGTCTACAATTACTACTTTATCGTAAAAGCACTAAAAGCACTAAAAGGCAAGGAGCAGCATTATACGTAAAATATCTGGCACTAGTCATAAATGCACTAAAATGTTTAAATATTGTTAATCTAAAATTTTACTCTCTGATATCAAAAAGGGCATGTATAGCGGTTTCTAAAACTATAAAAGCTGCTAAAACACGATGCTTGAGTTAAAACGATAAGATGCACTTGGTCAAGCGTGGAGTCAAAATAAAATTCATAGATATATATATATACAAGAAGGGTATCATCACTATTGCATTTTTTCTATTAAAAACACTAAAAAAATCGGATTATACATAGTTTATATATTTATAGAATCCTGCCCCCCCCCCCCTCCTTTAACTGTCTCATCCTTTCCATATGTAGGTTATAGCACATGTTCCTGGTTAGTTCATCCAGCTATATATATATATATAACCTTGTTTTTTCAGCTTACTGATATACGGCATCTGTTGGTTTGTACAGTCCAGTATGAGTTGAAGTAGGTTGTTTGGGTGACAAACTCTTGGTAAACATCGTTTCTGAGGTTATCTAGGTATCTTTTGATATGTCGGAGATGCCTTCTCCGATCGTTTTCCAGCTTTGGACACTTGAGAATAAAATGTTGTAGATCATCTGGCTCATCTCCGCATAGGCAGCATTAGTTTTGATATAACTATCTCCATACTTTTTTCTTGTTGTATTTAACAGGTATGTTTGAGTTACAAGCTGATCTTGTGGCGAAATCCAAACAAACACGGAATCAGGTTTCTAACTTTTATTAACTGCAAACTTCTATTTACAATACTAGTATGTACAGCTACTTTCACTTTCAACAATACCACATTGGATAACTGCTATTGTCACTGTCTAATCTTACAACTATTACTTGAACTTAAACTTAAACTTGAACTCCTATAAATGTTACAACCATGTCTTATATACTATTTTATAAAGAATATTGTAGAAAGTTCTTTTTCAAGTAGTTTCTATAATTATCTAAATCTTTCTTATCTAATAATAGTAACATGTAAATTCCAGAAGCTTCCAGATAAACAATAGTACAATCAACTAATTTCTAGAATAAACCATAACATCCTTGTTCTAAACAAATTATATAACAATAATAATATGGCATAATTAAAAAATAATCACAAGTAAAAATAATTACAATTGTTCATGTAATATCGTGAATACAGTTCGCGACAGATCTTGACTTCTGTCGCTCTTATTTTTCTATGTACATTTTCTGCGCCTTCCCAAATATTATGTGGTTGTGACATCGGGTTTTTCTGTAATTGGAGCTATTAAAGGGTTGACTTCTTAGCTATATCTTCCTCACATTGTTGAGACCAGTATAATTTTTGTGCCTTCCTTACTTCTTTTTTCCACGCCTTTTTTGATCTGGGGTTTTTCATTAGTTCATGTATTGTCTCCATTCAATATTTCTCTAAAACTAGTTCAGACCTTTCTGTAAAAAGTTCGTTGCTATTTCTTTGAAGCAATGTTGTCTAATTAAGATATTATACTGCTGATGATGGGTATCTGATTATATTCTTAAGGAGTGACAGTATATTATTAAGATCTATATACATCTGTATTGGAATTGCACCAACGAATAGGTAAACTGCAGTATTTGAGGTTTTGTTTTGAAGGCCTCAAGATTTTCCTCTGCATCTTTTCTAGTTGTTCTATTTCATATTGCCTACATTTCATTATCTCAAGCCCACATATCATTCCTGCTGGTCCAAACCAAACTTAAAATACTCAACAAATAAGCAGAGCTAAGTTAGTGATGAAAACCCCGCATAACATTGCGGTAGCAATAATAATAGGCCGACCGCCGTTCGTTGCCACTCGAGAAAAGCCGAGCGTTCACGAATCGGTTACGATAAAAAAAGAAAAAAATATGCAAGATAATGGCAATTTAACTGTTTTAAAAGGAAAGTCGCCATTGATTTGTGTATGTTTATCATAAAATGTGTATCATAAAACTTAAACGGAGAAAAACGGAAAAACAAGTGAGAAATGGAGAACAATTTTAATCTTTTCCTGCTTACTGACAAGGTTCACATCAACTATCTTACCGCGTAGAATGATGCATCTAGAGATGCTTAGCATAGTGCATGCTTCATATGCTGACTCTGACCTATATTTTGTGGTTGCCTGATTTGGCTATCTAAACATTGTGTACTTATAATGAAGTGATGTTAATAATAACAATACATAATAACATTAAAAAACAGTACGTATTTTTGTCCACGAAAAATAAAGCTTAGAGACGGCTAGCTTTTTAGGAAAGCTAATACTTGTTGTATATAATCCATGGATAGTCAGATCACACATGCAATGACATAATGCAGTGAATGTAACATATTTAATAAATTTTAAAAGTCAATGCATACACTTAGGTCCTTTCCCAAATGATTTATATTAAACAGATATAATGCATTTATTTAAACACTATATAAAAACATTCTTGTTACTCAGAAGGGAACTTATATAAAGTGTTCTATGCTAAATTTTTGAATGTTTCGCTTATATTCTGTAATTATATTAATGCACCTGAAATTTTACAGGAGGATAATTAATTTCAGCATACACTGTATAAAAAGTGTTATCAAAATACCCCAGTTACAAAATTTACTACGCCAGATGCGCGTTTCTTCTTACCAAAACATAGCACTCAAACCCAATAAATATTAAAAAACCAAAAACAGCTTTTATCGTCAAAATTCAAAAAACGTTATGCCAAATACGGCTAAGTACTTCCATAACTTGCGAAAAGAAAAATCTTAGAATTTCATGTTCTGAAAAAAGTAGAATCAAGGAAGATGAAAAACTATCTATGATACAAAATACGTAGTTTAGTATGAAAATATTCAGTTATAATTTAATTTTCTTTTTTAGCTTAAATCTGATTGGTTAATTCAAATGAAACAATACATATTATACTGTAAAACTAGAGTTTGCCTCACGAGCAATTCTTACGAAGTTAAAATTCAAAATAATCCCATCACGTCATTGATGTTTTTACTATTGAAAATATAATAAATATTTCAAATTTCTCAACAGGTTATACTCTATAACTTGGCTAGTGTCTGTTTACACCATTATTAACCGCGCTTCGCTGTTTATTAAGGGTTGTTATATCTAAGACTATGTGAAAAGGGTGTGCCAACACAGACAGACAAATGTATTTGTACATGTATACTTTGTTCCTGACTTATAACATACGATACATCTCCCTTCTTTATGACAACAAACAATTTTCAGTCCAATGTATAAGCTTGAAAATCAAACTGTTCTATAATATTTAAAAGTTCTGCATTTTTTTCACAATTAAATCAAAGATTATCTATCTAGCGCAAAGTCTCTTCATTTCATTGAAACAAGTGCGGTGCTCGGGATACCACGCAAATTCCACGTCTGATTTTAAAAGATTTCTTAGCGGCGCATCGATCTTTGTCTATCGGTCTCGGAGTGTGTACAAGAGCATCAACCTTTGCTGGATCTGGACGAACACCTTGTTCTGTAATAAGATGACCAAAATACGAAACTTTAGATTGTCGGATTTCGCACTTAATTGAGTTCAAGAATGTACTGATTCGCGCGGTCGACAACTTTGGGGAAAATGTTATCATGGTGTTTCATGTTTGTACCACCGATGAGTATATCGTCCCTTACTACTGACACACCGTCAATGCCTTCTAGCATCCAATCCACACTTCTCTGAAATATCTCGGGAGCTGATTTTAATCGGAAAGGTAAACGTAAACCCCTAAATTTTCCAATTGGCGTGTTAAATGTTGTAAGAAACGATGATCTTTCATTCAGTTTTATCTGTAAGAAGCCAGTAAAAGTTTCGAAATCCGAGAATACGCGTGCATTCGGAATGCTACATACAACCTCTTCGATGGTTTTCATCCGGTAATGTGCGCACTTGATTACTTCGTTAAGGTTTGATGGATCTAAACAAATACGGATTTCGTCGTTGAGAATTGCTACTTCCATTGAGCTTACCGACTGAGTCGGAATGTCAATTTTAGTTGCAACCATTCTCTTCCATTTCTTTAAGCTTCTAGATTATGCAAGGCTTTCACGAGGCGGGATGTCTGCGTTGTGCGTGAATTACTCCTTGCGCGTTAGGATCAATTTCTTTGTTTTGCTAACTGGGTGGCGTTCCAGACGTTTTGATTACCTCTGGCAAGTCCATTAATTTCATCAATGCGATAATTTCGGAATCATCCTCTAAATTATTGAGTCTCTGAATTACGCTAAGGTTACCGTCTTCGTCTCCACCTATCACATTTTCTGGCGCAATATCAACAACTTCTAACTGATTGTCGACTGTCATGTCTTTGTATGTTACAGGCAAAACTAAATAAATAAAGGACGGATCTTATGGTTCGAGTACGATCTTAACTTGCGATTTGATTTCGACGTTTTAAATTCATTATTTAGATTACCGAAAAGTGATATAACAATAATTGAATACTTAGTTCCTGTGTTTATACGGAATTTGGCGCGTTAACTGTTAACGTGAATGACAACGGTCCACTTACCATCCGGATCAATACCGAATCGTGTGCACCATACACGGGAAGAAGATATTCGTCGGGATCGGACTTTTTGACATCACCATCGGATTCTACGTCTCGAATCACATTAACTAATGATTTTATACGTTCTGGGCAAACGGCAATCCAATGGTCCTTTTTATGGCAGTACGTGCTTTTGCTTTCCTTGGCGGGGCGCTTTCCGGGAGAGTGCCCTTAAATTAAATTAGGTCCACACCGATCGCACTTGGCTGAGTTCCTCGGTTTATGCTTTGCTGCTGGCTTACTAGGTTTCTGTCTGTGGTTGTTTCGACGCTGTCGTCTATTCGTAGCGACACACGAATGAGTAGGAAATGTGTCTGATTATGTAATGAGATTAAGCCTATTCTGGGAATTCGCATATTGGCGGCCGATATTTGGTGCTTTGGCAAGCGTGAGATCAATTCCTTGATGTAAAAGTGTTCTAACAATGTAACTAGACAAATAATTAGTCTTAGATCTTTCACAAAATTTTCAAATGACTCACTTTCACTTAATTGCGTTGCTTAACTCTGAATTGTACTGCTTTTTGCTCAAACTTGTCTCTGATTTGATTTTATCTGAGGTAATCGAGAGAGAGACAGAGAAAGTAATTCTTAACTAAAGTACACTGTTGCAGGAACTACGAATGCTCAACTGAGAACAGGAAAAATCTAGTGTTAACTAGAAACTGCGACTGTTAAGATGACTGTTAATGTTAAGTATCGAACAAATAAAATATTGAATTAGAAAGTGAAAACTTTAAATGTTTAAACTATTAACAATCTCGACTCACATTTATACGGTACGGAAGCCCGTTAGTGCCATGTTGTGTTTTATTCTTAAGTTGTTATAACGACTAAGTAACTCGTTATAACGACTTAGCTAACTGGTTATAACGACTTAGCTTACTCGTAATAACGACTAAGTAACTCGTTATAACGACTAAGCCTAATGGTTATAACGACTTAGCTTACTCGTGATAACGACTTACTATCTCGTTATAACTACTAATCTTGAACTTTTTATTTTTAATGACCCCAACAGCGGTATTTTGAATACAAACAAATATCAACACAATATTTATGCAATAGTAACTTGTGTGTAGGGCCGTATCCAGAATAACGGACTGATGAAGGACCCAATACTGACCGTTGATCTTGTTACAGCCCGAGCCAAAATTTCCGAGATGTTCTGATAACAAGGTTTTCGGTGTTTGGACAGATAACTCTGCAAAGAAAAAGTTTTCGGTGTCGCAGGGTGAACACCGAACAGGTCTTAAGAGTACGATACTTGGTACAAAAGATCAAAATGATATCTCGCAAACCCTTTTTATGCACTTTTAAAAAAACATTTTC
The DNA here is from genome assembly GCA_944474755.1 of Limnoperna fortunei. Taxonomy (NCBI): domain Eukaryota; kingdom Metazoa; phylum Mollusca; class Bivalvia; order Mytilida; family Modiolidae; genus Limnoperna; species Limnoperna fortunei. Next base: position 88,790,424 of record OX104114.1, on the reverse strand, counting down.
ACGAAAAAAAGAAGAATAATTAAAGATCAACTGTTCTGTTAAACCGTTCAGGGTCTTTCCACATTAATTTACGTTTTTTAAAATGTGATGAAGTTAAAAATAATTAAAACGTTTGACATGTGAAAATTTAATCGTAATTACATATAAAACATCTTCCTAGGAAAGGTCATTTTTAAATCTTTATATTTATAACAGGTAAAAAATTAGAACATGACATGTTTTTGATCGTGAGGAATTCAAACATTATAAACATTACAAGTTGACAGGTTATAACTTTGCGATAAATATTTATTAAAATTTGCTAAAGATTGGCATTCTAAGAGAGATAACTACTATAAAATGTCGATGAAATGTTTTACGACATGTCTTAATTTACTCGTTAATATTAATAGTACATTAAAAAATTCTCATTGATATTGAAATTATTTTTCTTCCTTAAATTTAAGGAAGAAAAATAATTTCAATATCAATGAGAATAGTAAATGTCAAAAACTAGAACGTGACCATGACCTTGTGCACATTCTCAAGGTCAACTGTCCAAAGTGGCTTTGATAAAGACCCTATGACTCTACTATCAATAGTTTATGAGCAATGTATGTAAAACAAATACTTACTTGATTTAATGGGATATAACTCGTATAACATTAAGTCCCTCCAAATGTAACAAAGTAACTATTCGACCAGACCAACATTTTCATTAATATAAGTTTCTATTTATCTCTTTCGGTTTAAAAAAAAACCTAACAATTACATTCATATTTCAAAAAGTAGAACGTGACCTTAGCCTTTAACCTTGTGTCTATTGTCAAGGTCAAAGGTCACGGAGGTTAATAGTGAAGACCCCAAGCCTCTTCTATCGATAGTTAATAAGTTATATATGAAAAACTAATATTCAACTGTCTTACTTGGAGATAACTCCTATAAAATGAAGTCAAATTGTTTCGCTTCAAATGTGAAAAAGTTGCGTCTTAATAAGTCAAACATTTTCCTTTAATAAGTGTTTATCTATTAACACCTTACAAACTAAAAAACAATTTTCCTAATCGGAGATAATTCCTTACAAATGACATACAATCCTTTCCTTTATAATGCGACACAGTTGCGTCTATACAAGATCAACATTTTGTGGATTTTTCTGTCAAAGTTTTTACGGTTTTAAGTAGTATTCTAGCTAAGGGTCAGGCAGTAGGCGGCACATCAAAAATTTTGTTTTTAGCTTTTTTGTCCTTGATGGATTCATTTTGATATAAAAACAAATTCTAACAAGATTTTACATTTGAAAAATTGTCAATTGTCTGACTGGTTATATAGAGAAAAATTTGGTGGGAAAATTTCCCGTCATTTTTCGCTGTACAATTCAACAAAATTTCAAATGATTTAAAAATGCAAAATAATTCAGAACTTTAATAAATTTGAATGTTGTTATATTGGATAGTTTTATTAAATTCAATGATCAAAACAATAACAGTCAAGTATCAATCAAAAACGTTTGTAACGAGATTATTTAGTAAACTACTCGGGCCACAAAGGGATGTTTCCTTTGCTCAACGCACAAGGCTACCTAGCGCGTCCGGATTCCCGTGTTCCGGATAGAGAAGGCCTTCTCGTTCGGGGTTGTAATATGTCATAATATGAAAAGTGAACCGTGGTAGGCAACGTGAAAGTGCCAGGATAATACGGAAGCCCGTTAGTGGCATGTTGTGTTTTATTTTTAAGTTGTTATAACGACTTACTTACTCGTTATAACGACTTAGCTTACGGGTTATAACAACAAATATATTTCTAATGTTAAAATGTAATATTTTTTTATTTCATTCGCTGATCTTATTTTTTTATCCATATTAAAAATTGCTTTTCTTCAAATAAAATCGTGATAACTGTTTTAAAATAAAAATAACTACAAAAGCCAGATTATTATATAGAAAACAATCAGTGGATTTTATCATACAATCTTCAATTTTAAGCAAAAAGTGTCATTGAAATGTTTTAAATGAGCTGAATTTAGTAGTAGTAGTATTTGCAACTGATCAATTTCTTTTAAAATTTCTTATTATATAGAATATAGAAAAGCGTCACGCACTTTTAAAAAATGACACGTGAAATGTCGACCTAAGCAATCTTAACAGACGGACTTATTATGTTTGTACTTCCTCGTTGTGATAGCAGATTGTTACTCTGTATAGGTCAGTGATGTTTCTGATATCAGTTTCTTCCTTATACACAATAAAGAAACTGTTGTTGGATCAAATAACATGTACTGATGGCATGATAGCCGATTTCTTTACAAGATAAGTTTTGTTAAGAATTTAAGTAATTGCTTTGTAATTGGTATTAGATGTCACTGATACCAAAAAGTATTTACTTATGCAGATGGTTTGATAAAGTCTTTGTTATGGAATTAGAGTATTTGTACCGATCGTATGATTAATATAGTAATTATTATGTTCAGTATTGTGCGGAAGTTATAATACCTATACCATACAACGACTTAAAAAAAAACCACAAGATGGCACTAACGGGCTTCCGTAGATATGCAATGTATTGGTGATGAATTTCACTTTTTGTTTGAATGTAAATTTTCTCTATGGAAAGAAATCGATTGTTACCAAAAGATTCATTTAAACATACAAATACTCTGAAATTTATTGACCTGTCAACTCTAATGAATTTAAAACAAAAGTGAATGTTGCTATAATCTTTGCAAGATTATACTAATATCTGTTGTAAATTAATAAATTAATGATCTATGATCTACATTATCAGTATTGCTTTCCTAATTTCATGCTTGTGTATTATTATTTATTTACCGATTTCGCTGTTACATTTAAGTTGTCATTTGATTACTTTATATTGTGTTGATATTTGTTTGTATTCAAAATACCGCAGTTGGGGTCATTAAAAATAAAAAGTTCAATATTAGTAGTTATAACGAGATAGTAGTTCGTTATAACGAGTAAGCTAAGTCGTTATAACGAGTTACTTAGTCGTTACGACGAGTAACTAAGTCGTTATGACGAGTAAGCTCAGTCGTTATAACGAGTACGTAAGTCGTTATAACAACTTAAAAATAAAACGCAACATGGCACTAACGGGCTTCCGTAGAAACACATGAAGTGTCATAATTATGCCAAAAAATCAAATAAAGAGTTAGTATTCCCATCATAAGCTAAGTGGTTATAACGAGAAAGCTAAGTCGTTATAACGAGTATGTAAGTCGTTATAACGAGTAACTAAGTCGTTATAACGAGTAACTAAGTCGATATAACGAGTAAGCTAAGTGGTTATAACCAGTAAACTTAGTCGTTATAACCAGTAAGCTAAGTATTTATAACGAGTAAGTCGTTATAACGAATAACTAAGTCGTTATAGCGAGTAAGCTAAGTGGTTATAACCAATAAGCTTAGTCGTTATAACCAGTAGGCTAAGTCGTTATAACAGTAAGCTTAGTCGTTATAACCATTAAGCTTAGTCGTTATAACGAGTTACTTAGTCGTTATAACAAGGAGACTTAGTCGTTATAACGAGTAACCTAAGTCGTTACAACCAGTAAGCTTAGTCGTTATAACGAGTTACTTAATCGTTATAACGAGTTACTTAGTCGTTATAACGAGTAACTAAGTCGTTACAACGAGTAAGCTAAGTCGTTTCAACGAGTAAGCTTAGTTCGTTATACCGAGTAAGTAAGTCGTTATAACGACTTAAAAATAAAACACAACATGGCACTGACGGGCTTCCGTATAGGTACATGCAACCTCTATTTAACAGTATTAAAAGGCTCGTTTATTGCCATGCAGTCGCTTAAAACCATCACAACACGGAAAAATTGCTAGTCAGGCTGTGATCACTGACTACAGCTAAGAGGTTGCACTAATAATAGGCAAATTACATACTCATACATGTTCTCTTACATACATGTTACTGTCTGAATATACCATTAGGAAAATAAAGGATGCTGCTAAGGATCAGCTACACAGTATTCTAATAAAGCGGAAGTTGTTAACAAGTTTAACTGGTTAAATCACACCACATAATTATTTATGCCTGTTTAAAGTCTAATGTTGTTTGTGTGTGTATTATATGGTGTAGTTGTCTTGATGAGGGGGGGGGGGGGGTGAAGGGTCATATTAACCAGTTTAACCCTACAGCATAATTGTGTGTGTCATTGGTTTATGCCCCTTTTCTTAGTCCTATTTCGTGAATATTTAAATGATTTCATTGTGAGGTTTGCATTAATTATTTTTCCACAAATTATGCCAAAATTTATATCAAAATCTAATGCTTACATGTATAAAAAGTGCAGTTTTGTTTTCATTTTGAGTGTTGTCAATGTTTTTAAGATGCATGTATAAAGCATGAACTGTTGTATGAAATATTGGCTTGTAGAGAACGTTACCAAGTAAACACTGTTGACAAATGCTTATTCCAAAATTAGAACACTGTCAATTAAAAATGTTGTATGCTTTAATCGAAATCAATAGCAAATATGTTTGCCAGAACTTTTAGTTAACAATATTATTACATGGGAGACAACTCTTTTGTATTTAATTATGACTCCAAAATGTAAACTAACGGTACAATTATATAATGAAAGGTAAATAACTCTAGTTTTACATGTTTTTAAATGTGACCCCTACATTAATATCAAGAAATAATAATAAAGGTAATTTTAAATTTATTCTTTGAAATTGATACATGTAATATAGATGCTCTCATTGATTAACAAATGTGTTTACTGTGTACTTAATAAGATTTTGATTGTGAAAACTAAATCCAATGAAACATGATATTCACAGGGTTGTTAACTAATAACGAATTTGTATATCAAAGTGAGCCAATCTCACAGCAGACCTTAAGTCCTATATGCTGGTACTGAAACAGCTTAACCAACCATTAAGTATAGCAGTTTGATCAGTCATATTGATTTTTCTGTGGATAATAATAGTAGTATATTAATTAATTTTGGGATTGTTAAATGGAAACATATATACCTTAATTAATTCTACTTCAAATTATGCACTAATGTTAAGCTGTAAACTATTTTATAACTAATACTCTGTAAAATATAAACGTGTTTCCGGGACAAACATCCCTTCTTTATACACACAAAAAGCTGCATCCAACTCACTATACGCATAAATGTAATATGTAACGTGTGTAATGTGGGAGATATATTTACTTAAAGAAAAAATAACATTTGGAGAAATGGAAAAGTTCATTTCAATATTGCCTTTTCATTGTAAAAAAAAACATTGTATTTTCTCCTTTCTATATAAATGATATATGTTATATCTGGGTTTTCAAGTGTCAAACACACAGCAAGGTGCAGTTGATAATGTCCTTAGTTTAAACATGAACACATGTTGTTGGTCAGTTAAGTAAGTTTTTTCTAATTAAAGTCTGGATATAAGTATAAAACTAACATTTTAATATAGAATTTTATAGGCACATATGTTTAAAACCTTAATAATTCATGCAATTCTAGTTTATTTTATTTCTCCTCTTGATTACATGTTTGTTGTAGTAAGTCAACAAACATTCCATGTGTTATCAGATAACACGTAATTTGTTATGGTCACATTTTGATGTTTTATTAATGGTATACACAGATTAACTAAATTAACACCACTTTAGAAAACAATCAATAATTGACACTTTTAATGCTTATTTGAATTGTATTACATTGTTCTCATTTCTTGGCATTAAATTTAAATTGAACCCGACAAAACATGACATTTTATTATCATATGGGTTCAATCATTTCTGGCGTGCTTATGTAAGAGTAGATAATTTTTTAATGGTTTTAGAATGAAAGTTGAAGATAATTGACTCACTAAAAGTCGCACACACTTTTTCTATTTGACAAGCTTAATAATTTTTCATACTGTTCTGGTAGACCATATGCCTACAATTTAAGATGTTTCAAATTCGCATGACCGGGGTAAATGGCTACGTCGCCGCTTAAAAGTAAAGTTGGTGCAAAATAAAATTTTACTGGTTTTCCTCGTTTGTTTACAATTGTGGTAATATGGCGGTCGTCTTTGTTGGTATTAACGGGTTAGTTTCAAGCGGTTAGTTTCGTCAATTGGTACAATATTTATCAAATATGGACTTTTTACGAGGTCAATACGTAGTTATATGGACCGTGGAGGAAAATATTGACCGAGGACGAAGTCCGAGGTCAATATTTTTCTACAGGTCCATATAACTACGTATTGACAGAGTAAAAAGTCCTTAATTGTTATATTACATATGAATTTTTCTCTATTTATTTAAATTTAGAATAATGAGTCGGAAGAGTATATCCGGATCTATTTTTAGAAACAAGCCTTAAATATGCTTTATAAATAGTAACATATCCGGATCTATTTTTAGAAACAAGCCTTAAATATGCTTTATAAATAGTAACATGCCTTAAATATGCTTTAAAAATAGTAACAAGCCTTAAATATGCTTTAGAAATAGAATATATACACAGAATATTTTGGGGGGACATTGTCTACACGAACCAATCAAAATTAGGACTTAACACACCATATGTAATATACACAGTTATTTGTATTCATTTTTTATCGCAGGAGTGTTGAATTAGCTTAAGACAATATTTTTGCAGACATATTTCGATATACAGTTGTTTAAATGCAACTCAATCAGTAGAGTTCCTACTTACCCCAGAGTTAAAAATTCATTTTCAAGTACATGTACATCAATAATTACCGACCTTTGACTACCTCAATGTGATGTTTCAGGCGTATTTAATTTGAAAAATAAAAGTCCCATAGCCTCCAATAATCTTAAGGATAGCCTTATACTAAACTAAACGCGGTAGCAGTTTTTTATTTTGACAGACAAAATCCCGTCGGATTGACACGGTAAAGTTTAGTATAGTAGGATTTGGTATAACATTTTGAAATTTCTGCGATCAAAGCTCTACAACATCGTTTACATTTGGATTTTAAGTGATGCTTGGGTTTGAGCGCCATTGAAGAGTCTTGGTTAGAGGAAACGGGCGTCTGGCGTAGTAAATTATATTAACCTTGGTATCTGATGACATTATAATTTACACGTCTAACCGCGTAGGTTATCTGCCCCTTATATACTATCGGGACCGGTTATTCTGGAAATTGCATGACAGCAGTCGACCATTGACGTATCACGCCTCATATATTGTACAGAAAATAAAAGAAAACAAAAAACAAAAACAACCCCCTCCTTCTCCCAAAAATGGAAAAAAGTCAGCATAATACTAAGTATTCTAGGCGATTCTTAGTCGTTACAATATTTGACGAACGTAGATTTTATTTGTATGCCACCCCTTTACCCCCCCCCCCCCTTTTACCAAAAAAAAAAAAAAAAACAGCAAAAAAAAAAAACAAACAAAATTACAAAACAAAAAACTGAGAGAGAGGAAATAAATAGAGTGCAAGTTTATTCGCAAGCCATTGTGTCCAAACTCAATATCATTTGTTCCTTAGTTCAAGTCGTTATTGGGGTCTCAAGAATAAAAATCTGGGACCATACTGGGAGTGCTCAAAAGTGTTGGCACACAGAGCAGTCCACTGCGTCCCGGAAGCTGTTTAGTAGAGACCTTTTGCTGTTGGTTGCCAGTTTATGATACGGAAAACCTGTCCGCCGAACATAGAAGGTAACGTACGTATTTATAGAGAGACACGATTCTTGCTCGATAAAGACCGCTTTTGTAGATGTCGATGAGAGTAGGCTCTCCTCTCTTGACGTAAAACAAACATCCAATCAATCAATCAAAGCAAGATTAAAACAAAATATAATTGTATTGTAATAATATAAGTGCTATATTATTTATTATCCTAGCCGAAAAAGCCGGGGTAGCCGTTGAAACCCATTCGATCTTCGGCAGGAAAATAGCTATTTTTGAAAATTAAGATTGGTGAAGAGTTTTGACACACTGTCACAGGTGATCAATAATGATGCTAGCCACACTTTTCAGCAACATCTGCAATATTTTAGCCATGTTTCCGAATTGTGCAACTAACTCTTTTTCAGCAATATTCTGTTAACAGAGTTACGTTGTATAATCAATTTCTGGCAGTTTTCAACGATCACTACCAACTTTTTTCAACGTTTGTAGTTTAAGATTTGTCACGTGCACATCATTATGGAGACATAGTCAAACTTAGTTTACAACAACGTTCTTTATCAAGTAATCTATTTGGTTTGTTTGTTGGAATGGTGTTAGCAATTTTTCGGCTCTATCGTGGCGTCCAGTTTTCATTAGAGGAGGAAGCCAAATGAACAAGCCTCAGACTGTATATATACATTTGAGCAGAATTCCAAGTTGCTGTTATTAATATCTATATTAGTGAAGTGACCACAAATGCATTTGGATACTAGTATTTCTGATAAATATTTATGTACCTTAAGTTAGAGACAATTCTAGGTTTTTCTGTATTAAAGCACTCAAAATTACAATTCTTAATTCATTCTCTAAAAATATTTTCTGTCTACCAAATGTTCTGAAAAGGAAATCGTGAGAGCGACTTCTAGTTATGGTAGATAGGAATAAAAAGTAAAATTTTAACACAGATTCTCGGCTTTATTAATTGCCTACTCAAACATAATTTAAGCAGTGCAAACTTATTTATCTTCCAATGCCGATGCAACTAAAAAATCAGAAATTGATTCTTTTTCTTTTGTAAACTGTTATGGATATATTTCATTCCTTTCAAGTTTACGGTTTGCTTTAAATATACCGAGAAGTACTAGAATGTGTTACATCTTTCCTTATTTCCTTGGCACGAGTAAATTGTCTTATCATCATATTAGAGTCTTCCAAACTACATACACAATAATTATTACAGTAAGAACATTTGTCTTCTGCAAAATTAGTGGTGTTTGACTTCGAATCTGAGTGATGGCAAGGCTTACTGCTAAAATGTCATTGGGCTGATAAACTAAAATTTAGCTAAATGTGCCTTGTGCTAAGAAAATATTAGATGCATACCGAATAGTCCTATAAGTGCTCAATTGTGTCAAAGAACAAATACTCATTCACCCCTTAAACTAATCACATAAACAGATACGTATATAAATATTGACTGATGTAATACACACAAATACAAATAACATACACAAATTCTTCTACAAGCAATATTCGCCATTTATTATGAAGTCAAGACAACAAACATTTGTCTTTTTCTTTGGAACTCCTCTTCTTGCTTTTGCTTAACTGCTTTGGTAATATATCTTCATCCGCTTTGCTGAAGGATTCTTTTGATCTGTTTCGGGGTCTACTATCTGTTCTATGTTCTTCATTCGGTTCTTCTTGGTAGTCACCGCTAGTAACACTTGAATTGTCATCTTCTTTTTCGTCGAGATTTATTACTTCTACCGTATCAAAAAAGTTGTATAAGAATTCAAAAGTAGGTCGTTGAAGAGGATCTATGTTCCAACAACGCAGTAGCACGTCGTATACAACATCCGGGCAACCTTCTGGTTGAGGATGGCGATATCCTGACTTTATCAATTGCATTATATCTTGCTTTTTCGTACCTACAACACATTCATTACGTATTAAATATTTATTTACTTTGTACAAAAGAAGTAAAGATCGTCCTTGTTTTTTTTAATATCGAATATATTCATTTAAAGAAAAGCTGAAATGTAAGTGTATAAAATTTAAATTATGTTTTGAACTGTTTGATACTGCTTGCAATGGTGTGTGTGTGCGTCGAGTGGAGCGGGATGGGATAATATAGTGTCTTTCTGTCAAGCCTAAGCGGAAAATTAGAAAAAAAATTACATCGTACCTACAAATTACAATATAAGAGGTACGTGTTAAAATAAATGGTGCATTTAATATAGATCATCGCAGTTGCGAGCTATCAGTAACATACGTGTGTGTAAAAAAGTCAAGTACGTATGAACAAATCCATTTCAGAGCTATCCAAGGAAAATATTGAAGACGTGCACTAAAATTATTCACTGGTGTTAAACTGATGATAGTAACGTACGTTACTACCATCCCAAGATGGCAGATGAAAAAACTGATAAGATCGTTTTTTGTTATTATTTTCGTTTCTTTCGCATTTGAACCATCATTTTATTGGTAAGATGGAACCTACACTTCTGAAGAATATGAGTATTTAGTTTTTTGTGTTTTACAATACTCGTATAGACAGATATTTGACCATGAAAATTTGGCAATGATGATAGTAACGACATTATTAAAATTACCAAGGACGGTAGTAACGGGGGAGAGAGATGGTAGTAACGACAATTTTTTCCTAATTCAAAGATGTTTTGTCTTTTTGTTTTGTTTTGTTTGTTTGTTCGTTTTTTGCGGGGTTAGCAATTGAACATTCAGCAGGCCCGGGATAAGATGAAAGCTATGTTGTTGTCAGTATAGGTCTATAGTATAAATATTCTTTAAATTGACTGTGAAAGGTTATAAAGTGTAATATGTAACTAAACTAGAGGCTCTTAAGAGCCTGTATTGCTCACCTGACTTACAAAAAAACTTTTTAAAACAAGACTTTTCTTGCAAATTTTGATATTAAATGCTAAAGAGTTTATGTGAAGATGCTGTTTCTATGAATGTTGCCATGTTGAATTTACAATCAGCAGTACGAGTGTTTCTGAGAAGAAGCAGTTTTTATGTTTTTTCATAGGTTAGTATGTTAAGTGATGTTCCATAGTGGCAGCAATCTTGTATTTTGGATCGAAACAAAAAACTCAAAATTGGTAGAGGACCATACACTATCACATATCCTAAAATCTGCCAAGCTGTTTGTGAGAAAACGAATTTTGAAATCTCAGCCAGTCAGAACGCATTTGCAGCTCTGGCAGCCATGTTGAATTTCCTATCGGCTCGAAACATACTAAAAATAATAAGATTACTATCTAAGATTCACTTCTGCATTATTTGGTTAAACTGTGTGGAACTGAGTTTCAGAGAAGAAGCTGTTTGTATGGTTTTCCCATAGGGTCCTATGTTAAACTGTGTTCCACCGTGGTGGCCATCTTGGAATTTAGATCGCCACAAAAAACTCAAATTTTGTAGAGGACCATCTAAGCTACATTTGTGCAATATTTCAAATCAAACTGCTAACCGTTTTGTAAAAAGAAGATTTTTGAAATTTCAGCCAATCAGAACCCATTCGTTGCCCTGGAAGCCATGTTCAATTTGCAATTGTCTCAAAAAACTCAAAATAATAAGATAAATATCCATTAATCATTTCTTCATAATTTGGCTTCATTGTGTGTACCAGTTTCAGAGAAGAAGTTGTTTGAATGTTTTTCGCATAGGGTCCTATGTTAAACTATGTCCTGTGATGGCGGCCATCTTGAATTTTGGATCGGAACAAAAAACTCTAACTTTGTTGCGGACTATCTAAGGAACATTTCAATTCAATCTGCCAAGCAGTTTATGAGAAGAAGATTTTTGAATTTCAGCCAATCAGAACACATTAACGGCCCTGGAAGCCATGTTGAATTTGCAATTGGCCCAAAAAAACCAAAACAATAAGATAATTGGCTTCGTTGTGTGGAGCAGTTTCATAGAAGAAGTCGCTTGTATGTTTTTCCCATAGGGTCCTATGTTAAACTATGTCCTGCGATGGCGGCCATATTGGATATTGGATCGGCACAAAAAACTCAAACTTTGTAGAGGACCTTCTAAGGTACATTTCTGCAATATTTCAAATCAATCTGCCAAGCAGTTTATGATTAGAAGATTTTTGAATTTCAGCCAATCAGAACGCATTAATGGCCCTGGCAGCCATGTTTCATATTTGATCAGCACCAAAAAGTCAAACTTTGTTAAGAACCACCCAATAAACATTCCTACCAAGTTTGGTTCCAATTGGCCAAGTGGTTGTGGAGAAGAAGATTAAAATGTAAAAAGTTTACGCCGACGACGACGACGAAGACGACGACGGACGCAAAGTGATGAGAATAGCTCCCACTGACCCTTTGGGTCAGATGAGCCAAAAATGACATTTTAGACTAAGAACCTTATTAACGAAGCCTCCGTAAATTCCGCATGTGTGGAAGTATTTACGGACCATTTCTACATCTTTTACGGAACGCTTATAGAAACTACGTCGTATTCACAAAACTTCCGTAAAGTTTAATATGGTTTCAGACTTTTAGCGGAAAATTTACAGAATTAAAAATTTAATTACGAATGTCAATAAACAATACCTTAATATCTAATAAATAAATAATTGTATGTATGTATAACTGTTACATGTCTCGTTGAATGACAACATGCTCTAATTTATTTAAAATTGTGTTGTTGTCACTGAATAAAACAAAAAAAAAAGCAAAACAACTAGGAATGTATTGCTTTAACTTATCTATTTCTGAACAATGCAGAATTGAATTGATAGATTATAACACAATGTTTCAGTGTTTTTGCTGATTTCAAGAAGCTTGCTTTTGTGCAGCAATGACGTCATTTTCTGACGTTATTTATTCTATTAACGTAAGATGGACGAAAAAAAAGTACCGCAAAATAAATTGAAATAAACATATAAGACGCTAATGAGACAAAAGCAATACCGAATACATAACGGTCAGGTTCTATTCCGTTCTATTCGTCTTGTTTGTCTGCACTAGGAAAAATGATAAAAAAAAATCTTTATATACTTTTTCCCTGTTCTCAGTGTTTTCCTTTGTTTCTTAAATGTCATTTGCTAGTGTTTTGTTTTTCTTGGTTATAAAAGGGTATACGATGTAAATGGTTTAAACGAGCTCCAAAAACAGAATGTCCAAATGAAAGTTGTAGTATTGCAGAAATAAATCTGTTCAAAGTTTCTCGCATGATAATTTATAATCCTGCCTAATTGAGTACACTATTTTGACCTCGTATAAATGGTGTGAAATTTAATACAATGAAAAATAATTAAGACTTTTATCTAGTGATGTAATAAAATTGGTTCAGCTTCCTTCAGCAAATCGACGTTGTTTGTTTGTTTGAATGGTGTTTTAGCGCCACTTTCAGCAATTTTTCAGCTAAATGATGGCATCAAGTTTTTATTGGGGGAGGAAGCCGGAGTACCCGGAGAAAACCCCCGAACTGCGGTAGCAGCAAATCTATGGTGAAAGGCAAATAAAATCAGGCAATTAGGCATGGCATTACCATTTGGTATGTTATTAAAACCTTAATACTTCGACAGAAACTATTAGGTGATTTGACATTTGCTTTACTCCAGTGGGCAGTATCTCAGCTATGTTCAGACTGTGACGAGAACAAATAATCAAAGCAAAAAGGGTAGGACAAAGGAATTTGACTTAGGCAATAAATAAATTCCTAGATTCTTATTTTTTTAATTTGAAGCAGCCGGATGCAAAAAATTGTACTAAACATTTATGAAAATAAAGAATCTTATATTGGTCTAAAATTAGGCATTTATTCCAGGATTTTCGGTCATTCTCGGTTGGGTGGTTCCTGCAATAATCTCTGCTTGAATTCAAAAAGCAGTATTTTCTGTAAAACCCACCTTACTAGGTTGTTTAAAGTAAATATAAGTTACGAGAAAATTCCTGAAATTCAGGGCCAAATTAAGTGCAGAAAATGCTAGTTGTTTTTAGTACATTGGTTTGGCGCGCCAAAAAGAAGATTTAACGTTGGGTTATTTCTGAAATGATGTAATAGTGTATGTGACAATATGTTATCAGCAGAAGGTTCTACTGGGTCCGGTTTCATAAAGCATCTCAAATTTGAGGATTTCCTCAACTCGAAAATTGACCAATCAGATTGCTTGAAAATTCAAATTTGAGGGAAACTCAGATATTTAAGGAAAATCTCAATTTGAGATGTTTTATGAAACCGAGGCCAGTACATTTAACCACCTTCAAAAAAATCTATCAATATTTAAGAATTTGGGGAGATATTTTTTCTGTCTATAAATAAATCACGAGCACCTGGTGCACATTGAATAACCGCGTATTCATGGTATTTGTTGTTTTACAGTGAACATCCCGCCATAGGATATAATTTTGCCATTTTCATACACAGATAGAATATTACGGCTATTCCTTTAAGTAAAACATCAATTGCCGTTCGGTTCATTGTTATCAATTAACGCAATATTTGAATAAACTTACGCGTAAATCTCCAATAATAATGCGTGATTTTTCTAAATTAACACGTAATTAATACTTACGCGTTAATAAAGTAATATATCGGGTAATTGTTTATTTGTTACCTGTAATTTTTTTATTTATGACGCGTAATTTATGAGCCAATAAAATAGCCTCTTACAAACAACGAAATCTTCAAAGATGACTGCATGTATTTGTTAATTTTGTTTGAATAATGTTTAACGCCAGTCTCAGCAATTTTTCAGCTATATCATGGCGTCCGATTTTTATTAGGGGAGGAAGCCGGAGTACCCGGAGAGAACCCCCGACCTTCGGTGGGAAAACTGGCAATCCTTGTCAATTAAGATTGGAGTCGAGTACATCCTGCCCGCAGTGAGACTCGAAACCGCAACCTCAGTGTTGTCAGACAGAATTTACCACATGCTACACTTCGTCGTTAAGTCAACAGCATGAGGAGGAGAGTTAATGAACTGTACCGGAAGCGTGGTGGTTACACGACTTACTGAGTATTTTTAGCATTTAACATATTTTTTCACTGAAAGTTGACCTGTGATGATGTGTTTACTATAAGTTCAGGAAATTGAAGTGTGCAATCAAACTTATTTTTTGACTAATGAAAGTTATATTTGCCCTGTTTTTTTTATATCTTCTAGCTGAAATTCGTGGTCATACGTTATCGCAATGTTTTACGATTTTGTGACATTTTGTAATTTACCATTTTGCTACCTTTGAATGATACTAGTCATTAAGCCGTCACATTGTGTGTCTGCAACAATCATCAAAGGTTTCTAAAACATGTTGAATCCGTTGCAGAAATCTATCTGTCTCCATGAAAACGCCTACTTTGAAGATTTCATGGTTTGTAACAGCCTGTTTCATTGGCCCATAAAATTACGCGTAATACATAAAACAATTAAATAAAAATTACGCATATATTACTGTATTAACGCGTAAGTATTATTCACGCGTTAATTTTGAAAACTCACGCGTTATTATCGGAGATTTACGTGTAAGTTTATACAAATAACGCGTTAATTGATAACAATGACGCGTGACTTTTTAGTTTTTACGTGTAAATTTATTTTACGCGTAATTATATCGCGCCAATGACACGAACGACCATTGATAGTAAAACGTTAACCTGTTATTGTGTGAGAAAAAGTTAAGAAATACTGACATTATATGATGATTATATATAAGAACTTCTCGTTACTATCATCACATAAGGCGCAAAGTCTGACGTTACTATCATTAATCGCTGACGTTACTATCATCATTGACAATTTTTTCTAGTCGAATATCTGGCAATAGGAGCATTGTACAACACAAAATACTTAATACTAATATTCTTCAGAAGTGTAGGCTCAATCTTACAAATAAAATGGTGGTTAAAACGTGAAAGTATCGAACATAAAGACAAAAAACGATCTTAGCAGTTTTTTTATCTGCCATCTTGGGATGGTAGTAACGTACGTTACTATCATCAGTTTAACACCAGTGATTATTATAAAAGTAGACAAAAAGAATGTTGACATCGATAAAATTAAAGTGTTTATTTTTAAATAACTTCAAGAATGTCACACAATTGTTTTTGCAATCTAAACGCTAAACGTCACATTAGAGAAATACGTCACAATGCAGAGGCATGTTTAGGGTGCTCAAAAGTAACGTCACGAACAATGTGCGATGCTTGCATTTAGGTTGCGTCCATGTTCATATTAATTAATTTCTACTTTACCTGGGTATGGCTCTCTGCCAAAAGTTACGATTTCTACTATGACAATACCAAAGGACCAGACATCGGACATTATCGATAAAGTCTTATCAATTACTACCTCAGGTGCAGTCCACTTCATGGCAACGGAGAACGACGAATCTATAAAAAGATACAATTGTATTATGTTTACATATACCAGAATTAAGTCATTTTAAGATTTGCGACATATATACATATAAATGTCTATTTAAATAACACATGTCCTTAATGTTTTATTCCTAATTTTGAATGTTTTTTTGGATGGCTATATTCGAGCAGCACCTGCTGCGGAGTACACATTTCTCAGTTGATCAAGTACTCAAGTGCCTGTATTTCATACGCAAATTTCCTTAATAGATGGTGTCTGCTGACTGAAAAGTAACCAACAAAGATTCACAGTGGCAATATTAAAGTCATTACATTTTACTGTCGGCACCAGGATTTAGTTGATCGTAACGGAATATCTGTGTGACAAATTACTATTGACTTTTTCTGTTGTCTAATCACCTTACCCGCCTTCTAACTAAATTATGACTACCCCACGAAATTACCAGATTTTAACTTGACTAATATGAAGGGTGCAATGCATGGAGCAGGAGGTGCTTACCCTTCCTGGACTCCGAACTCACACCAGCTTTTAAGTTGGGTCCGTGTCACTTAATATTTTGGTTATGTTATGTGTCCGTTTGTTTTTTTGTTGTGCACTCGTTTGCGTTATCATGATGTTGTGTTTTTTTTCAACTCTTTGATCTTTTTTTGTTATTTTATCATGAAAGCCCATGTTGTGCTCGTTACAATTAGCCTAAATCAATGTGTCTTTTTAAATTTTGTCTTTTTGCTTTTTCTTCTATATTGATGTCCAACTGTCGAACACGTTGTGGTGGCTGTGTTTAAATAAAAACCAAATATTATGTAACGTATTAACAAAGACTTAACTTTAAAAGTTTGAATCCTAATACTAACCCATTTTTAGTGTATCACCATTTTCCAAGATTTTAGCCATACCAAAACCGGTTATCTTTGCAACGTTATCTTCGCCAATTAATATATTTTTAGCAGATAAATCTGTATGAACTATCCGTTTGGAAAATAGATAATTCATTCCACTGCAAATCTTCAAGAAAATTTATTACCGACAATGTGAAAAATCAGCAATTTGTACATATGGTATTTGGCAGTAGTAATGATACAAGTGTTGTTGGGGCTTTGTATTGATTTGTTGTATCGTTTGTATGTTTATTGTTTGTTGTGCCTACGAGGTTTCTGTTAGCCGTTAGTACTTCTTATGATTTACTTAATAAAAAATTCCGCTAACCATCTGATATGTTAATGTTCTACTTTTAGGCTACTGACAATTTTTTTTTAGTATATTTCCCAGGATACGACTAATTACACGATTTTGTTTTATTTTTGATTGCAAGATTACTGCAACAGATCTTTTCTGTAAAAGCAGTTTTTTGTCTCGCCTGCGACGATAGTCGCTGGAGGCGAGAAATATATATGGGCATCCGGCTGGTTCAGTGGTAGCTTATGATAAGTACTTGTCACCTGACCTTGACCTCAATTTTACGGTCCAGCGACTACGTTGAGGGTTTTGGATTGGGGCATTTCCTCTATAACCATGCATGGTAGAATGACAATATTTGGTATATAGGTTGCTGTACATGACTGTCTGGTAGGTGTCACATGACCTTAATTGGGATCAATTTCCCAGTCCAGCAAGTTTTTGGAATAGTGCAGATCCTCTGTAACCATGTATGGTAGGATGAAAATATTTGGTATATAGGTTGCTAATGATTAGTACACGAGTGTCTGGTATGTGTCACCTGACCTTGATCAAAATTTCACGGTCCAGTGACTACGGTAAAGTTTCAAGATTATGTCCGTTTCTCTTGAACCATACATTGTATATTTTAAATGATAACAATTTAATGCTTTTTACGTAATGTAACGTTTTTTGTTACTGATGCGGAATTCAGCCGAGACATTTTTCTGTGTCCACACTTGTTTAATTATGTGATATAATTTGTGAGGAAATATTGCTGAATTCTCAACATGGCAATAATGTACTTTGAAAGTGTTCAGTCTTATTTTTAGTGGGATAATAAGGAACTAGTAAATAGTCAATGGTGATAAAAAGTTAAAATTAGTTTTATTGTAATGTGCTAAAAATTGAAGAAAAAAATATTTTACATGTTGGTCATACCTGGACTGCAATAGACGCCAGTTCTTCTAATTGTTCTGTCATAAGAGTTGCTTGATCTTCTAAATTGCTGAGGAACTGTGACAGACTACCTCTTGTCATGTATTCCAGAACCATAGATAAAGGGGGGACTGAACATATGCCGTAAAGTTTGATGATGTTGGAATGGTCACATTTGGCCAAAATGTTAATTTGGTTCATAACGTGTTTGAAGGAAGAATCCTGGTCTTTGACTGTTTTGATAGCCACTATTTTAGACTGCTTTGTTTCTACAGATGCCCATGTACCTTGAAATAAAGTAAATTAAATAAAATGACAAACAACTGTTAAGCTTCAGTGCTGTCACCGGAGTATTGTTTTTCTGTTCTACATTTGTATCAGTAATACGTTTAAGTAGTTAAAATAAATCAGCTATGGCGGACAAAGTAGAGTTTAAATGGAACTATTTTCTCTACCAAAACATAGAATGATAGTTTGGAAAAGTCAAAATTTACTTTTGTTTGAGTTGTTACCTTTCCATATTTCAGTATAAATACTACTCTTGATTTTCATTCCTCGCCTTATGCATGTAGTTGGTATTTCCAATGGCGCCTTGTTGGGAACATCTAAAAAACATATGTCAGAAATAAACAAACCTATACCTTGTTGACAATATAAGTCTGATATATGTATACCGTTAGAAGTATAAACACTTGTCAACATATTACCAGATTCGATTATACTTAACACTACTTTTGATTTTTATAATTACTTCAACATTATTTGTAACTATTAAAAGAGCTGTGGTTGCCTAATTACTGTTGAAAACTAAAAAAAATATAAATATAAATTTTATTTTGTTGTGTAACCGAAACAATTAATACTAGTACTAAATGATAAAAATGGTTATAAATACATTCTTACCTATTTTGTCTCCCTTGGATGATGTCTTTAGTAAGGAATTATAAACAATTGGACAAGGAGATATCTCCACTTCAGTACTGCCCAAGGACTTAACTTGTACGTTTATTTTATTATCATGTGCTATAGTAATTCTTTTTATTTTTGAAATATTCGAAACTAAGTTATCAGCCTGCTTTTTCAAATCGTCCTTTACTTTACGCAGTTGTATATACCCATGAACATCAGAGGCATACCGCTCCACAAACTCCAATTCTGCATTACTGACTGTTATTGCATTTCTTATTTCCTCCATAGTCTTCTTTTGATTTGATACGCTTTCATCCACTTTGTTACGTTCTTTGGACAGGTCTTGTTTCAGAGCATTTTCTAAGATATCAAATTCTTCTATTGCTCTTGATTTTACATTTGATATCTCTTCTAAAATTTCATTTTGCTGTAAATCTAGATCATGCAAGTTTTGGTCTTCCATTTGCAGAAGCGCATCTGAAGTTTTAATTATGTTTTCTATTTCCCTTGCAATCTCTTCAACAATTGGGTCTGATTTAATATTCTTAGCTGCTTCGCTGAGCGGTACAACTTTATCACAAGTACGATGAGTTTCTACCATGCATGATCGACAGCAAGTCTGATCATGTCCGGGACAATAAAACTCTAAGGCAATATCGCAGTGAATATCGCAGAACGTTTGGGATGAAATCGTTGACTGAGGTAGTGAGCTTATCTGACTAACATCCAAGAGCACGTGAGATAAGCTAAGTTTGTTGCGTCGATGAGCTTTGGTACAGTCAGCACACAACCATTCCTCACAATCTGTACACAGTGTCGTAGATGGGGATTCCACGTCATCTCGTAAGCATGAAGTACAGAACTGATCTGCCATTGTCATATCACAGAGCTACACATAATAATAATACATTTTTGTATGGTGTAATGATACTAAGAACAATAATTGCTGCATTATATACATTCAAAATGTCGGTATGTTACAAGAATTTACCATATATGTGAGAATGTATAATCTAGGTTGTATTAGATAATTAATTCTGAAAATTACTACGGTTAGATGTTTATATTTACTTCATCTTAGCTGGCACCTTAAAGGTGTAAAATATAAATAGCTGGCTCATACTTTAATTTGTTTTATCTCACTTAGTCTCACTGCGGGCAGGGTGCACTCGACCCCAATCTTAAGTGACAAGGATAGCCAGTTTTCCTATCAAATGTCGGGGGTTTTCTCCGGGTAATCTAGCTTCCTACCGATATAAAACTGGGCGCCATGTAGCTTACAAATTGATGAAAGTGGCGTTAAACGCCATTCAAACAAACAAACAAACAATAAAACGGTCAACATGAGACAAGGGCTAAAAGTCGAAGAACATTCAGTTTGCAGTCCGATACGTATGCAATCTCCAGAGCTGAGGTCATATCCGCTTCGTTCCGTACTCCGTAAAACTACGATAAGGATATCACCTCAGCAACACAAGATTAAGATTTCCCTATAAATTCCGCCCACTAATTGGTCCAAATTATAGAAATAACAAGAAAATTACGACTTGCACGATAGAAACTTACTCTGAACCATAATTTAAATTTGAATTTGAACGAAAACTAGGTTGCAGGATTTTTTTTTTGGAAATTACAGACAATAAAACAAACTTTAATCTCGAAATAAACATGAAAACGATTATATATGTTTATATTTAGGTTACTTAACCTATATCAGTGTATTCAATAAGAATGAATGTGAAATCAGTTGATCAATAAATATGAGAGGAGCTAAATTCCTTGTAAGGCAGAGGTAAATTCTGACATAGGAAGATATGTAGCCTCTGTTTCGGAGAATGATACATATGTCAACTACACAAGGCTTTGTTGTCTGTTTTGTCGGTTTAACTTATTTAAGTTGTTTTACAAGACAGACCATCTTTAAAGGACAAATTCATTATCCATTTCGAAACCCGAGTTCAGTCTGGTAATTATCCTCTAGTTTTTGTTGTCAAAATGTTTTATAAATTAAAAACGTTTTTGTTGTTGTTTATGTTTTTCTTTACGCTTTAAGGACCTATCTGGCTTAAGTGTTTTTCAAGCCACCTTATACACTTTCCAAATTAACTAGATTTTCTAATATGTGGCTGGTCAGAATGGGTTTAACGTTACTTTTTAGCATTGTTTAGCTATAATTGACAAAGGAAGCCAGAGTACCAGGTAAAAACTTTGCTTGGAAAACTGACTATGCTTTTACCATATACCATGTCCTCAGTAAGTCTTAAACTAGCAACCTCACTGGTAACCATAGGATGAACACAATTACAATGCATTTGATACATGTCACCTTCATTTTCATATGTAATATTTAGTAAGCATGGACCACGGTCAAGACCCTTCACATGAAATTTAGGATTATGTCTCCGTATTCATTGCAATTTAATTTAATAATAACATTGCATTAAATATTAAACTAAATATAAAAATGCATACCTGCCAAAAGTTTCGAACGTTTTATTATCAAGCACGGATCATGACAAGGTCCATATACGTCAATACTGTTAAGATAGTATATCCATTTTAAAGGCCAAAGTATAGATATATATCATTATATCAATATTTAAGATTATTATTTATTAAAACTGGTATATTTAACAAAAAACCGTAGTCTTTTGTGTTTATATCTGTGCATATTAATTGCATTGGTATTAAAAGAAACAACTACAGAGTATATATCATACAAAAATATATTATCTCATATACATATTTATATGCAAGTCAAATAAAGGACATATAATATAGTGTAGTTTTACTTTGTTATACCGTCAACAAGGTCATTATGTCAACGAAAACCAGTCAGATGTTGTTGTTACCAATCCAATACAGATATTCTATAGGTTTTCTTGGAAAATAAAATTGATATTTACCATGATGCTCTAACATGCTCGTTTATGCACTAATTATTGTAGTATTAAAGCATTGTTTCTTTTATTAATATTAACACTAGCACACTCAATACTAGTGAACAATAGTCGACTTGTCAAAATAATCAGAGTAGTACGCCGACTAGGAGGATCTTCTAAGACATGTTATATGCCAAACCCGGCTTTGAGTACAGCTTGTATTGTAGAAATTTCCTCAATGTAGTTGGCCTTTTTCCTTAATATTGATGTTTAGCATTAAATTGTATTTCAATATATCTTAACCTATATTGTTGGACGATTCCAAAACCCATTCAGTTAGTTTTCGTTTGTACTAAAACTCACAGACGGTTCAGTATGACATCAGTAACGCACTGAAAGTTTGATTATACGAAAAGGACGCATTGCTCAGCTTGAGTATTCAAAACGAAATTAAAATATATTTAACTAAAAGCTCTAGGAATATCTTAAATGAATATATTCTATATATTTAATTGGATGCTTGCTTAGCGTTCAGCTATATTCAGGACGAGAAAGGAAAAAGTGTTTAATTAACAATAAATCACTAGAAAAAGGAACCAAGGGTACAATTATATGATTGCTATTGGAAATGTTTGGTGTTTGGTTAGCGACAGATGATATAGCCTTTGTAGCAGCTGCAATAAACATCCTTTTTTTATCCTGTAAATAGCTGGCAATCTTTAAAAACGTGCGCTGCCAGATTTTTCGTATCATGACATGACAATCCTCGAGGGCTTTATCTATTTGCCAAATGAGGACGCGCTAGGCAGCTCTATTTGACAAGAACTTACAACCTTCCCAGTATGGCCCCAGATCATGTATTTATAAACATGTTTAAGGTTTAGCTTTTACAATAAATAGCAAGCGTAGTCTATTGTTTATCACTTGTTATCAGATACCTATTGTAAATTTTTTTAATAAATTTTATTTAAATTGAAAATTTTACTGTATAATAAAAGGAACAAAAGGGATAAAAGTTTATTTTTTTCCCGATTCGACGAAGCGGGCTGATATTAAAATATTATGAAATTCCAAAACTTATTTCACACTTTTCCTTATATTAATGTTATCACATGCCTTTCCGTAAGCGATCGGAAATTACGAGAGCCGTTACAACTATGGCGTTAAAAAAGCAGACAACCTGCAGGATCCAAATGAAATGGAATTTTCGAAAACATCGAATTATACTTAGTCAGTCAATTAAAAACAACAGCGAAAAATCTAAAAAAAAAAACGAGCTCGAGAGCAATGTTAGCACAGTTCCGAACCAGAACTAGGCATGTTTGTTTTAATAAATATTTCCAAGTGTTTACTTCTGCAGCTGAAGCACATGAGGAAAGACTTTTATAAGACATCATAGATATCCCATGGGGTTTTCATGATTATTTGATATTGGCACTGGAATCACATTTTGGACCAATATCAAACCTAGGGCAAATACTGCATATGCTATAATTTAATATGACGTTGTTTTGCGCCTGGTTTCTTATTGAGATTTTATCGGAATTTTTTTTTCATTCGTTTCATTTAATTTTTGTCTGTCGAATTGTGACTGTCTGGAGGAATGATTCGAAAATATAGACAGGATTAAGTGTATGATTACTTTTTATTTAAGACAAAATTTAAGCGAAACATATTTACATATATTTTATTTGCCATTCATTTTATAGATATTTTATTTAATTGAGATGTAAATAGAAGACCATGTATAACAATCTAAATATTTAAAGTTGCGATAGAAACTTGGTTGTCGTTTCAATTCCATTCACAATGCCTACATAAGCTGAACTAATTCGTTTAGAGAATTAAACAACTGACTAAAGGATGGCCTGCTGTTCTGCTCAACCTTCCAACATTTCTGCATCATACTGTATAAAGCCTCTGAGCAATTGGACGGCTTTAAATGACGATATCCATACCTCAACTTCGACAGTATTTCAGTGTTTTTCAATTCTGAAAGTAAACGAATTTATTAATTAATATATAATAGTCTCACGCTCTTCGCAAAAATATGGACGCCTGAATTGATTGAATGATTGTATGTTTGCTTTACGTCAATCGAGCAGTATTTCAGCTATATTCAGGACGAGAACAGTTTCAATGGAAAGGGGGTGGAATTTAGACTGCCATTGGAAAAGTATGGAGTTTTATGTAGGCGCGGAAAATTTAGTAGCGACTACAATGAGCCTACTCTTTTCCGAAATCTACAAAAGGGGTCTTTATCGTGCAAGGAGCGTGGCAAACACGTTACCCACTACGGTCCGCGGCCAGCCTTTCCTTCCCTAATAAGCTCCTGCATGTTGCGTAAAAAATAAAGAAAAAAGCATACTTGATAAAACTTCATCAACATTGCATGGTGTTGTAATGCCGAAAAAGAAAACTAAAAGTTTTGTTATTTGTCGTATAATTTGATCGTATATTGGCCTTATCGGCAAACAGCAAACTACGTCACATTTGAGTCGGACTTTTGAATGTAAATAGTTGTTGCAAGCTTGATTGATTGTTTTGGGCTAACACAATCTAGAAATACAATAACACATCCATTATGACAGAACCTTACGGATTTTAAAATAAAGGCGTAATATGAATTCTTGTCTTTTTAGTACGAATTCTTATACGAATAAAAACAATAGGTGGGAATCGCAACAGTGCACCAATTTGTAACGCTTGTACATAAGGAGTCATATATTTTTTAATAAAAATACTAAATTGTTGAGGCAGTTAAAATACCTGGATACGGCATCTGACCATATGTTAGTATCTCAACCAGCACGACTCCAAAGGACCAAACGTTCGATTTAATGTCACAACGCCCACTTTGTAAGGTCTCTAAAGCATACCATCTGAACATGGATTCATCTATTTCTATTGAAATATTGAATTCTTTGTGAACTTTCTGTCTTAAGTTTGGTCATAATAATTACGTTAAAACATAAATAATAATAACCAATTAATGTTATAGTGTATAGTATTACTAAATAAATAATACTTAGTTTTCAAGAAGTTTTATCAACAGTTTTTAAGAAAATCATGTTAAATGTTTTTGTATTCTCCTCTTGTGTACCTGAAAATTGTCAAAACTTATCATTTTGTAAAGGAAAGACTTATTTCATTTAATATGCAATAAGTATAATTGTATTAAATCGACATAAGCCAAGGCGTTAGTTAATGTAAAGAATAGTGCATAAACTAGTACTTATATAGTGTTGAGGCGTATTAACATAGTTGGCTGGAAAGAAGCCTCGTTTGCCATTGAGTTCCCCTTCCCACCAGTCCCCATCCTCTTTGTCAATGATGGTAAGTATGTCGTTCTTTTTTATAGTCAGTTCATCAGTGTTTGCAGATGTGTACGGGAATAAAGCCACAGCTTTCTCAACTGCAAAGACAGTAGATATTCTGAGATTATGATATTTAATTAATAATAAGATACAAAACAATACCCAAAGAGTACAAAGTTTAAACATTTGCATAGACATATTTCAAAAACGACTGACAGAAGTAAAGTTGTTGTTTATGTTCAGTAGATGTTATCGTAGATCCAATTTTTACTTACTTGTTCCATATTCGAGTCCTGAAACTTTTACTTCTCCGGATTCGCCTACCAAAATTCTCTTTGCCTCAAGACCGAAATGTACGATGTTACTTGATTCTAAAAATGCCATTCCTTTCGCAACCTTTTGTATTTATAAATGAAAAAATATATATGTTAGTTTAAGTTAATAAATATGACGTTTAAATTATCGGTCCGAAAATGGCGAGAAATGAATGTATTTTCGTGAATTTAAAATATCAATTACAAACAAATGGCAAATTGAAAAATATTTCAATCACTTTAACCTTAACGACAGCTGTTGTTCATAACAAAAGGTGTGGAATTAGTACAGCCAATTATTTTATCTTCAGAATAGTCCGTCTTTTATGTGCATATATACAAAGTTCATTTATAAATATATACCTGGGCTGCTATAGATAGTAGCTCAGTATAATGAAGCCCAACTCCTTCTTCTGAGTTCAGGTAATATATAAGATTTCCATTCGAAAGGAACTCAAAAACAATGCTGAACTGTTCCTTGTCCGTAAATGCCCCATAGAACCTCAATATGTTTTCATGTCTTGTCTCAATAAGTTGTTCAATTCTGATTTCATCTGATCGGGACTTGAATATCTTGACCGCTACTTTAGTGGTTTGCTTGTACGTTCCTGAATTAAAATAAACGATGTTCTAAGACAGCATTAATAATTATTTGGATTTGGAACTGTTTTGTCAAAGCTTTTTAACTAATTTTTAATTATTAAGTACTGTGTTTGCGGTCATTGTAATTTAACACCGTTGCGGATATTAGAAATTCTGTACTGAGAGTGAAGATAATTTTTTTATCAAATAATTACCTTTCCAGACTTCCGTAAATTTCCCAGAAATTAGCTTAGATTCTAATTTAACTTCAGCTGCCGTTACGTTATAATGAGGCCCTACAAAATATTAAACTACAAATAAATGTATATATTATTAAATAACTTGCAACAAATGAAATGGTTACTTTATTTGACTATTCTTTTACATCAAGGTATTAAGGGATAATATATATTTACATTTGGTATGAGTTTTAATCTAACCATTTAAAATAAGATAATCATAGTTACCTGTTGACATCACGTACGACGGTTCCTTGGGACATTTCCGTACTACCTTGTCGAGGTCTTCGTATACAGAATCACCGTTTGCAACGTCCTTGATAATAAAAGTAATGACAAAAAATCATTTCAAATAACATTCCTGTCGTATATTTAACAACAAATTTAAACATAAGGATGGTATAAGATTTTAAAACTATCGATTACATGTATTTTGATTATTGTGTTACCAATATAAACTTGGCTATTGATTATTATTATTTACTGGATCATTTTGCGCATTATTGAGTTTACATTTATGGAATGTCTCGTACTATTTCAAGGTCTACTTTCAGACGATACATTGGCTATAAAAGTTCATAAAGTACACTTCATCAGAGCTTCCCACCAATTACGCGGATGGTAGAATATGGATTGTAATCAAGTTGCTGTATTATTTATTAATTTATTTTACTTGTTCTTTTTAGTGATCAATATTGATATATAAACAAGTGTCTTAAATTTTATACCTACAACATTAAGGACTTCATCTTTCAGAATGTTATTTTTACCTAAAAACAGTAGAATATGAATTATATTAGTGTTGTCCTTCTATTATTAATAAAATATTGTAGCTTTGGTACAATTCAATTTGATTGCGATAAAACTGCGCGCCTGATTTGTATTTTTATATTTACATGTAAATTTACAGTATATAAAGGTATGTGTGCGAGTTTTATGTCAAGTTTAAGTTTTTACATGTAGACTGTGCTGGTTTTATCTGTTCTGATCATTATGTGTAGATAAATTAAAAGAATATACAAGTATCTTATTTATGGTTGAACTTGGGTTTATCAGATTAGATTCATCATTTCAAGTGCATGCGTATTGTTTACTTCCCAGTTAAATTTCAAAGTCCTGTTAATGACTAGTTAATAAACTTATATCTATTTTACCTGTGTAATCTATTATACTTGACAAAACCCGTCTAACAGGAGTGTAATTTATCGGACAAGGTTCATATTCCACTGTTACTTTCCCGATCGACTTAATTGTGTAGTCCACGGTGTCCTTGTACTTTATTGTTACGATCTCCACCTCAGAAATTATACTTCGCATTACAATGTTATCCATTTGTAAATCTCTTTTTAACCTTTCTATTAAGAGAAATGCTTTATTTTCCGATGCGTGGCATTTAATAAAATCTATTTCCTGTTGATAAATAAGAGCCCCCTCTCTCAGCCTTTTGATTTTTTCTTTGAATCCACCAATCTGATTTACATATTTACTGGCCGTTTGAGCCAGTATCTTTGTAATGTTGACTTTCACAAGTTCCATCTTGGACAAAAATACAGATTTGACTGAGCTGATGGATTCTAAAATATTGTCCTCTTGTTTTTGTGCACTTTGTTTATTTTCGTCTCCGAATTGAATAACATTTTCAATTGTCCCTTCGATTTGCTTGCTTTCCGTTAATAGTTGTTCGCACAGCCGCACTTCTTTTACATTTGCAGCAGCAGTCTCTAATGGAAGGATTTCATTACATTGTTTGTGTGCTTTAAGCATACAAGAGCGACAACATACAACATCATGAACGGTGCAAACAATGTCCAGAGGAAATGACGAGTGCTGATTGCAAACCTGATGAGCCTGAACAAGTTTAACTGGTAAAGATGTCACGATTGTAATATCGATTAAGGAATGAAGTTGTGTAAGCTTATTGTTCTTATGGGCTTTTGAACAACCTTTGCAAAGCATTTCTTCACAATCAACACACCATTTTGTAGCCCCAACGAATTCTTTATCGCGAGAACATGGCTTACAGGGATCTTCATTTTCCATGTTACTTGGCCTCTTTAATTTTTAAGTCATACCTTCAAACAATTAACACTTCTGATTTGAATGCATTACCTTAAAAAAATTATTAATTTTATTTTTTTATTTGATAAATGTTATTTTTCTTTTACGATAGGCGATTGATTGATTGGTTGGTTTGTCAGAAAAAAACTAGTAAGTACTATACGGGTCTAGAACAAATGTAGACAGATACAAAGCTTATTGTTTGTTTATCGCCAAAAATAATATCGAATTCTGTAAAATTGGTTTAGTAAATTTAACGTCCGCAACCTTCAGACTCATTTTAACGGGTATGCTGCATGCAATTTTTACCACAATATTCTTTAGCGTAGTACTTGAAGTTTCCGCCTAAAGTATTTTCGCTGTGCATTTTCTATTACCCTTTTGTATCAGACCAGCAAAAATAGGTGCTACATCTGCATTCCGAACTCCCAATGTGGGAGCAAGATGTTTTCTTAAAAGAAGCAGTACGCATGATAGTACATTTTTAAAACAGTACTTTAAAAGCTTGATAAGCCTGAGCAAGTTTAACAACACTTAACGTAAAAACTAGCCTAGCAGCAATTCATCAATGCAACTCGAATGTAAGAGTTGATAACTTGACATTTTGCTCTTTTGGAAAAAAGAGTCTAGATATTTTTAATAATGACGAATAAACAAGTGCTTTACTTACCTGTTATTACCTCGTCCAAATAATTCAGATAGTGTTCCGTACCATATAATATATCATTAAATGAGCGTACAATTACATCTAATATCTGTATTACGTTTGTCGTGATCAAGAATACAAAGTTTTTACATATATCTATTTATAACAAATAACGATAAAGTTAAATGCAAGCTTTAAATTCGTGCTCTATTTGAAGTTTACTGTTGAATTATTGTATATGTTTTCCCTCATCTGTTATATAGGCTGTACTTTAAGAATCATAAAAAAACTAATTGTCAAAGGTTTGTAATCTACAACTCAATTATGGCCACATTGGTTCATCTGTTTCAACTATTTTTTCTTTTCCGATCACTCTCAATATTATAGTACTATGATTAGGGAAATGTATTGTGTGTTACTATTATAAACCTCAAATCAGGAACAGAAAACAGGCATTGTTATCCAAAAAAACACGATTTTACTTCAATAAACCCACTTCGATAAAACGTGATTGCCAACGCAAAACAGTCCGCATTTTTTACACTTATAAATTATGACGACAATGAATTTTAAAAAAATGAGAATGAAAAATAGCGCCAATATGCTGACATATATAGTAATGGCCTTCTTTACCTAATTGATAACTAAGGTAAGTTGTCTTTCCGGTGGGCTTTAGCCCGAGAGAAAACAACCCAAGCAAGTTGACAATTCTGAATGTCCACCGACTGAGGAGGCCAAAACCAACATATATACGAACTTTATAGACCAAACATGCTTCTTTAATGGTTCTTTCTCATTACTCTGCGTTTTCAAAGGTTCTTTGCCATCTACATGTATAATTGTAATCGTAAATAACTGTTGTCAAAGGGTGATAATAGTGTTGTAATCTCGTTTCTGACTGCTGATCACGTTATTTCGTGGCTGACAATAGTGGCATTTTCCCGGTTCCGGTTCTGAAGATGTCATACTCTGCGTTGTCTAGAAATACATCTCATAATGAAAAATCACTTGATATTAATCTGAGCAAATTAGTTAGTGTTGTTAATGTGAGGTTTCATAATTTTAGATTTCAACATCTTACGAAGGCCCTACTCTATATTGTCAACCCTATCTGTACACTGAACAACTTTGGTGATTACGCATCAATGTTCATTAATGTCGTGATTTCACCATGAAATGCGCGATCGATAAAGGTAACACCATGACTTTTTAAACATGCAGAAAAAAATTACCAAAATTCCATCCACATTATTTTTGATAAAACGTCGAAAATATAATCCTTTAATTTCTTCTCAAATTTGCATTGACTTTCATCTTGCCTTCCTTGTAAGAACTGCAGCGTGTCAAATGGTAAGTAACGATTTTGTTTTGAAAATAATAATTTAATGTGTTATCTTTAATTTAGCGAAGATTCCGACTGTAATTGTTGGAGGAGATCGATTTGTAATGACATTAGGCGGCATTTGGTCAGTGCAGGGAAAAGTAGATCCAAATATAAATGATTCTATTAAAAAACATCATTAAGTTTACACAAAATATTTGCAAGTGTCTCAAATAAACCATGTATACATTGGCACGAAACGAAAATGTGATGTAAGTCTTCTTGCAAACCACAATAAAGACAAACATCAGACAGCTGATAACCAGCTTTACAATAAACTTTACCTGTTAAAATAGCACCATCAAGGATTCTCCAGTTAAGGTCACCTTCATACGTGCTATGAGGATATTCATAAATATGACTATATAAGATATTAGGAGGTATTTGATTTTAAAATATTATTCCAGAGGGACGGTAACTTTTTGGTATGGGAACAATTAAAATTTTAGATAACAGATAACAAATAAATTATTTCTTGGGACATTTATCCAAAACCAACACCCTTACTTAATTCAGGTGCATTGTCAATATCTAATTTAAAAACATATTGGTGCACAACACCAATATCCATATCATTATTTAAAAACTGAATTCAAAAATCACAAATTCTAGATAAAATATGAAGCAAACCCTGTCCTCCAGTACTTACAGGAAGATATAACATTTTTTTGGAAACCCAATGTTTTTCTTGCCATAAAAAATCTACAAATTTATTTTGTATGGCACTAGTAATTTCATCTGGTACGGCCACATAATTTCATCGATGCCGCAATTTTGACATGGAAAGTAAATTAATTGTTCGTCCTCTGAGTGACAAACCGCGAGCAAAAGGGTATAGTAATATCCTCCATCCCTTCCCAATTTTGTTTATAAAAATCCCTATTGTTTACAACAAAAGTGCCCAAAACTTTAAGGCCTTTATTATTTTACTTGAGAACAAGTGGACAATCATTTCTATTTTTCCAACTACCAACCCACAAACCGTCCGACTTCTGTAAATTAATTTTTCAATTAGAAGCTTTCAGGCAGATATCTAACCAGAAAGAAAACCTATCAAAATCAGAGTCCTGCGTTAACAGAGTATCCAAATCATTTGCATATGCAGATAAACAACTTTTCTTACCATCAGATAATGGAAGTTCAAGGCCTGAAAGACCATCTTTTTACCTTAATTTTACCTCTCTTAAATTGAAAAGGGGATGATTGCGAATTATTAATTTTCAGTAAACTATGTACCTCTGTAAAAATAGTTTTTATACAGGAAATGAAATAATTGCCAAAACCGAAGGCTTCTATTGTCTTCATTAAATAGCCATGATGAACACGATCAAAAGTCTTCTCTTGGTCAAGGGAAACAATAGCAAGGTGATTTGCATAACACGTAGCATCAGAAATAAAACGAATATTGTCACTGATGTGACGACCGGTAACACAATAACTTTGGTCGATGTGTAATATATCTGGTAGAACGGTACGAAGTCTTAGCGAGGAAGCTCTCGTTAATATTTTATAATCACAACAGAAAAGAGACACTGGTCTCCAGTTTTTCAACAAACTACTGTCACCTTTTTTGGAATCATCGTTAGAACGACTCTTCTGCATGAAAGCGGAAGTCTGTTTTCTCCAATAGAAGAAACAAAAACTTCGTGCATATCTTTCCCAACGATGTTCCAAAAGGTTTTGTAAAATTCACTAGGAACCCCATCAATACCATGGACTTATTCTTATTCATTTTTAAAACGGCAGATGACAATTTATCATAACTTATAACACTTATGTTTGTTTTTGAATTTCACTTATTGTAGGAAGGTTTTTCAAAATCTCATTTTGACAACCTTCATCTACAGGATCGGGGCTATACAAATCGGAGTAAAAATTTCGGGCAAGGGTTTTTATTTCCTGATCTGAATCAGTTATACTGCCATCAGGCAAGGTTAAATGGGATAATAATTTCTTTGTTCCACGTTTCTTTTCAAGATCTAGGAAATATTTTGTAGGTTTATCGGAATCATTAACATATTTGAATCTTGAACGAACCCAAGCACCACAGGCCTGGATTCGTTCAAGTTCAGATAACGGATTTTTCTTCTCAATTAAAATGGCATTAAGACCAGGGTGTGTTGCAATATTTGATTTTAATAACTAAATATCGGATTGCAAACTATCAAATTTACGTTTAACATCATAATTCTTTTTAATAGAAAATTCTTGCGAAAGTCTTTTTTTGTATTTTCCACGATCCCACCAAATCTTGAATACACTTAAACTCAGATTTCTGTAATCGCCAGGAAAGGCAAAAACTATTTACCATGTCAACATACAATTTGTCATCTAAAAGAGATGTATTTACATCAAGTAAGCACTCTTGTGCTTACTTTGTATTTCATTAAAATAAACACGAACGTAATCATGATCAGAATATGAAAACGGTTTTATTTCTGAGGATCGAATAAACAAATCTGAACTTTTTAATCTTGAACTGTCTCTGTGTGAATTAACAAAATTACTAACGTTAGTCTGGGGAACGGATTTTACACAATTGTCCTCTTGATTAAATTAAGGTCATTTTTGTCATATGTAGAATTAGTTCACATTATTCAATAGTCTTTGAAGATATTTAAATGAATGAATCAATACACATTATGGTTCGCGTTCATGCTTTCCGCATTAAAATCAGTCAAACCCTTAACAAGAGTGTTTATTCTATTCACCAACTTAGCCTGCTGAGCAGTAAATGTTGGCTGAGCCAGGCAAACCATTCCAGACACAAGATAAACAGTTTAAGAGGTTAAATAATATACAGAGAATTTTATTTAAATTGAACTGAGGTTAAATTAAGCATGTTTTAAATATTAAAATATTAAAAACGTTATATTTAATGAACAGTGCCACAACACTGGCATTTTTGTAATGAATACGTATAACATTTTTTATCTATGCGTTTTCTTAATAAGTAAATGATACGATATAACGGTTTGCATTGAAAAGGTCATAATAAAGGGCTTCAAATCAAAATTATATGAGATTCTCGTCGGCTGATTGTACATTTCATGTTCCAATTGATGTAAATACACCAAGGTGTTAATTTGCTGTGTCTACACTGAACCTTTGTAATCCATTTCATTTATATCTCTAATAGCAGTAACACATATTTACGAAACATAGACATGCAGTTAAACCAATACACAATTATAATTATATTACCTCATGTATGCAAGCTATAGTTTATTTGCATAAAGCGAGGGTAACAATTAATCTTGTCAAACAGGCTTAGCGGCTAATTATACAATAGTTGCTTATATAGAGGGCATTGTCATGATATCTTGACTGCACAAGGGAGAGTGGTATTGCTGTCCCGAGTGCCTTCAATTATCATGACAATGCCAGCTATATAAGCAACTATTGTATTTATTTCATTGAAAATTAAGGTTCTATCTAATTTACACTATATTATTTTATTTGTAGCTGTATGACTGTATGATTTGGATGTTGACCTGATGATATATCATCATTCGGCATTTTCACAATATACACAGTCAGTTTTCTAAACTGAATGACATTTTTGTCTTTTTTTATGTTGCAAATTTACATATATCTATTTATATATTTAAAAAACAGTTTGTGTTGCTTGTAACTGGCAAGGCATTATCACGCCGTGATAACGCCTGCCACGTCAAATTACTGCAGATTAATTAATACCAGCTGACCTTGTTTTATCCAATTAAAACAAACATAATTTTATTGATATGAAATAACATTTGTTATTATCTCTCACTTCCAACTAACTTGGAAACGCGTCGGTCTATTGAGCGCTTGCAAGTAACATGTTTGTATCACTTTACCTTAGCGCTTAGTTTGAATCAATCTGTAAATTTCTGGTAAACTTTTTTGTGAGAAAAAACGCTCAAAATCAACAAATTTAACATTTTTTAAGTGTATAAATTACGTGCTTCATGTACTAATAACACACTGAAAAAATTCCAAAGGTACAATATTCAATATAATAAAATGTATAACAGATAGTAGGGAGAGTGGTGGATCAGATTGTTACCTTTCGAAAAATACCTGGTAAAACTCGATTTCAATTGAAAATTGTTTTCCTCTGGTCTATGTTATGTATCACTTCATTTATATGTTATTTTTATATTGTCGTGACTTCCAGTCTAGGCTTCGGATAATTGAATCAAGTACATATATTTAAATTTATTTTTCCTTGTTCATCTCCAAAAAGGAAGTAAATTATAATACAATTAAAACAGAAATGGAAAACTGTCAATATATAAGACCTTTGAATTCATAAATTATTGTTATGTTTCCTGGTTTTTAGCCAAAGTGTGTTAAAAACAAAAACATTGTATCGAAGTATCACAACAGTCCGTTTGTTGTCTTATTGTGTCTTCTATCATATACAAATGTTTAATATGTTTGATTGTTGATTATCGCCCTCTGTACCACTGACAAATTGATTTTCAGAACAAGAAATTGACAGTACCTAGTTTTAAAGTTTAAACATATTTAGTTGCTCAAATACATGTACAAGCTAATGAATTGGAATTAGTTGTAACAACATTATGGAGGTTTCCCACATGACGAACAATGTTAGAACTTATACAAACATACAAATTAAGAAAAAATGTGAAAAAAAGAATGAACTCTTTGTAAACATAATGCAATTTAGAGTAAGAAACAATCAAGGACAATCTGGATTCTATGTATGTGTGTGGGGTAGGGGGATCAAGTAATATCCCTTTTAATTAACATTGTTTACCAGCGCAAACTCGTCAAGGAGACGCTGTTTACGTCACCAAAGTTCACGCGGTCAATGATGTAGTGCAATAACGGGAAGTAACTCGTACAAAAAAAGACACTAGAAACAGCTGTTGAAGAAATGGAGGTATAAGTATTGAAGTGATAAGTATATTCTTAATTAATAAAAAATAATTACTTCTTGTAAAATTGATTACGATTTCAATTGGTTTCGCCACAAATTCATGTAATAAACATGATAAATTGCCTAGAAAAAAATAGAATTGCAGTTATTTATAAATAAGACTAAAAACCAATTACCTAATCCTTTTATAGCTTTTTACCCACATTTTCCCCGTTGTTACAAAAAAAACTCTTTACATCACAGTTTCTGTTAAATTCCTTTTTTGTCATACAGAATGTACATAAACATAATGCGTGTAAATACTATTATGGTGGGACAATTTACCATCTATATATATATATATATATATATATATATATATATATATATATATATATATATATATATATATAGTACTACATACAGAATTTCGGCAATGAACTGCCGGTAATTTAGTTGAAACACCTGTTTATTTATTATTAAGAAATAATTTGGTTATAGAAATAAATGCAAGATATTTCACAAGTACAATTCGTTTACACCGCTGAATGAAGGGAAATTTCCTAAATTCAAGTATATGCCCTTAGTACAGATTGGTAAGCATGCACGTCTTTATAAATTAATAAATACAGACTGGAGGGAGGGGAGGAGGGGTCATCATCCCGAATTACCGATCCGAAAATTAGAACATCCCGAATTCCTGGTCATTAAATGTCATTTTCCCAAATTCCTGAGAAATTCTCAATGTTAAGAAAAAACTTGTCAACATGTTTATATTGAAAAGTTGCTATATACTAATTTGACATAATTTTCACACTATTGTATTATTAACAACAAACAACAAGTTCAGCATTGTAATTGGATAAGATAAAATGACACTAAGGCCATACTTATAAATATGTATGTTTGCTGTTCCCCTACAAGTGAGCTGGGAACATGAATAAAATTTTATTTTGTGTTCAAATAAGGTTCGTCATTTATTAAACAATAAAAATTAATTAAAGTAACTTTATATCCCGAAGTTCCGTGATCTCGCTTAAGTTTTAATACAGAATTCCCGGTTAAATGTTAACAAAATCTCAAATTCCCGTTTAAAAGAAATGCCCAATCCAGGCGTCCCGAAAAATGTCCTGACCCTCAGACTGATAAGCATGCACCTCATAAACAGAACAACTAAAGTTAGGCTCTTTTCCGATTTTTTATAGATTCGAATTAATTATTCGAAGGATTTTTATTTATTATTCTGTTAAATTCTCGGAGAATGTTATGTTGAGCCACAAAAAACATTTGAAATTGCAACTATTTAGAAATTTGATAGCTTTTAATGGAGTTTTACCCCACGAGCGATTTTAAAAACTTGCAGGCCTTATTATTGTTTGGTAGAATTAAAAAAATTGAGTAAGCTCAAATCAAATATAGCGATAAAACAATTGCTGGGACGATTCCGAATGGTCAACCTATAACTGTCCCTAGTTTCTAGGGGGAGGTCAGGTTATACAATGTAATACGAAAGCCTGCACGTAGACCGTAGCGGGCATACGAACCTCGGGGGGGGGGAACCTTTTTTACTCCATCAGAAAGAAATATTCAAACATATAGCCTTGGGATGTGAACCTCACTTTATTGGAAATTAAAACACTTTCTCCATTAGTTGTACGATTGATTAAGTACCTCAACACTCCGAGATCCTGCCCCCTCCTTTACTGAATTGCAATAAATTGCAATATTTCTGTCCTGAATATAGCTGAACGATAAGCAAACAATAATCATCAATAGACCACATCTCTTGTTGCCATAACTTATCAACACAGAAAAACCTATATGCGTGTGAAAGTTACAGTAAAAAACTAACATGTACAAAAAACATTCTCCCAAATCAGGGGTTAAGAGTCCACGTTCGCTTCATGTTGATGGAAAGGGACGATTCGTTCTATATACCGGTCAATATTTTATAACCATTCTGTGCAACATTGTATTTTATTACCACAAATAAGAACTAATTCCATTATAATAAGATGCACAAGTTCAATAAATGTATAATTGTTTGTTACTGTAAAGAGATCTGGACTGAAAACTTTAAGAGGAGTTGATTACTTTAAATAAGTACTAAACCTAAGTCAAAATCCATGTTTCTTATCGAAAACCCCAAATATCATTTCAATCAAAATGTTAACTATTAGTTGCACACTGGCGCTACGATTCATCATATTCCATTCAGTGTTGATTGTGGATAAGAGATGGGTACCCTGAAGAGTAACTGACAGATACACACACATATATAATGGCATCATGAATTGTCAGTTTTCATACCTTAGCTTAGGTGTTGGGTTTCGACCAGCTGCCTTTACACAATAAAAAACGCCACAGTACATGAATAGCTGAAAAATTAAGAAAAGGCGCTAAACAATTTAAAGTCTCTTGAAATACATGTTTAATAGAATGTTTGCATATTAACCATACAGAAGTGTTGGGTCTGTCATACATGTAGTTAATAAATATTATCTGTTGCTCTCTTAAAAAAACTAATAAAATCAATTTAATAAAAATAACTCGTGTACAAGATAAATGCTTATTTCTACACAACAAGAATGTCCTCCCATTGACAGATAAAGCCACAAAATAGACCAGTCACAATTGTTTTTCAGTTATTCAGTATTTCACACTTTTTCTCTTACGAATTCCCAAGACATCACTGATGGGACACATACAGCGGTTATCTCCAGTGTAACAAGTAGTTGATTCACTCTGTAGTAGTTGTACCCATTGCAACAGTAACCAGCAGTAAATGCACCATTGACCAGCAGTAATCAGAAAAATCATGAATCATCATCCATCCAGAAACTCCAATAATGTATATCTGCAATCATGTAAAAAACATTCTGTTAATTATAATTTACACATACTACAATCATGTTTTTTTTCCGACTGAACTTTAATTTCACATGGACTGTGATACAAAATGTTTTATTTTTATTTGCAATTATGTTTACATATTTATATAATATTACATGACTGATTTAAATGCATCATGCTTTATTTTAATTATACAAATTTACATGGTTATTCATTGTTTTATTACTTTAAATTTATACAAAATCTTAATGTATCTGGAATATGCCCTGGAAATTGATGTAAATAATGAAAAATGTATGTAATGTAACTACTACGAAATTATTTGTACAGTCCCATGTCTTCTCCCAAGTGTCTCCCTATCAGAGAGAAGTCACACCTCCCTACTTTTTTAGAGTGTGTGTGGTGACCCTGACACTGTAGAAGAGGTCATAAACACTCATTCAGAAAACTTTAAAGTGGTGAAATAAGAACATGAGCTACAAATGTAACCAATGGGACTGTCACACCTGACACCATCCCAATCCACGTTTTGGGAAGCTTTGGTACCAAATTTATAATGGTTACATGTCATGAGCTCAAAACTGATGAACAGCATGGCGACACTAGTGGATAAATGCTTGTCTGTGAAGACTAAATATGGAATAAGCAATTTTTTTTAAAATTTTGCCTCCTACCCAATTTAATTCAAATTTGAAAAAAAATCTGAAAAGTTGGAATTTAAATTAATTTTTTTCCCTCCTCCTACCCTAAGTTTTTGGGGCTGATGTCCGTAAACCAACAAATTAAATAAAAACGGCCTTAACAAAATGATTAGTTTGGACCGATAAATTTATAAAAGCAATTAGTCTTAAGTGAAATAATTAATTTATGAACATTAAAAAAATGATTAGCTTAGAAAAAAATAAAAAACAGTAGTCAAATATCATTTTTTATAGTACATTTATGTCATATATTAAATTTATTTCAAACAAAGGGCGAATGGCCTATTTAAAAATATTGATAAAAATAAACAAAACAAAACAGTGGTTAAAATTATATAACGGAAAGAGAGCGAACGAACCCAGGCAAACAGGTAAGGTACTATTTCATTGTAAGAAGAAAATAATTTAACAGGGGCGCATTTATTTTACCCAAATCTGAAACATGATTCTGAATCATTTTCAT
Organism: Limnoperna fortunei; assembly: GCA_944474755.1. Lineage (NCBI taxonomy): Eukaryota > Metazoa > Mollusca > Bivalvia > Mytilida > Modiolidae > Limnoperna > Limnoperna fortunei. Next base: position 88,751,168 of record OX104114.1, on the reverse strand, counting down.
GTTTCACTGTTTCTTTTACTTGTAACAGAAACATGATATTGAAACATTGATGTTTCAAACTGAAACCGACAAGCCATTTTGTTACTGTTTTGATAGAAACTTAAACATGTTACAGTTTATTAAATGTTGTTTTTTAAATAACCGAAACATGTTTCAGTTTTTTTTAAACATTGTAATGAAACAGTTTTCATATTCAGGTAAAAGAAATGCACCCCTGGTGACGTTTTGACTATTCCGAGGTGCCTCATTGACTAGCAATATGGGTGCCGAATTGTCTTTTTCTGTAGGTGCCGATTTGACTTGCAGCGCTATTGTGAACGACCCGGATTCCCGACCCCCACCCCCCCCCCCCCAAAAAAAACCCAAACAATTTACCGAACTGTTTCCAAATTGTCACAATCATCAGTCAGACCCTATCTACGGCACTGAATACAAAAAATGAAATTAGTCTGTATTTCCTTAAGTTATCAACTAAAAGTCATATTGTAAACAAAAAATGATAACCACGTGGGTCTGGTTCTTAGATAACAGCCGTGGCTGTGGTTTACTACGAACTACTTTGTTTGTTGATATTTAAAGACAGTTGACAACTGTTCTGCAATAGGGTAAATTAAATAATTAACTTCAAATTACATGCTCACGTCAGAATTGGCAAGAATGTGCATAATTTCCTAGGATATTTTCCTCAATCATTTGGAAAGAAGGTGTGTCATCAATATGGCGCGAAATTGCGTAATCGGCAAATGGAACTCAATTCTGATTGGTTGACAAATGATACGGAAACTGCCGACAATTTGTAAACAACAAGTTTCTCCCCACTGTTGCTTGGAGGCAAAACATGACGAAATTGACAATGGGAAATCTCCGTTGAGGTCAGAAAAATCCGATTTAAGTAGTAATGAGCATAACATTTACTAAAAGAAAGATTGGATAAGCTTGTAAATTCATTTTTACGCTTTTTGGTAACAAATATAAAGCAATGAATACAAAAACAGGGAAAATATATGCATTCTCCCGGAGGGACCCACGCTGACTTTGACTATAGTATGAATTACATTTAAGTTCCTTTGAACGAACTAACAGTAATCGGGTGGGTTTTGACTATTGTCTTTTTGTTATTCTTTTAAAAATATTTATATTGATAGCATTCTTGTTTATATGTTTAATTGACTGTAATCTTTAGCTGTTGCATAGAAAAAACGAAATTTCAGTTAGTGAGGTATAACATAATCATCACTGCGCAAGTTGTATGTTAAAACCTGGTTTGTTGGGGTGGTCTCAGATCACATAAGAATTGTGGCCACTCGTGATCATGAATTGAGTGAACATATTAAGGCGTTTGTTACGCATCCTGTCCTTTAACAGCTCCCAAACAGTTTAAAAATATATTGACTCCCTACTAGCAAACATGTTAAAACTGTAACTATACGACCAGCTTTAAGCTGTAGTTTTTCAAGGTTGTTAATAACAACAAGACCACTCCCGTCCCAAACCTCGGAGACATATTCCATATTAGGACAAAACAATTTCAATTGGTTGATTCATAAATATTAAATTTATATCTTCCGTTAAGTGCCAATAATCAACGCCTCAGATTTCTGGAGATTAAAATTAAACAACCACTTCTCATACCATGATGCAATGTTCTCTAGATCTAAAGTTGCAACGTCTTCAATAGTAGAGGGACGTTGGGCGGAGTATGATAAAGAGGTATCGTCGGCAAATAGTCTTGTGAAACGTATTGGGTCATCAGCTATGTCGTTAATGTACACTAAGAAAAGATGAGAACCAAAGACATAGCCTTGTGGCACTCCTCCGTTCGTGTACTTAAGGGATTTTTATTGTGCTATAAAAACCTTTCGAGATCTATTTGAAAGATAATTTTTAAACCAGTTAAAAAGGCCATCAGTAACGGCAAACGCTTTTAGTTTTATTAGTAAACCAGTATGCCAAACCGGGTCGAACGCTTTGCATAAATAACTGAATATGAAAGAAGTCATGTTTTTATCTTCAAAAGTCATAATTATTGCATGGTAAATTTCTTTTAGCTAGCGGACCATGGAATCACCTGAATTTAGCCTGACTGGTATTTATACAAGAAATCATTAGACATCAAGTGATTAAAAACATGCATAAATACAATGCCTTCGAAAACCTTGCGAACGGATGAGATAAGAGAAATAGGTTCGTAATTAGAGATCATATATCTATCTTTCGTTTTTATACGTGTCATAACGGTCTTCATAAGGAACATTGGGAGATATCGATTACTTTAGTTCGCGAATCAAAAACACGGGTGTATGAATATTTGAATCATTGTGTTTCGACGCCGAGCAAAAATATTTATTAAGGAGGCAAGCGTTTTCATAGTCATCGCATACTATATCGCCATTGTCATTTTTAAGTTGGATGATATAAGCAAATTAAACAGTTACTTTGGTGGGTCCTTTAATAAATTACCAATATGATTATTGTAGTTCAGAATTAAACCATATTTTACCATTGGGTCGAATTGTGACCTCTGTTATAATTTAATAATACAGTGTTGTATCAATGTAGTTTTTTATTGCTTACTTTAAAGTTAGCTGAAATATCCGAGTAGTCACCATTATGTCAACAGTGGAGTAATAAATTCAAGTTCCAAATCGACGCAGGTATTTTAGGCAGACGCTCGGTAGTATTCATGAGAATCCAGCATTCTACAAAACTCAAAGCTGAAAAACATGAGTAATTCAAAAATTAGTGAGGGTGATTTAGTACCCATCAAATAAAAGAAACAAACACCTTATTGGCTGCTAACTTCAACTTGAGTAGACCGTCGTTTAAGATGATGAATTTGAACTCTTGCTTCGTATACAATATTGTACTGTATTATATAAATCAATCAGAGCGAATGGGTGGAGCGAAAGGACGTGGTGTCTGCATGTTGTGTGTATATAAATGTATCAGTCAATATATCAGTAGATGGATTAAATGCAATAGAACCAAGCACGTCTTGATTTTATATTACACTGGTCAGATATTATAGATTTAACAAATATAAAACTGAAAAGCTTGTGCCACAGTCGAGCAACATTTTACAAGCCCCTAAAGTGTTTGTAAACTTGGGTAATTGAATTTATTGAATAAAGCCATGTTAATAATAAATAATGAGTGTTTAGATAAATTTAAAACCAAAATTAAAAGCTAGAAATACAGTTAAATTTCAAGGACCTTTGCTTTTTTTGTTTTATTGAAGTTTATTTGCTTGCAAATTAGAAATTTACATAAATATCGATGTGATTCATAACATCATTTTGCTTCATTCTAAGTTTATATCTTTCTTTTGAATCTTTCGAAATGCATAATTGTTAATTTAAACAAAGAAATAAGTTTAATGTTCATATTAAGATTGAATATTTTGAAAAAAGTTTAGGAAGAAGAAGTGTAATCGTATTGTATCTACAAAAATGATACAGGATTCAAAATAGTGTGCGACAGGAAAGAAATGTCATGTTTCCGTTTTTATAAGTCCTTTAATTTTATGAAAAAAAAACAATATCAAGAAACTGATCAAACAACAAGAGCCGAAAGTTAAGAGACAATTAGAAATCCAGATTAAGATATTAAGATTAAGATTTAGACAAACATATGCTACACGTAACAAAGCCCTAAAACACAAAATCGGAAAGTGAGAAGAGTAAGCAGTGCCTATCTTTAATTTGACACATTGCCATGTCTTGTACAGTCATATCCAGGAATAGGAAAGAATATCTATGAAACATTAAAAATGTCTCATATTTGAGAGAAAGATTTCCCATAATGATCATTTAAGTCATGGTTACGACCATACAATGGGAATGCTGCAGGACTTCACAAAACGTACAAGTTGTGAAATGTACACATCATACGCAGGAGCACCTGGAATGTTGCTATAAATGCATAGTTGACAATTGTAAAGGTAATTAATCACGTTTTTCTATAGTCTTTTTCAATAAGGTCTAAATAAGAGACTTACTTAAGTGTATTGTTGGTATTTTCAACTTCAACTATGGTAGATTTAATGCAAATAGTCAGCAAATTTAAGATTGTTTGGAGAATAGACATCATCCGTACGGCGGAATGTAAAATTAAAGGTGTGTACCAGTGTTTTTTACGTCTTTAGAAGACCTTCTTGAAACTCTCACGATAGTACAGAAACAGGTCGTTAAGGAGAGGAACACATTACGTTTATTTTGCAAAGTATCAGAAACCAATACCTGATTCAAACTTGAATTGGTATGGAAAAATAAATAAATGAACGATCGAACTACACAGCCGAAAGTGCAAAATAGTCATCACACGGAATAAACACAGCCTACAGTTATGCAAACGGATCCCTATTTTAAACTGAAGGTGAACTCTGGTGCTCCGAAAGTATAAGTTATTACTGTCCCGCATGCAGTATGTAATGCAAAAGTCTGGTAAATGATTCCAAATTGTGCAAATAAATTCGAATTATCTGAAATTGACACTCTGTATTGATTAACTTACTAATAATGAAAACCATATAACACAAAACGAAAACTGAAATCTTATATATTAGTCAGTTTTGATTGTAACGAAATTTCCAATATTTGATAGCTTTTTGTTTTACTTCTTTAAGTGACTCTTTGCAGACCTAGAGTTAGCAAATAGAATATTTCTTGTCACAAAAGTTTTTTTGTTATATCCAAGGATAAGCTAAAGATCCTTTCATTTAATTAACAGCGACTCATTAATAGATTTAGGAGATACTTGATACTTACTATTCATAGGCATCATTAAACACATCTCTGATACTAAATACCAAACTAATAAAAGTTCTTACTAATATGTTGCAGTATTTTCCTTTGATCGTCATGTGCGGTATTATCACATCTCGTTCTACTAGCGTGAGACGGACACATCTCACCTCGCTGTCAGAACGTCGTTAAGTAAACACCGTGACGCCACAGTATTACAAAACAGCGATCAACAGGTTACTTACGTTTTTTAAACTCGATGCAGTTTCACGTCATCTAATCTCAGGGCTGTCGCCCTTCGATGAGATACGGTCGAAAAAATGCATCAAAACGTAAATAATCTATAGTTATTAGAAGGGAATACCTACGCATTTTGCAAACCGTTCTTCTAACCTTAATACCGGGACCATACTGTATTGGTTAATTGTGTTTGACCCACAGAGCTGTCCAACGCGTCTCCAGGTTGCTGATTCGGGATGCCCTCTTGTTGAGCGGTTGTCATGTCATGATAAGGAAAGCCTGAACTCGGATCACAGTGGGTAACGTGTCTGTAGAATGCCACGCTAATTGCACGATAAGACGCTTTGTAGATGTCGATACGAGTAGGCTCGTTGTAGCCTCTACAAAAGGCTAAATGTTCCACCCCTTCTCATAGCCCATTCCAGTTGATGTCAAAATTGTTGCTCTTTGTTTATCTTTTTCAAATTGATTAATTGTTTGTTAACTCGTTCTCTTCCTGAATGTAGCTGAAATGATTATAATCTATCAAACTTCAAATATTTACAGCAGTAACAGAATCACTGAAAAAATAATGTGGCTTCTTTACAGTGTAAAACACTTTCTTGAAAAACAAATTGCACAGTTCACGATTTAATGTCAGTAACAAAACCCTTAAAAATCGAATGTGGATTCTTAACTGTATAAAACACTTGAAAAAATTGTCACAGTTTGAGGTTTAATGTCTTTTGCCAACTTTCTAATAATTTGGTGGTATGTTCTTCTGACTTTCAATCATTAATTTCATATTCGAAGTGTCTGGCATGTGGCTTTACAAGTATGTGTTTGTATGCCAACACAATCATGGATAGCTGCTGTTTTCAAATAAATTTACATATCACGTGAACATTAATTTTATTAATTTAATTTGTTTTGTTTTGAATAGGCTTAGCGCCACTTGCCAGCAATTTGTCAGCCATATCATGAAGTCCAGTTTTTATAAGTTCCCAGATAGAAAAAACCGCCCTATTGCATAAAAACTAGCATAACTTATCAATTACTGCTAGAGTCGAGCATACCCTGCTAAGAGTAAGACTCGAACCCGCAACCTCAGTATGAACAGTAGATGACTAACTGGCTAAACCACTCGGTCACCGATGTCCTATTTATGGTACTAAATTTCCGCCAAAATATTGTTAAATTTAATTTAGACATTTATGAGTTACATACAAGTCAAACAGTTAAATGATTTAATAAGTAAACTTATCACATACCTAATAAAGTGAATTACGTGATTGACTGCTATTTTATAAACGTCCGGATATAATGCAAACAAGAAGTACATAAAATGATAAAATCAAAAGGACAAAATATATGATCAATCGACTTTGAAATTTTGACTGGCACTTAAAAGCTTTTTTATGCATATGCTTAGCGTTTTGTAACGGCTACATGTACATGATCTTTTAAAATCTATTGGTCATTACGGGGCAATCAGCATTATAGTCAGCTGCAGAAAATGTTTAAAATATTATTCATATGTTTACTTTTTAATAAATGTACAGTGAAACTTTGTCATTTCGATTTTATGTTAGAACAGATGAGACAATTGTGTACACTTAAATATTATTGGATTTAAACTATGTTAGTTAGAAAATCATTGCATCACTAAGCGCTGAGGCGAGATTAGTATTTTACGGATATCCGATTAGTGTAGGCTTCATATGGATTTTTTTGCCAGCTTATCTTTAGTTAATATACTAATAAGTTTTTTCTAAAAAAAAACATGTTTAAAATAACACATCGTATATGAAAGCAGTTTGTAAGCGGAAACGTCATATTTGACTATATTGGGTGATATTTTAAACAGGAAAATATTGTCTGTGCCTGATTGTTTTTATTCTAGTTTCAAAATGGATGTCATGTTAGGTATAATTCTTCAATTGGTCAGTTTGCTTTCAGGTAAGTCAAATATTATGTTCCTGATGTTCAGTTGTTTGTGCAATTTTTGGTTTGAGTAAGGAAAATACGAAACAACATGTTTATTACGTTAAATGTAAATTCACAATTGTATATTAACTTATACAATAACAGTAGGCCTTGTACAACGTTGAATACAACTTCTGGTTTGCTAGCGTGTTATAACAAGAGTAACAAAATACAGAACATTAAGGAAACTGCCAATAAGAATACACAAATCAAAATCCTAGAACCGTCCGACTTAAGAACCAACAGCAAAAAATGTAGAAACTACAGCAATGATCCTGACATGGTACAGACATTAAAAAAAATGGTCGGTTTAACACGTTTTCATGGCATACCAAACTTTCCGCTTCCATTACTGCAGTGTGTGAGTTAGTTTGTTGGTGAAAATGGGTGGGTATCAGATACCATAGTCAGTAATAGGTGTATCGAATAATCATCGCATCAAAATCACAGTGTACAAAAATTAATAAAACTATCTGCAGTTATATTTTTCAACAAAGAAAAGTATAATAGTAAAACCTATTTAAAAACCTATTTAATACGCAGAAGTGTCATTTTTCTTGTAACCTTGGCTTATACGTTGATCTGGAAGAAATTAATGGCGTTTGCAAAAATCATTATGATCACTGCATGCGCTTACATCCTGATTTATTGAGAAATATAGACATTGTATTCAGGATAAGATGAAATATTGCCGCATAAGTAAGGAAGATTAATTTAAGTAATAATAGCCTACATTATCCTGTTCTGACTTCATTCATCAGTCAGTTAAAAACTGTTTTGTAAGGTACACAATTTTAATTCTGTGTTACTTAATACCTTTAAAAAAAATTCAGTTTGAATGAATTATGTATTTTCCTGGGTTTCATGAAAGCTCACAGGGCTCCACCCACTAAATGTTGCTACTACGTGATGACCAACCGTTTGGTGTACTGTCGAGTTTTCAGCTCATAAATGAACGACAATCTGAACATGTACAATGTAAGAGAGTCCCTCGCTTCATGGATGCTTAAGATTTCTTTTGTTAACAAGTGTAGGTTCCAAAGTCGAAGCCGAAGTAAAAAATGGCTATATGTTTCACCACTAAGAAATGCTCAATACGTCTAGCCGTATATAAGTCACCCAAAGCAAAGTTTACTGTAACTTACTATTTTTGGCAGGTTTCTTCTTTTTTGTTTCCTGGTTTTTCTTTACCAAGCTCGTTTCCTTTGAGACGTGATGTCTGATCAACAAGTAAATTTGTATGTTTGGCTGACCTTTTCAAATTAAAATGCCTGCCTTAAAAAAAGTACATTTAACAGATCTCTAGGATTGCTAGAATGGTAAAAGGTACACTTATACACTTGACTATCTTGAGCATTTTGACCAAAATTATTTGATGCAAAAGCCGCTTTTTGTAAACTTTGTCCGACACCCAACGAAATATTTTTGTAGGCATATTTTAATGTACGATTTGAATGAAATGCTATACATGCGGATTTTAGGATTTTTGTGCTGGCATCCTAACACAGTATTACTAGTGTTTTTTACATTGGTTTGTCGTTCCTCCAGAATTGATTTTTCGTTTGCATGGTAGACTTTAAGCACGCATAAAATCACTTGAATAATTAATTTTGTATTATCTAATAGTTATCCCTTGAATTTCGTTAATCTTTGTCTGTGGGTGATATGCTTTTAATATTTGCATATTTTCAGTTCTGGTGAAAGGTAATAGCGAAATTTGTATTGATTGGGATTTTAAGAACGATATCTTTACATTTATCTGCAATGTCAGCAAGTTAGATACTGGAATATCTATTCGGAATCCTTCTGGTAAAGAAGTAGCATACTGTCTTTTACCTTATCCTAAGCCGCTCTGCTACTCTTACAATCAAAATGGAACTATTAATCAGCATTTGACTACAAAAGAAACCGTCTACACTGTCATTGGTGAAAGCAGAAATACTTTAAACGGAGAATGGACTTGTGTTCATGGCACTCAAAACACAAGTGTTTATGTGCGAGTATTTGGTGAGTGCATATCTGATATAATTAAAAAATATGTCAATCAGTTCTATAATGTATTGTGACATATTCTAAAACTGTGTTAAAATGTTCTTTTTCCAAATTATCAGCAAACCAAAATATTTTGATTTTGAAAGGTAATAAACAAAAACACTTATTTTGAGTTATTTTAATGATTGTTCTTATTGACTGCATATGTGCATTTTCATTTGTCGTTAATTGTAGATGTTTCTGTATTAGTAAAAATACAAATAAAACAAAAGCTGAAAAACATTTACATGGTAATGATTATTGTTTAAATAACATGTTGACAAGAAGACAAACTGAATTTTAGGGATGCATTCACCACCGCATATCAAGATAAGTGGACCAAAAAGTGTTCAGAAAAACCAACCCTTTTCGATACTGTGTACTTCCACTGAAGATTCAATTGGCCCCGCTGCTGTATTTACAGTTAACAATCAGATGTATACACAAATACATGGCAATTCAAGTGGTTGTTTTTCTAGTCGCGAAAATTCAGTTTGTTCAGATAGTTCTTGCCAGTGTTTTGCCAATGGAAGATCTTTTCTTATAACCTACAAGGGCTCATTAATTGACGGAATGGCTACTGTCAGTTGTATTATGGAATTCAAACATTTTGGAAAAATCTCCAACTGTGCATTTGTTCAAATTCTCGGTAAGTTGATTTTTAAAATTATATGGATAAAATCCCATATGCTTGCAGCAGTTTAATAATCTTTAGAGAAATCGTATGCATATATAGTTAAATCAATCATAATAAATTGTCAATCTTTTTTAATCTATTACATTGATAATTTATCTGATAAATTAACAACTTAATGTTTAGACTTTTGCAACAGACATCAATCGACACATTTTTAATACCTTTTAAGATTTCACTGGTCCTGAAATAAAAGCAAGTGCAGATTTTCCTTTGATTGCTGGCACAGATGTAGATTTGACATGTTCAGTAATATCTGCAACACATGTTATTATGATAAAATGGAATTGCATAGACATTTATAGTGAACAAGAAAGTCGTTTCAATTTGACTACATATATATCAAAACTAAGGTACAAAGTAGAGTCGAAAGATCAAGGCAGAACATGTTTGTGTTCAGCAAACATCCAGGAGTTTGTGGCATCTACGTCATTGGATATCGATATAATAAGTAAGCGATTAGTAGTGATGTCACATGTACAACGAAAAATAATATTGCTAAATACGATATCTCGTCATAATCACATTTAAGCAGTTGATTTAAAGTAAATGTTAGCCTCTAATCATCTGATTGAGAGAATAATAAATATTTAATATATATAATATATTGATTTATCCGTTAAGTGATTCTAAGATCTTTTTTAATATTGAGTCCAAAAAAAGATTCGGACATCTTCTAATTTCAATAAAATAATCGATACTTAGTACACATATTTCTCAATTTGTGTGCCTAAATTGTTTACAATGTATAATAGCATCTATACATACTTTTCAACATCAAATGAACTAAAACAAACATCGCAGCTATTAAGCATCAAAATTAAACTCAATATCAAGAATTGTACTTTAGCGTAACATTAATTTCTATATATCTGTAACATTTAAACTAAGACATTTCTAATCCGTCAATATGAACCATGTTAAATGATGTCGACCCCATACTTTGCAGCGATATAAACTTTGTTCTATGATTTTCCAGTTTACTATCTAGATTGTACGTAAAGTGTACAGACTCAACAACAACCAAACTACGTAACTCTTAGATTGTTATAAAGTCCTACAAGAAATTAAAAACTTGTTTTTTCTGTTGGTTCTAACATGTTTTGCTCGTTTAATCTAGCTGCACCTGTTTTATTAGTTGACGCAAGTGCTTTGTGCAATACGTCAGACTCTGTGTGTTTGTCATGTTGGATACATGGAAAACTGTCAAGATACGGATTTGAGCGATGGATGCATATGTTTAACGGCATTTTTATTCGATTTATAAACGGACTTGTAATTGGAAACAAAACCACCTTGATAATAGAATCATGTAATCATGAAGACAACGGCGAATACATATGTTCAGCATGGAATGAAGACTCCAACAAGGTTATGTGGAGTAACAAAAGCACTAATCTCTTCATTAGTAGTAAGTTAAATTTTGTTGTAATACACTAAATGTTTTCTTTGTCGGGAGATAATGTAAACGTATTTCATTTACAGAACGAGTAGCCATTGTTGGTTAGATTATTAGATTATAAGATATAGACGACGTTGGGTCGGTTTTGCGCAAAAAAAACCGCTAAACAATTCTTATGTTTTAAATTCAACATTATGAAAAGAAATAACATAAACAATATTTAACAATTGTCAAATAATATTTTCTACTCAAAATTTTTTGTGTCGTCGCTTGTTGTTTGCGGAGGAATTCATGTATAGTCAACATCATCAATACATATAATTATGACGTCAACAATCAGTCACGTGCACAAATACCAAGTAGGGTTATACGAAATGGACAATGTTGCTCAGCTGTTGAGTATTTAAAGGAAATTAAAATATATAATTTGTATACTTAAAGGGAATATTTTCTTTTAAAACATTCTTCAGTATATGAAGCATTTAACATGTACATTTCAGTAAATAGAGTTTTTACCATTATAAAAACCTAAGGATTATAGCAATTCCATATTGGTATATATATATATCTGAATCAAGAGAGTTAAAAGTATTTTAAAAGATGCTACAATAGTGCATATTTTGATTACATAGTAAAATAAATTTAAGTTGGTCATGCCATAAAACATGTTTTAAGATAAATAGCAAAAGAAAACCGACCGAACAACAAGAGGCAAAAGTCATGGGACAGTTACAAAACCGGATATAGACAAACACAACACAAAAACCAAATAGTAACCCGAATCCAATAAAAACCATGGGTGCACTCAGGTGCTCCAGACGAGTAAGCAGTGCTTGTCTCTATTAAGACATCCGTAGAGTTACTCAAAGTCAAATCCAGGAATAAGAATCACTACCTATGACTAAGCGAAAATGTCAGACCGTGTTTGAGACACCGATTTCCAATAACGATCAATTAAGTCATGGTGACGACCATAGAACTTCTGGAGAGATAACATCAGCCTAGGTGCAACAAACCATTGCTTGAGAAGTAGGTCTAGAAAATCGAAATACCAATTGCTGGATCTAGAAAAATGCCTAAGTTGTGAAATTTACACCCCATACGCTGCAGCTGCTGGAATGTTGCTGTCGATGAACGGGAAGTTGACAATTGGAAAGTTGAAGTCATCACGTATGTCGTTGAGTCTATTTTGTAGTTAGTCAATTTCTAGAAGTAGGTCAAAGTAAGAGGCTGATCTTAGTGTATTGGTGGTTTTTAACTTCAAGCTCGCTAGGGTAAATTGAATGAAAATAGTCACTAAATTTAGCATTGTTGAGGGACAAAACATCAATATAGCGGAATGTTTTATTAAATGTCTCGGCCAGTGTCTTTAACCTACCATTTCTTTTGAAATGCCTTTACCAAGTCAGGGCCATTTGATGTACTTGCTATATTTTTCATTATTGGTTCTAAGTCTGCCAGTTTACCTTCATTCATGACCACACATTAGACACTTTAATTTAGCACAGATATATACAGATATAATTTATGGTTTGCCTAAGAAAACATCAACCACCATTAAAGGTCCATTTTTGTGAATTAACCAAATGATTGCCGCAAAGACACATGGAAATGTGGCTCATTGCAAGTCATATTACAATTCAAATATTTCTTCTAATCAAATTCTAATTTAACGTTATTTACTTTTCATTGATATCTTTTTGTGTCATTACTTGTTATAATTAGACTCTTTTGTTTTATTTAGGTAGACCCATTGTGACAAAAACTGATATGATAATAAACGGAATTAAATTCATGTCTGTAGAGTTTTATTCCATTACAAAACCTAGCATTCCTCAATGGTTTTCAGACAACCACCAAAGTATTGACAATGACAGTGGATATTTATGCACCTTCTCAGACCAAATAATAGTTATGAAAATATATGGAACAGTTCTTACTTGCAAAGGCTATATATCAACAACTACAATTTTAAACAATAATTCAATTCATATTAACAAACAGTATTATGTTGTTCTGACAAATGAATTTGGAGAAACAAGGAAAAAGTTTGAAATTGGACAAGGTACTTGCAGTATAATATGAAATGGGCAAGCTATTCTTCAATTGTGTTTTTGAAACCAACATCGCGATAATCAGCAAGTTATTAGTGACTAATATTTTACGTGTTGTATATATATGATTGTTTCTTGCTGATGTAATGTTTCCAATGACTCCTACAAGGCTCAAAATATAATCACAAAGACGCAAAATTGACAAAACTAAAAAAATGCTAAATACCAAAAAAACAGTCATAGGGAACAGACCTAAATATTAGCACAAGAAGACCTGTTTACTTTTCTGTTTTTTATTATATTTGTGCGTGTCGTTGCAGGTCGTAACGTGTTCCAGATAGTGATTATTTTACTATCGACGGCTTCTGTCGGACTTTTGATGCTTATGGTCGCCATAACAACGATCTTAGCAACAAGATTTAGATGTAAGATGTCATAAAGTTTAGGTTTTAATTATATTTGATCATCTTTGTATATAGTAGTAATATTATCGGATACAGGGCATTCCGTTTATAACGTATATGAAATTAATGCAAACACTTACATTGTTGTGAATTCCTGTATCCGTCCGATGCAGTCAACAACAATATTAAGATGTGAGATGTCATTAAGTTTAGATTTTATTATATATTTGATCCTTTTTGTATATAGAAGTAATTTTAGTCGGATACAGGACGTTCTGTTTATAATGTATATGAAATTGATGCAAACTCTTACATTTTGTGAATTCCTATATCACTCCGATGCAGTCAGTAGATGCTACAATGAACGTCATATATTTCTCGCCGCTTCATGTTTCGTTGACAATGTTTTTGCATCCGAGTCTAGGTCTTCTTTGGTTTCTAGTTCCTTCGCAGAGCTGAGAGTATAACACCTCTATCCAGATAATATCCATACATATTAAATTAGCACGGTGCAGGATTTTTCTCGTTTGTGATTTTATTCTTATATGAGATGTTCATGTCTCAAAGTGTCCCATCACTTAAGCATGTTCTTCTTTACCTGTGACCTCTATAGTCCATACTTTTCAGTACAACATCTCTGTAGACAAGTTTTTCCTTAGCCAAATTGTAATTTTGCCGAAAGCATCACTTGTTCTTCCCAGAATACCCCATATATTTTAACCAATACTAGCAGTGTTGAAACAATACAATAGAATAAGCCGAAGTCAGTTATCTGAACAAGTGACGCAATTTTATTCAGATTGTCTATAGATCATTTGGTTATTTAGTACATTGACTTCTTAGTAACACACTCGATCTTCTTGATATTATTATGTAGACTTAGCTGCATCATTGTCAAACATATCAACTATCACTTGCAAATTCGTAAAACAATGCGTTACCAGTGCGCTATCATCAGCAAACAACATTTTTCTGACGAGGCATCTAATAACACTGTTTTGAACCTTGATTTAACACACAATTAAAAGTTCTGCCTCATGTTTTAATTGTATGTAAATACCTCCTTGTATAATTTTAGCATAGTGGTCAATCATAACAGCGTGAGTGCAAGCACAAATTGACTTTGTAACAGTACTTTTCTTTGAGGTGTCTTTGTACTTGAACCACAGGTATCCTTTTATTTCTGGCAAGATTTGCGAGGTGGTAATCTTCTAGCGGGCTAGAACAGGTCAGGACATGCTAGAATGCAACCTTGCCTCAGCGGCTAGCTTGAAGTAAATTAAAACATGTGCGTAAATCTACTCCTTTAGTTGCTGTCACGGATCATCACCTGAGACATACATACCTTTTAGTTGCCGGCCACTCGACATATGCCTATTACAGAATGAATGGTTTACCGGTACTAGGCAAGACGCCTGACCTGACCTGATTCCTGTATATTCTTGTAAACTTACTCTTCCTATAGCTGAAAGATTTTCGGAAAGCAAATCAGAAATCTATTTTGTTTTAATTTTATTTGAGCGCCGAATTTTTGAATTCACATCTCATTCACATTCATAATTTGACATCAATAGCAAGGAATAACTACGGAATCCTAACAATATACCCAAGTAACAAAGTTGCATACGGTATAATGTCCGTCCTTTTGATTGTCAGATCAAGGTCTCTGAAACAACATAACATAATATCAGGAAATTTTTCAGGTAATTAAAACTACTTAGTAGATGTGTATATATTCAAGAACTATAATTCATTATTTTTGCTAGAAGTTATGTCCTTTTGAAACGAATTTTGGCAAAAATATGCTACTGAAAAACTTTCGGCGCTGACACAACAGAGTATTACCCATTTTTTAGTTAATAATGACATACTATGAACGAGTTTCTTGGGCTTTTACCCCTTTGAATTTCTTATCGCAAATTGATTCTGCAACAGTTTGTCGTTGCACCTCATCTGAAACCACTTATCAGAATTTATTGGGAGTTTGTAAGTAATAAGACATATCATTTAAATATGCATCTAAGCAGAAAATTACTGTTTCATTTTTAGTGAGAGTTATGCCCCTTTTATCTGAATGAACATATTAATATAATACCATACTAAATGTTGACGTATTTTAGTTATTGTTTTTTGCGTGACAAATGAAAACTTCTTACCGCGTATGGTCCAGCTTACGCTCATTTTGTAGATTAATAAATGTGTAAATTGAATTCATCACTTTATTTTACCACAGTTATTTAGCGTTTTGAAATGCGGCGTATTTTTCAATTTGATAGAGCAATTTTATATAGTAAAGTTTGACCTAAATTACAACGGAAGTGTATGTTTGGAAGAGTCCATGGTCGTCTGTTCGAAATACTTCGGGTAATATGGTCTGCAGTTAAGGCGTGACAATCCGCGCGGTTTGTTCGAATACCACTGAACGTTACGAAAGCAGACGATCTTTTTGTAAATAACGCGAGGTCCTTTTAGAAACTCAAATGGCTGACTTCCTATGTAAAAATCCCGTAGCAAACGTCAAGGACAATTTTGGGACTTGTCAACCATAAAAGCATAATATAAAATATGGACGTGTTATCGTGTAGAAATGTTTTAAATTAGATTTTAACACTACAAAGGAATATTAAAAAAAAATGCAGCGTAGTGTAACATTTAGTATAGGAGGTTTCTCAGTGCTCAAGCCACAGAGTTGTCTATCGCATCCTCAGGTGGCGCATATGGGATATCCCTCGTTGAAAGGTTTTCTGGCCATAAATCAGAATGCCTTGTTGAGGATAGTATTGGGTAGGCTCGTTGTAGTTCGAGACTCCTCTGCCATCCAACGCATTTTTAACTGATCATTAGAACAACAACGGATTTTTCAAAACGGGTCGGCACATTCCATTTTCTCCGTTTTGGAATATATTTAATATTAGATAATAATTATGTAGAGACAAGCAAATGAAATTTTATTAAAAGCACGAGACCCATTTATGCTCGAATGTTTATTACAGGCAATGAAGAAAGATCGTCACTGAGGAATATGTAAGTTTAAAAAGTACTATAAAATGGCAAATACAGAAAAAAGAACTTTTGAGTTATTTTAATTTTTCTCATTTTCCCCCCGGACATTTAGTGCAGTGTATGTCTTAACAGTTGCAATAAAAGCAATTTATTTACATAACATGAGCAAATGTATGTTTAAAGCCAAAGACTGATATGTACACCATGAACACTTTATTTGACATTTATGGCGACACTAGTACAGTGGAATAGCATGCAGCTGTAAAACATTTCATGGATCTGCGCTGCATTGCTGCATTTATATGTCCGTCTACGTTACTACCAATATACATTCGTCCTTTGTCCACATGTAGCACTGTATCTTACGAATGCCCACACTTATGGTAAATACATTTGCATCATATTCTGTATACTGTTTGGTAAATGATACCCGCGGATAGTTTTTGTTTCACTTATGCTCTACTTTGTAGATATTATGCAGCACCAGGAAATAGCACAGAACGGAACACTTATGCTGATATCAACTCCATTTACGACGAAATAAACGAAAATTTGATGCTAGATATGGGATTAGAACATCAGCATCGAGAGGCGTGTGATAAAGATTCAGACTCCTCTCAAATCAATGACTATTTACAACCTGTTTAATATTTATTCTACTATGACGTCCTGTCACTCAAAAACAATGTGTAAATTCCTCACTCACAAACTAAATAAAGTTATAGTTTACACATGTCTGATTTAACAAAACATTGTTTAATCCTTGCAATTCTAAAAAATAGTCGTTACGAGTTTTGAGGCAGAAAACAATGAAAGAAGCCCAACTAGACCTAATATGTACATATGCGGAACAGAGTAGGGATATACAAATTTTGGAATCTCGGTTCTGTAAATATAAATAGAAAAATAAACAAAACCAAAACAATTGTTATTCATATTATATTATGTTTAAAATTTTATCGATTAATTAAAAATAATAGCAACAGACAAAACACTGGTCATTCGTCTTTTATGATACGCTTGGAGGACACCATTTTTTTTTATTTTTACCTTGTATAAAGAAAATATTCTTCTCAGAGGAAATATCGATTTATAAATTATTTAAGATGTACTTAATTAAAGTGTTTTTTTAATCAAAACATTTGTTATAACAACATAACAGCATGAACAATGACACCGTTAATGCAAATGCAGTAATGTTAAACATTAGGTATTGTGCTATGATGTCTGTATTACATATTTGACGTACAAAGTAAACAATGAAATTGCTTTCGGCATACTTTACGTAGGTTTCAGTTTTCAATAATATTTGTATGATGGGAGAATTTGTATATACTTGTGAATTATTTGTCGTAGCATAAGATATATACATGTATTAGTAATAAATTTCTTTGTCTTATATTTTGCCCATGCTTTGATCTTTACTTTTGATCGGGAAGGAGCACCCATTCCTTTAAAACGCTTTCTATGGTAATATAAACGGTATATCTACGAAGCTGTAACAATTAGTAAATGAATTTCAAAGTAAATTTCCGAATCTTTTTTTGATTTAGTGCTACAGTTGGTGAAATATCAGAGTTCGGGCGTTGTTTTTGTAAGATCTATAACTGTGTGTCGGAGTTTTTACTAACGAGTTACATAAACTACGCGAATTTCAAGATATATTACTAGGGTTGAATTCTGAAATGTATTGTTATCCATTTAGAAAAAAGTTTGTCCCGAACTATAACAACTGATTTGCCCTATCGTCTGGCAGCTTTTTGTATCTGGTATAGATTGTTTTCATCAATCCTCGAGAGCCAGTGGAAATTAATCCTGATTACCCATTTTGTGTTTATTAACCAAGTAGCTTGTTCTAATACATAGCATAAGAAAGTGTGAAGAGCAACAAAAGGCCTTGGCCTGTCTTGTACCATTTTTCAAAACGGTGCACGTTTCAAAATTTGATCATATAGTTTATTCCCAGTTGATCGCATAAAAAGCACCCAACATTATTTCTACATCTTTGTTTGCTCCGTTTAGTTTGAAAATATTAGGATGTTTTTCATATAACGGAATTGCAGATCTTGTACAGTTTCCTGTGTTAACTTTGTGTCTAGGAACATGACCTGCACATGGAGCGCCCACACTCATGTTTAGTTCTAAAGCCCTTATGCCTTTCATAATTGATTAATGTGATTTTTTATTTGATTTCGGTGTGTTTCCTGTTGATAATTGGTTTGTGTTTGTTTTCATTTGGGCATTCATTCCATCAAATAGGTTGTTTATCCTTGACACTCTACTCACACTTAGAAAATGTTTTTTATATCTTGCTCATGTCTTTTTTTAAGTTCTCTAACTCTGATCGAGACACCCAAAATAAAGTTATTAAGCTCGTCGATCGTTTTGTCAGTATTTTTATTTGTCCCGCCTATCTCAACATTTGTAACTATTTAAAACTGAGTCCGCATTTTCCTTTCCGGAGTCACAAATTTTGCGACTTTTGTAAATCTACTCAGATTTCTCTTTCAAAGACATATTTGTAAGAAGTTCACAGAGCACAGGTCAATTGAGCTGATATTTATTATTCGAACACTTTCAATCTTGGTTTTATGTTGTGAGCAGATATTTTTGATTTATCCTTTTGCAAGCAGACCAGGTAGCAATAAACTAAGAAAAAGTTACATATCTGACGAGAAAGCGGGATTAAGTAGAACTGTTAACTGGATAACATATGAAGAAATCCATATTCACGGTTTTGAAACTAGAACTATCCCAATTCCTTGAAAACTTGAGAGCAATAAACACCTCGATTTTGGACTTTATCTATTGTAAACTGCAGTGGGAAATATCTAATACCGAAATTGCGAGTCCAAGCCTTGATTAACTCTTGTCGGTTTTTTTGTTAGAACATGAATTTTGTTTGAGTACAAAAGAAGCTATATAATAATACAAAAAGAAATGATCCACTGCGACACTGATATAACGATTGGCACATATTGGCAAACGCCAAATTTTTAACCGTGAAATATTTGCCACAGCAATACAGAATTGAGCTATTAAACACATCTTATCATGTAACTGTGTACCAAATTTCATTAAGATTTAAAGTCATCTGCATACAAAAAGCTTCAATCCAAATGTAAACCTGAAGTGGGGCGCTGACAAAAACACCAATAGACCGAAAAGCTGTATGTACCTACACGTGTTTTCGGTTTATAAATACAAAGACATCCAAATAGGTGAAATGTTGTTGAAAGTGGTTTTAAACCCCGCTCTTGCAACAAAGAAATAATAATTACAACAAGAAATGAGAAATGTATATATATTTATTTGTGACCGTAATAAGCAGAAGTATTATAGAAGAAAATGTTCTGAGCATACACATTTTCTATCCAACTCGTTGAAACCTTTTCATACGTGCTAACTTTGTAAAGCACATTCCAGTATCATACTTTAATTTTTTTATCTTCCATAAAACTTAGCCTGACATAAATTAATATTAAACAACCCGTTATCTTTTCACTCCAAATAGCGTTTGCATAAATTCCCGAAAAGAAAATGCTGCATGAATAGTGGCCATTTAAAACCACATTTTACATACCAGGACAAGAGGGACAACACAGTATATGTTACATCGTCCTTACTGTTTTAGGCCACAATTTAACTCCTTAAAAATAAGTTGATCTGCATTGACTTTTAAATCCAACAGCTACATTGCTATATATAACTTTCTGCAAATGTTACGTGACAGATATTATAAGTTGGTCTGAACAGACTCACCTAATTAACGTAGGTTTTCAAGATTTGCAGATTTTAGACAAAACGTTATGCTACTTTATCATAATTATAAATTACTTAAAATGATCGAATTCTAATGAACTCCTTAAACTCTTTGAATGTCATTTATAATCAATAATTCATGTTTGCCATAACATTTACTAGTTTATAACCAACGTTTTAATAATTTTTTTTCCATTAACTCAAATGAAGAGATAATCATTTTCAAACAATGAGCACATATCGATCTACAGTACATGAACAAAATAGACACTGTAAAAATATTACTAGTAAATGATTCTACCAGTACAATGTTCACGAAAAAATGCCCTGTTTAAATTGATTGAATTCAGTGACCAAAATAGTGTCAAAAATGAAAGATAGATATTTGTGCACTTGAAAAGTGTGCATTTTTGAAAATTTCACTTAACTTCTTTCTATAATAATAATAAAATAAAATTCAACTATAAATCTGCGACTTTATGGAAAAGTTTAATGTTAAATAAGAAACAATTAAGATCAAAACGATTGACATAACATATGGTAAACAAATAATAATTACATGAATGACAGAAAAAAGGAGAAATTTTATGAATGAGTAATATCAAAAATTTCATAGACACAGTTATGTAGAAAATGTTTTGAAAGGCTTCTTCTCTGAACCAGTTATATTTAGTTATTGAAAGAGATTTTATCACTAGCATGCTAGTGCTAATGTTAATCCATATTTGTTTTCTCTATAAGGTTTATTTGTTTTATGCCAATCCGAAACTCAAAATTGCCGCCACCGCACTATTTAATTGAACATAAGCTCTTACGAAGAAAGGTTTTTTAAAAAAGAATCTTATCGAAAACCAGTTAACCACGTTAGCTTAACCGATTGACCTCTGCTTTAGATGGCATCAAAGCTCTTCAAGACGCCCCTTAGTTTTAACCTCAAAAGAACAGATGCGTTTAACTCGAGAGCTTGGCTGAAAGGAATACTGTTGTTACAATGTTTAGGATGGCAGCTGTTTGGTGAGAGGTACTGATGTTTATCTGTGGGTTTACAGTACAGATTGGTTGATATAATTCCATCTATTACGGTGGTAGTGGTATCTAAGAATGATATTTTAAATGTATACATTTCATGTGTGAATTTGATAGAAGGATGTATACTGTTAGCCTGGTCAAACAACTGTTTAAGATTTTCCTTGCTTTCAATCTATCTTATGTCAACATCATCAATGAACCCAATCCATGAGAGTGGATGTTGGAGAGAGGAATTTAGAAGTTGTTTCTCGAGTTTTCCCATAAAGATGTTAGCATAGGGTGGTGCCAGTGGTTCCCATGGCTGTTCCGTTCATTTGTAAATACTTGTATATATAAATTGTTAAATTTTCCGAAAGTTTCGGCCTCATATTTTAACTATTTGCAACTTTTCAATAACCAACTTCATAATGTGCACATTGATTGGCGGGAATAACAATCGAAATAATACGAACGGAAAAGTTGAGTAAATAATAAATAAAAAAATTAATAAATTAATACATACATACATACATACATACATACATACATACATACATACATACATACATACATACATACAAACTTTTTGACATTAGCAAAATTGCCTCAGGAAAACTCAGTCAGGAAAGTTATTAAGTGCAAAAGACCAAATTGTGGAGTTTGTGCATATTTAACCGAAGGATCAGAATTCCAGTTCAAAAATGGAAACGTTTTTAAAATCAAAAAATAATTGTACTTGTGCATCTAGCAATTTAATTTACGTCATCATATGTAAAGGATGTAAAGAAAATTATATAGAACAAACCGGCATGACATTACACCATCGCATGACTTTACATCGGCAACAAATTCGTGATTTCAATACTAGACAAATAACACTAAGCGAGCATATTGAATTGTGTGCCGGCCATTCCTTACCTTATTTTTCTATTTTCCCATTTTATCAATGTTCAGACTCTACGACAGAAGAACAACGCATAAATAAAGAACAACAATTCATCCGTAAATATCGGCCAGATCTCAACAATGCCGTTCCGGATTTTAACCTAACCTGACGGCATCAGTATCTATGGACCATTGTAACGTCACGTTACCGATAACGACGTCAATTGTATACAAAACATCCACTTTGAAGATCTCGGAAGTTTTTTACACGATCCCAGTGAACTTATATTATTCAATCACCGAACGAAAAAATACTTGAAGCATTTAGAGTTAAACGCCAGTGATGAGTCTTAAGTAGACGAAACGCGTGTCTGGCGTAATGAATTTGTCACCTTGGTAATTTTGATTACATCTTGTTGGAATATTTGAGGAAAGCCAAGTAACAGCACGGCACGTCCGGCTGGCGGACTTGAAAAGCAACTATTTTGGGTTAAGTTGGAAATGAGAAAGTTTAAGATTAATATGTTATGACTTGTTTACGTCATTTAGTAATACATGTATTGACATTCAATGCCTAAGGTCATTCGTTGGTCAGTCTGTGTCTAAATTTTTGACAAGAAACACCGTCATTTGTATCGTTGCATAATCTTCTAGACTTGTATATTATTATTTTTTGTTTATGATGTATCGTCATGTTTGTCGATCCGATACTAAATAAGTGTACTGGTTCAACAGCTTTCTTTTAGACTCTTTATATAATATTTTGAACTGCCTGTATTGTGTATTTACACGATCCCAGTGGACTTATATTATTCCATCTCCCAAGAAAATGAAAATTCCATCCCTAAGTGAAGAATATCTTAAACATTTATAGTTTAACGCCACGGATGAGTCTTAAGTAGACGAAACGCGCGTCTGGTGTAATAAATTTGTCACCTTAATAATTTTCATTACATCTTGTTGGAGTATTTGAGCAAAGCCAAGTAACAGCACGACACATATATGGCGTTGTCGTTACACCCGTCACCTTTGTTTGCACTTAGCAGTGAATTTCATAACGTCAAAAACAGATCGGGGATGTTTTACGGGTTTCCATGCTACCGGTATTTTCCAAAAAATATCCCCGGGTGTTACGGATGACGTATTCAACCTTTCATGGGTGTGTTACTTGTTTCTAACCCGATGTAACGGATTACCTCCGTGTTGACGTCGTGTGATCAATAGTTGAAGACTACCTTATCCCCTTAGTCACCTGGCCCACCGCATAAACGTCATAATAATAAGACTCTGCATTTGCACTTATTTATGCAACATAGATCATTGCTTTGGCTATCTGAAAGCATGTTCTCTGGATTTTACGGGTGTCTCGGGTTGTTTTTGAACTATGAATGAAAAGACCCATCTCACATGCTTTATTTATCATATCGTTTTCATACATGATATATTCTGTAAAAATTATACCCATATTTTCCCGCCGGCGGCATATATCCATGTCAGACCGCTCGTTACAGTGTACTAGAGCAAATATCCATATTTGTATCTAGTTTATTTCATTGCATTGACTTGACATATTCAAATGTAAACTGCGCCTCGGGCTAATATTGGTTTTTCGGATTATAAACAGGTCATTATAAAATTAGCAATGCATTGATCTTAAATGGCATGTGTCATACAAAAAACTAAAATCCCGTAAGAAAAAAAACATACATAAAGCAACTAGGTAGTTTAAGGTTACAACAACACGTTTTGTTTTCTATTTTTTCTACGAAAAGGCATATTCTGCTACAGCGAGGAAGATCTATGATATGGTATATTCGACAGTGTATTTGTAACTTTTGGAGGATATTTTTCAGCAGGCAATTGGAATTCAAATGAGTACAAACTGTGCCCCAGTCCTTCCCGATTTGTCCCTGTATCATTTAGAAAAAGAATTCTTCCACGTCTTATCAAAGACTAAGTAAGGTTCAATGTCACATACAGATATATTGATGATATCCTGTCAATTAACAAACCTAAATTTGGTAGTGGCTTTTGTTAATATGTATCCTTCAGAACTGAAAAATAAAGAAAACAGCTTCATCTACACCATTTTAGACGAAAACCTCGAATATGACACCAACGGTCATTTAAGCACAAGAATTTACGACAAGCAATACAATTTGTTTTTCAAAATTATTAATTCACGTAACTTATGCAGCAAACACCACCAATTAGTTGTAAGAAACATATAAATCAAGGTTACAAGAACAAATAACGACTCGCCTGTCCATTTGATACCTTTTACTATAAATACCATTTCTTGTTGAAAACTCATTTAAAATATTATTGCAGATAGTTTTAAATTCTTTTAAATTCAGTACATTGTACAGTTGTATTTCGATGATTATTAGATAAGCTTTATTAAGGTTTTTCCCCTTTCCAGGAAAAGACCTTATTGTATTTCTTATTTAGTATTATTAAGGCTTTCCACTTTCCTAGTGGAAAGTCTTCCAGTTATTCGTCTGTTTATTATAATTAAGACTTTCCACTTTTAGAGTGGGAAGACTTATTGTTTTTTGGATGTTTATTATTCTTTTTTTCCGCCAAGTTGTCTTACCCCATTATAAATTTTGTTTTGCGACATGTTGAAAAGGCATTTATACTATGAGTGCATGATACATCACGCAGTTAACCCTGGCACACGGAATACTGTTTCTTAACGCAGTTTTTTACCTGTCACAAAAAAGCTTGTGTACAGATAAACTTTGAGTTCGTAAAAGATGTCGCAATAAAAGTTGTTGCAAAATGGTCAGCTTTTAATTGCGACTATTTGTTGCATATTGTGCAAAGAATTATGACGACTCCGTTTGTGAGTTATTTCCCTTTTTTATTGCAAGTATATTTTGTACTATTGAAACTCTTGAACCAGAGGTGATAGAGTTTTGGGGTTTTCACTGTTGGTCATTAATGACCTTGACCTTGAAAAGAGTCACATAGTCAAAGGTCAAGGTCACATTCTAAGGGGGAAAGTATTTGACTTCATCTTATAGGAGTTATCTCTCATTACAGCCATTGACTTAGTTTTCCATTAATAACTCAGCAACTATGTATGGTGGAGGCATGGGGTCTTCACCAAGGACCATTATTACCCTTTACCTTGAAAACAGATACAAAGTCAAAGGTCAAGGTCATCTGCTAACTTTTGGTTTTTATGATCAAAAGTCATCTTTCAATCATTAAAGATATTGGCATAAAATCTTGATTACCAATGACATTCATCATGATCAGTTTCACGCTGTAAAAGTCAAGGTCAAAGTCCTATTTTAACGTTCATTTAATGCCCTATGTACTGTAAGTGGCTTATTCTTATAAATGATATTTTCTATGAGTAATATATATTTAGATTGAAAGATCAGTTGTCAAGGTCATTTAAGTTTTCTTACGTTCTATTTAACGACCTTTCTTATTTTAAAGATATCTAAATTTTGTGTACTTATTAATTGCTATAGACTAATTACTGATGTTGCTTATATTTTTGTTCAAGGTCAATGTGTTCTTTTATAGTGGGAAGTCTATTAATCGTTCTAATCGAACTATTGAACCTATATTTATTATTATTATTATTATTATTCTACAAAATTCTAATAGTAATATTTCTGATTATTATTGTTTTTTCTTCTACCACTTTTCTAAAACACTTGAGTTTGAGAGTTTGCAACAAATCATTTTGAAACTTTGGATTATGAACCTGGACTATATTTACTATCCCAGACTGCCTTTTCCATACAGAGTTATCCGCAAAAAACAACGAAAACATTGTAATGTTCTCCGTTTATCACAAAATCTCACAAACCCTTAATGGAAATAATGGACTGTCTTAAACATTTGTCGTTCTGTGACATGTCTTTAAAGAAAATCTCAAAGTTCAAGTTAATTGAGCCCAACAGATGATGTAAATTTAATTTCTTACAGGTATTTGGGAAAAAACCTTTCTAATGGTTCTTCTTTATTATTTTTTTCTTCCAGCACATTTCAAAACAGTCTGTAAAAAGAGTTTGTGACATATCATTGTGATGTTTTACTTCATACTAAGTATCATACTGTTAAGACCTGTTCGGTGTTTACCCTGCGACACTGAAAACGTTTTCGTTAGAGTTTTCTGCCCAAACTCCGAAAGCTTTGTTATTAGAACAACTCAGAAACT
Source organism: Limnoperna fortunei (assembly GCA_944474755.1). NCBI lineage: Eukaryota > Metazoa > Mollusca > Bivalvia > Mytilida > Modiolidae > Limnoperna > Limnoperna fortunei. Next base: position 88,724,795 of record OX104114.1, on the reverse strand, counting down.
ATAATATATAGACAAAAACTGTAAAGTTAAAAATGTCAAGCAACTTTTGAGACAACTTGTGAAATAGTTTGACCACAAAACTTTGTCGATAGGAGGTGATCGGTATACATTGAATGTTTCAATGACTACGGTTATCACCAAAACTCGCAAACCGGAAGTCGAAAACATCTTGAGTCTTCACGATTTGTTGTTCTGTGACATGACCTTAAAGAAAATTGCAAGGTCAAAGTTTTGATATGACCTCGACCGTAGGCCTGCAATCTTGTTATCATTACAACTCGGAAACCGTAAAAGATAGAAGCAGACAATAAATTGAAAAAAATACTCAATGAGACCTTCATTTAGTCTTTGTGTCCAAAACTTTTTAATTAACCGTTTTGGAGTTATTGCCCTTGACATGTTTTGGTTGATTGGTTTTTGACTTATAACTTAATAATTGTTAGAGATAATACACTTAACATTTATACCTACAGTGTTAAGTAGGAAAAAAGCTTCAATTTGAGCCCAAGGTGAAAGGTCATGGGTCAATGACACCACAATATAAACAAAGTAACCCATATAAAAAAAAGTCCTAAGTAACCATATATTTTAGGAATAATGATGAAGTACTTATTTCAAATGTGTCATGTAACAATCGAAAGTGACATTTGTCTCTAGCAACAATCATAAAACTACTTAGCAACTATAATATAAATAGGGATCACTTGCTTTAAACAACTAATTTTATAACTTCTAGGGACATTTTGTAATAAGCAACAGACAAAAAGTCCATAGCATCCACAAATATTAAAGGACTTCATACCATACCGGGAAAGACCTTCACAATAGTTCTTTGAACAAATGAACTTTCATTCTTTTTATGTTTTAATTGAGCAACAATCGGTGACATGAGTATTTCGACTATTAACTAAAGTTATAACCTCGTTTGTTCCTGTAAACACTCTGCGTCGAAGCAAAATTCATAAATGTCTTGATTATTCTGATCAAAGTTAGTATTTACGAGTTACTAGACAGTATACATGGAATTAATAAAAAAAGAATAAATTGTACGAATGGAACTAGAACAAAAATTGGGAATGAGGCAAAATACTTCAGAATGGTTATTGTAGTAGAAAGCAATATCTGAAGAAATTCTGTCGCAGATTTCAATAAATTCTTTATAAATCCGTATTTGTCAATTTAATGTTTGAAAAAAACAAAACAGTTAGTATTTAATTCAAAAATAGTTTCTTTGGTTCTGGTCCAAATAATACTAAAGCACCTTCAATTGTACAAGGATAAACCGTATAAACCGGTGTGTATGTTAAAGCATATATGTCATTAGGATGCAATAATTATATACATTCTATGTATCACCGAATCAACAACTGACATAATATAAAGAAGAAAAAATTTAATTGTTTTGTAACAGTTGGCTACTTTTTATGTTTTCTTTGTTTTTACAACTCAACTTCAAACCTGGAATAGAAGCAGGAGTGAACACGCTTAAAATATCATTTGCTGTCTATACACTTTGATATCCCAATAAATACTGTATCTTCGTTCTTTAACGTAACATTAAATTCTTCAAACAATCGCAACGGGTACGTTTCTTTCCAATTCATTGCAACTGTCAGACAACATCCAGACAAGGTTAATAAAATCCATTTCGTCAACAAATTAGTGTTTGTCATCCTCCAAAATTATTCGTTACCACCCTGTACATGTTCAATTCCAAACATAAACGTCTGCGAGAAGATTGTAAAAGCATTATTCAAAAAATTAAAACAATAACCTTTAAGTTAAAGATATGCATGACACCATCCAACATTTTTCTAAATATCTGGAAATAAATACCACGTTCTAGTAAAATTATTATTATTATTTTTTGCATTATTAACCCTTAATTCTATAAATTAAAAATATTAAAAAAACTTGTCTACTTGCATTATAATATTAATTTAGCTATTTTTAAGTACATGTATGTGACAGTTTATGTCTGGTGTCCTTCTCCCCCTCATTATTTATAAAGCAAATTAAAAAAAACATTTTCAGTGTAAGTGTCTTGAACCCCCATAAAGTACCCACACAAATCGAATCGAACCAGGTACAGGAAACAAACAATTTAATTTTTTTTTAATTACAATAAAAGAAAATAGTTGAATAAATAACAAATATGGAAAAATACAATTATACTAGAGTAAGGTAAATAAAAATAGGGCGTGCTTAAAGTATTGAATTTATATTAAACCGTCCGTTTTTGTTTGTTATCTTAAAATAATATATATCTATACCAATTAAACGGAGATTTCTTCTTGATTTAAATGGACATCTGCAAGATCTGGATCTGAAAAAAAAACCATTGCAGTGCGCCGTGGTAATATATATTGAAGACGAAAATACACATTGACATCAAAAATTCAAGCAGCACACATTAAGTCTAAAACAAGTTTGATATTTAATAAGACCTTTCGGCTTAAATGCACATCTACGAATTTGTAGTTTATGGATTTATACTTTTTATCAAGTCAATGTATTTGCAGCTACCGTAACATTTTCATTACATCTTGTCATATGTGTAATGTTTCACTTGCTTTTTATTTTAAGCAACAAATGGTGTATATGTGTCTATATCTGATTTGTAAAATCACTTGGGCCAATGATACTTTTGTGGCTTTAAAGCTGCAAATAAAAATTTCTAAAATAGATAATCATATGTCATTTCAACTGCAATGTTATAACTTTAGTATTTGTTTTGACAAATCTTTTCCAACACTGTACATTGTATGCCTTCTTAGTTAACTGATAAGAAACCGTGGGTATCACATGTTTGATTGTCAAACTTTATGAACTTTATATATAATATTATTATTAAATCTTTTTCTTAAACATTGAAAAACATCCAAGATTTTGTATTCCAAAGGTGTAGCCAGCATAAGTGGGATAAGGCATTATTTTTCATATTATAAGTTGGGTATGATAAGCTCTTCAACATATTAATTATTAGGCTCTCAATGTTTAAGGCCGAGCCCGACTCAAGAATAGTGTGTAGATAAAATGAGCCTGTTGAATACTAAATTATAGTATCTGTGTATATTTAATTAAACTGCACTGTTGTCTTTTGTTTTATTATAAAATTTACAGTAGATTGATTACAAAATACAAACCTATTGATAGGTTTAGTTGAGTGGGATTACGATTTTCACTAGATCTGTTATTTTGACCTACAAAATACAAAACAGCCAAACAAGCAAATATATACCTGTACACAACTGTTAATTGTATTTAGACTTGATTCCAACTTTTATTGACAAATTTTGTTTGTTTTTATCGGGGGTCCAGGGTTACAACTGGGTTGTGCGTCTTCTACACGGAACAAACTGGGCTCCGCAATATAGATGAACAATCGCTGAATGTAGCGTTAAACTCTATTAAAACAAACAAAAAAAACAATGAAAATACATCGACTTGTATTAAACGAAATTGAACATAGTATATGTTAATATATATACCGCTGAAAGTTAATGTCGTTACATCACGTTTAAAAGGTTTACTGTAAAATACACATTGCATTTATTGTGGAAAAAAATAAAAAATGAATTACATATGGCGTATTACCATCCTTACCTTTGAAATGAAGAAGCATCAAGCTTATTAAAACTCCACAGCTCATACCATCAATTATTTGAAAATGCACACCTAAAAGCAATAATTATATTTATTACAAATCCTTTAATCGTGAAGTTGGGGAATACGATAATTTGTGATTAGCCCTGGTATGTAATGCAGTTTTAACATCGGTAATTTGCAATTTTAAAATAGTGCTAACAATAAATAAAACTGAAAAACGAAACAAACACTCAAGCAAAAAAATCAAAATTAGGGGTTGAAATAACTAGTAATGAAATATTGTCACTCTAAATGTTCTGCATTTTAAGAATATAATGGCATCCTTTTCCGCTCCTTGGGACTTGCTTGACAGTCTATGGATTGCGTCCTGAAACAATAACGGGGCCCAGCTACATAATACAAAGTAAAATAGAAATGCTTGCCTTTCATACCTAAAATTTAGACTAATTTATTTTCGCATAATATAAGAAAACTTTTTTTTGAATTTGATAACTGGCTTTACTTTGCCATATAACAATGGGTTCATATAAATTATTTTTAAATTACCTTTGCATTTATTATTTTTTTCAATCAAAAGGAGCGGCATCCCAAACGCAATGATGATTATTACGGTGCAGATCAGTCCAATGCAAACTGCAAACAATTCAAACAAAAATAAAGTGATTGTATTGCTACAAATACAATGTGAGTGTTTGAAACAACGAATAAAAAAGGAAACTGACATATTACAAAAGCCTCTGGGTCGGCATGGTCTGTCGATAAAGAGCAGACCGAACAAAATTATTAAAAAAACCAAAGGAGGATTACATTTTCGGACTTAGACAAACATACAATAGAAACAAAATGATTAAAAAATTAAGGGAGTAACCAAACCCCTTAAAAAGCATGGCTGCTCTCAGGTACCTCCGACGGGTAAGCAGTTACCTGCATCTTAATAGACACCCATCGAGGTACTCAGTGTTATGTCTAGGAAAAACAAAATCCATCAACAGGATAGACCACCACTTATACAGCGATAATGTACGATCGTATATGGGAAATTGATTTACCATAACGACCAATTAGGTCATGGTGAATACCATACAACATCTGCAGGAATAACATCAACCTGGGTACAACAAACCCTTTTTGAGTAGCTTAGTAGGTAACAGTAGTGACCGGTTTAGAAAATTTGAATACTGATCGTAGGATCTAGAATAACGTATTAGTGAAATGTGTACATCAATTGGCTGCATCTGCTAACATTTTGCTATTGATCAACAGGAAGTTGGCAATTTGAGAGTTGAAGTCATCATGATTGTCGTAGAGTTTAGTTCAGTCACAAACATCTAAACATATTTATGATGGAATTGCCACAACGATCAATTAAGTAAGTGCGATGGCTCAAAGAACTTCTGATGGAATAACACCAACCTAGGTACAACAAACCATTGTTTGAGAAGCTTAGTAGACAACAGCAGTGACCGGTCGAAAAAATACTAATAGTGATCTCAGGATCTAGCAAAATGTATAAGTTGTTAAATGTACAACCATACGCAAAATGTTGCTATCAATGAACGAAATTTGAAAATTTAAAGGTCGAAGTTATCACATTAGTCGTATATTATATGAAATTTAAAGTATGTCTCAGTTTCTGTTCCTGCGTTTTCAGCACGCCTTCAAGACACTCGGCCTCATTCGAGTAATAAAACATTTGAGAGAGAAGAGAAGTACATTGTAATACCAACATCTTAAAAACATGACCTCCAAAAATGAGAAATATGTTGTCAATTAGAAAATCTACATTTGACAGATTTTATCCTCAGTGTTATTATTATCTAATTTAGAATCAAGACTGACAAAGAAAGTTTTGTCAAGGCTAATTACCAAGTATTTATATCGTCTTATATGGTTATTCTTGAAAAAGCGGCCTTTAATACGATCTTTTGTCTGGTTTCCAGTTGCATATGGGAAATGAAAGTGAAGTGTCAAAAAAGCGAAGGTTGTAATGATGTTTTACATCAAGACTTTCGCATGTCTTTTCAAAATGTAGTATCCACATTCTGGAATCGCAAGTGTCACTGTTCTTTGAAGACTTTTTAATTGGTCTGCATTGGTTTGTTATAAATATTGGTCAGACGTTTGTCTAAATCTGGATTTGTAATCGTCACTTGGCTCAACACTCTTGTTTGATCGGGATACTTTACTATTTTTTCTTTTAAGACTTTTTTTTAATCGTAAACGATGTTTAGATCTCAGTAATCACATGGGAATTAAGACAAGAGCAGTCAGGATGTTTAAGATTTAGTTAGTTAAATGGTTATCGCTAAAAGCAAAATCTACGTTAAAAATAGTGTCTGCCTAATTCTATTAACGTAATATGCTGCTCATCTTTTCACAAATCTATACCTAAATTATCATTTAGGGCTACCATGATGTTGTCGACTCCCCACCATATAACAGAAATACTAGTTTGCAAAACAAGTAAAACAATTTAACATTATGAAGATAAAAACACGTACCTGAGTAAGGTTTTTTCTCGTTTTTCCATTTACAAAAGAGCCCTTGGTCCAGCAACGTTTGTAAAAAACGTCTGATATTTTCTTCAATGGAACGTAAACCTAAAATGTTAACTTTACTTAATCGTTTCATTTTATGAGATGTTTTATGTGTGTTATCATAGAAACAATTAAGTAATGTGCACTGTTGTACTCTAGTGTTGGTAACATGACGACACATGTTTTCATATTCACATCAATGATAATCCGGTAAAAAAAGTTTATATTGTGAAAAAAATACCTGAGTGGTCCTTTAAATGACATGTTACAAGACCAAAATGCACATTGTATTCTCGATCTGATGTATTGCTTGTTAAATTGTTTTTTTTCTTAAAAAGATGGAATAATTATAGCTGGAAATTAAGCAACCAATTTACTAACTGAAACTGTGAAAAAATGCAATGTGAAATAATGTACCTGGACATAGTCGTTTTCGCATATATGATGCAAGCGCAACTAGAGACCTCGTCGCTATATAAGAAGTAATAAAACCAACGAAAGTCCAAAACATCATTTGAAGCCAACAATCACAACCTAAAATAAACACAAAACGATTGCAGTTGCTAGATATTGTTTATGAAATATTAAAGTAGAAAAGATGAAATAGTAACGAAATTTGTGTTATTGTCTATTTTAATATTAGTTACTAGACAGCCTGCTGAAGAAGACAAAAATAGACACGTGACCGAACCTTTAATTTAACATTCCGTTATAATAATGATGCTTTGTCCCTCAACAAAACTTCTAGAAATAGATTCGAAAAAACTACAAACTAGACCCTGCGATAAACGTAATCACTTCAACTTTTTAAACTGTCAACTTCCGCACTCCAGCAGATCCCGCTTATGGTGTAAACATTTCCACACTTTATACGTTATTATAGATTTATCGATCAATAGCGGCAGTGGCAGGCAGTTTTCACACCTCTGGAGCACTTTGTGTCTGTAATTGTCCGGCGACTTTCAGCTCTTGTTGTTACTTACTGTTTTTTTTAAATAATCACATTATATTTACTTCTTTTTCTATGAACCTTTGAGAAATACATGGTAGATTATATTTTAGGAACTGACATCGCTCAGCTTTGTTTACGCCTTATTTATAGCTGAACATTCTATGACTAATTCTTTTTATAATAGTCTCAGTACTTATTTGGTTTCCTACAGTACTTGCACCCGTAAACGCAACACTTTGACGGATTGATAACTGATTGGTGACGGATTTTGGAACGCTGACGGATCACTGACTGATTGATGATGAATACATCCGTCCAAAATTATGAATCCGTCATTACCTTGGTAACCGTCAGCGATCAGTTCAATCAGTGCGATCCAGAATCCGTCATTTAATTATATGCATAAATCGGTCAGTTTATTGACGGATACGTATACATTAATAATTTAAAGATAAAACGAATTCTGCGTGATTTGTATATTATATATGCATTTATAATAAAATAAACGCAAGTATTCAAAAGAATAGTTAATACAATGTCTCGTTCTTAAAAATAACATAAGTAAACATATTTAAAGAAAAAAACCATTTTCTTTAAATTATATAATAAAGCAAATTTCTTTAAATCAGGACATATTTGCGGGTTGCGCCCTGTAAACCTTAAAAAACTTCGATTTAAGGCACATCAGTAGCGACGAGGTAAATGTTTTATTTTCGTTATCCTTTATTGATTCTCTTTTTTATTTCCGCGACTCGTGATTTCGGCCTATTTTATTTTCTGCGACCTGTTACATGTATATTTTTTGTCGTATATTAAGCCGACCAAACCCCCAAATCAGTAACAGATTTATTTTCATTAAGGAAAGGACGTGGCCTCTTTTAGACATCATTACTAGTTACTTAAATGTATGCCTACGTGTTTTTATTTAGTCTACAACATTTTTAAATACAATTATAAAACTGTAGTGTATAAACAATTGTTGAACTGTTGAACAAGCATTGTCAATCAAAACAAATTCTTTACTAAACAAAAAGTTGTATTGTAAAATATACAGCGATTTTGATCGCAATAAAAGAAGTTAAAAAGTATAATAACAATTACGCTGGATTGTTTCATTTATTTTATGGCGTCCATTTTTTATTGGGGATGGGGTGGGAGGAAGCCGTAGTACACAGGTTAAAAACGGACAAGTCAATACAGTTGGAGTCGGGCATACCCTATCTGCAGTCGTTCGAAAATCCGCAACCTGTTTATAAGCATGTAATAACTAGTAGATGACTAACCAATCAGCCACTGATGCCCTAATAACGCCGGGGAGACTTGTCTGTGAATACTGGAGTTAAGCGTAAAAATGTGTTACAGATAGACACTTGTTTTAGTACGAAATAGTAATTTCTTTAACAAAACGTCATTAATTCCCTAGGTCTATGAAGATCGGTTTGAACATTGTCATTACAGTCTTATCGATAAAACAGAACCTTTTCAAAACGTACCCTTTAAAAGATTGTCTTTCAATTTGAATAACTTATTTCGTTGATTGATTGATTGGATGCTTGCTTTTCTTTCAGCGAATGTGTTCAAATGTGTTCATGACGAGAATAAGTTAATTATCAATTTAATTGTTTGTTTAAATATTGTTTAACGCCACTTTCAGCAATTTTTCTTATCATGGCGTCCAGTGTTTATTGGAGGAGGAAGCTGGAGTACCCGGAGAAAACCCCGGTCCTTCGGTTGGAAAGTGGCAATCCTTGTCAATTAATTAAGTCGAGTGCACCTGGCCCGCCTTGAGACTCGAACCCACAACCTCAGTGTTGGCAGACAACGTGATCAATAGTAGACTACCATAACCACTCGGCCACTGAGGCACCCTCAATCAAGTAAAGAACGATGGAAATAAGGGCAAACATTTTGAATTCAACCGGCAAAATGAGTGGTATTGGTATGGGCAGAAAATTTTAAGCTTTCTCCTTTTCGAAATCTACAAAAGAGATCCTTAGCGTGCAAGTATTCTCTAAACCCGTCATTATGGTTCGCGGCAATTCTATTATGTCCTGAACCCCCCTCCCAAAAAAACGTGATACCTAGTAACTAATTTCAAACACTTCCGAATTTAAAGGAAACCATTTATACTAATATATCATTAAATATCGAATGACTATAACAGACATCGTAAAATAAACAAATTGTGACGGCTAAAATGCGAATGCAGAATTGATTTTAAAATTATGCTTACATGTTTGCGTCTTTAACTCGTAAGCTTCTATATACAAACGCGTTTATTCTTTATTTGACATTTAATTCTGTGTAAATTCATGTGACACAATTAGAAAGTGAATAAAATATATAAATAGATGTATTCGCTTTTGTCGTAAATCTTTCTCAGTATTATACACCGGAATTCTTAGGAATTGTGGCGCAGAAAGAAAACTGATCAAACCACGACAAATGATCTTTTTACGCGTTTTATAATAAAAAACCTCGACCGCGGTGGTTAAGGTAGCAGTAATCTAGTATTGATCACCGAGTTGTCTGTTCGACCCTTACAGCGAGAGGGTGTGCTCGACTGATCCCTAAATTTGCAAAGAGAACCAGTTTTCCTGTCGAAGGTCTGCTCTTTCGTTGGGTACTGCAGCTCTTCCTTATAAACCCTCGACGCCATATTAAATAGACTAATATAATGTTTGAAAATAGTGTTAAACTAACTTGAATAATAGATACAAATAATGCTAACGCGAAAGCCCGACATGAAAAAAATGTTACTATTCCGCCTTCGTCTTTCTTGCTTTTTCCGCTTTAAACTTACGAGATGTACGCCTTGTCACGCGATGTCAAATATTTTTTTAATTCATTGTGTGTGCAAGTTTTTTTTCCATTTTTTTTATTTAAAATTGCACTATGTGATGTTAATATTCCGTCACAGATGCATTAGTTATATATTGGGGAATTTCCATTTATGATTTATAACTTTAGACTCGACTTTTTCTGCTTTAAAAAAATTCGAAGACAAATACGAGACGTACGCCTCGGCACGCGAGGTCAATTTTTTTTAAGTCATTGTGTGTGTGCTTTTTAAAAAATTATTTTGTTAATAAAATGACACTATGTGATATTTATATTTCGACACAGATGCATATATAACTAGTAATAGATTGGGGGAATTTCCATTCGTATTATTTATAACTTTAGACCTGTTTTAACCTTATTATTAGATTAAACCAATTTTAAATGAGGACATAACAGTGGACATTTGTATACTTCTAATATTTGCAAGTGAATTTTCACATTTCGAAATATTGATTTCACTAACAGAAAGTTGAATAAATGGATTGGAGCGATCAGTCCAAATCGATCCGTCAGATCTGTCAAATCGTTCCTAATCCGTCAATTGATGGATGGACGGATTGGGAACGATCTGACGGATCAGGAACGATTTGACTGATCTGACTGATTGATAACTGATCGCTGACGGATTTTAGAATGCTGACGGATCGCTGACGGATTGATAAAAGTGTTGCGTTTTCAATCTCAAGTACTGTATGATTGGTGGCATGGCGTCACATTTTTTCAATGAAGTTGAGTTATACAGTTTTTCATATGGGTGAAGATTCATATATTAAAGTGCTATGATAATTGTAAAAAGGTAAAAGATAAAGGTAGTATAGCACTTTTCAATACTTTTGTAATGAAACAAATTATGAATATGTATGCCGGTTTTAAAATCTTGTTATTACTATAATTCAGTGTAGAGTGTGTTATTAATGACTAATTATCACATCAAATATCTGCAATATAAATATGCTGAGAGCATTACTGTGTGTTTACCAGACTTAAAGTGATGTAGTGCTACAATAGGAAATAATATAGAAAATACTAAATCTACTTTTGTCCAAAATATTTTCAACACACGCGATCATTATTATTATTGTAACATTCTACATGTATTTAAAATTTGCAGATGGATGTGATAAATGGATGCATGTATGGATGGGCGATTAGAATGATTGGTACATTACCTGACCTTGCAATATCTTCATTCACTTCTATGATGGATTTGTCTTTACGAGATCCGTGGCGACAAGTCCAGTTTCCATATTGTTGTCTGTCACCATTTGTATACGTTAAAAAAGTCTCATTTGTTGAAAGATTCTGCCAAATTTTAACATGATTACCTGTCGATGTGCAGATGCTTGTCGGAAATGGCAAAGAACAATATCCACTAATCCTTTGATTAGGGTCAATAAATTCAACCTCTAGGTATAACTTAGCCACTTTACACGTCAATATTAGCTCGTTTTCAGTTATTTTAAATGTTAAGCAAATGTTATTGTTACAGGACAAAGTCTCTAAAATATAAAAGAGATATAAATTTGTTAGTCTTTTAAAAGAAGCTACTCTATATTGTTAAAAAATATCACAATTTTATGCAGAAAAGGTGGACAAAAATAATTACAAAAATATAATTTGTGTTTGTTTATACAAAGTATAACTAGCCAGGTAAGAGCATCTGTGTGATCTTAGCTAATATGCTTTTAATATATATTGATTTATATTTAATATAACTTACTATTAGTATAGCTAATCATTATTATTACCAAAATAATGATATTTCTTCTCTCTGCCATGGCCATCTTTCTGTATTTAAATTATCTACAAGATGTTAATATTTAACAGTATATTGTTTATACAAAAAATATTGTATAACTTAAACAAAATTACATTAATGCAACATTAAAAGAAAATCTGAGGTAACAAAATATTTGTCAGTTAAAAATAATTTACCTACAATTCTTCTTTAATCTTATATCGCGATACACTGATTTCAGTAAAGAAAATCTCGTTTTATATAAAATTAAGTATGCATTTTGTCAAAATCTGAACATTTAGCCATTGAAACAATCTGGGGATACAAAACCTTGTACTATCTTAGAAATATAGATTCTATATAAGTGATACACGATGTACTTTTGTCGGATTTACTTTTTCACGTCATAATGAATGTTATTAAAGTGATTTTATACGACGCGATGTTGACTCTCATTCTATAAATGAAACTGACGTCATAATGGGTGTGAGGTTAGGGACTATATAGGGATTATATTGTCGAATATTAACATGATTAAAATTTAAGTTTTAAACATTCATATTTGTTCTCCCTTTTTAAACTTCTCAGTTTTAAATAAACCTATTACATACATTTAATGTCAGGTACAACCAACACTATCACGTCTTAACAGTTGCATATATTTCGTATCACATCTCGACTGTCTCGACGTGATACAGGTAGTTGTACCTACACATAATTTATGTAATGTGTATTTATTAATTAAATGATAATTTTGTGCCAACGTTTTGTAGAAAGACGTGTCGCTTGTTTGGAAAATCAGCGATGCAAATAAGTCTTGGCGTTTTCTGCGAATTTGATTCAAAATAATTCCGATTATCACTCTGGACCTACCGATATCAAGGTAAACATTAAAAATCTATATTTATTGTTTCCAAATCAACATAACAAAAACTATTAATGAATTAAAATGTAAGCAAAGTTGCAGCTTATAAATTGTGCAACTTCAAATTTTACCTTCACTGTAGGCGATCGCCGCTATGTATAACTAATTTTAGCAGAATTGTACGGTATAAGGGTGTTAAAAAAATCACATGGAACACATTTAAATTTACATGTTCATGTGTATCTGTTAAAATATGGCACTTGCGATAATTTCTGTTTTCTTCCAGTTTGACTAAAAAGAGACTAACCATTGCAAACCAAACAATTCGATTAAAATCAATCAAAGACAAAACAACACTTAACTCCAAATTCACGTAATACTTAAACAGTACACTTTATGTTATTTGTCATTTACCTTTAATAACATGTCTTGTCCAAGGTGGTGTCTTATGTTTAATAGGAAGTAAAACTGATAAGCGCGTGATCAATCCCATAATCTTGAATATAAACAGATTACAACAGAGGTAAATTCGTGGGATATTAAATATCTTGTTCATTTCGCCATACAGAGGTAATTATTCATATTATTTCTTTTTGCTTACTTTTACTTCATTCTACATTTCATATTCGCCCGTTTAATTTTTGTTTGTTGCTGTGTTGTTTGTACCTGCATGATTATACGTGCATACCTGATTTCGGTTTACCGCGGATTAAACAATACAAAAACAACACGAAACAGATGAGAAATCAATTGCAATGAATACGGGGCAGAGATTCAACTCAAGTATGGTAGGCAGTTGATTCTCCTTCTACTTTGAGTTAAAATGTATGATTTATAAACAACAACAAAATCAACAAAACAATAAAAAATTGCAGCGCATGAAAAAGTTCTTGATGCATGTTATGTTCTATTTTTGTTTCACCCATTAAGTGTATTTTCATTGTTGCTCCAGAATTTGTAAAATAATTACAATATGTAGAAAATAATACAGTTGCAATATATCAGCCTTGTTAAGTTTTTTTTAATACTTGAGGAGTACTGCAGCTAGCATTCAAACAAATACATACAAAATTAGTGCAGTAGTTATAACAAGATAAGTAAATCGTGCTATATTTTTGTCAGAAGAATTATTTAAGGCTTAGTAACTACATTGCAAATCGGAGGTCTAGCAAAAGAAATGTATTAACAGTCATGTTTTCCCATTTTTGCACAAAACTTGTGCCAAGAGGTTTAACTGGATGAACGAACCCCTGTTACAATAAATGTCATTAAGGGGCTTGTAATGAAGCGTCAACGGTATAATAAAATGTATGCACCTAAATAGTAAATAGTAAATAGAAAGAGACTAACTGCACAAACAGGCATTTCATACAGATTAACATCACTTTTCATGACGAACTGTATTGCGTGTAATAAATCCTTTTATGGGAAACTATGCTTCAAATCTTGTAATAAATCCTTCTTTACGAGAATAAACATAATTATTTTTGTGGAATACATGTGTATGAAACTAAAAACACGCATCCTAAACAACACGTGGTTTATAATCCCATTCATATGCTTGACCGGGTCAATCAAGTTTAAAGTACAAATTTCTCGCTCAACAAAACAAACTAAATGGTTCAATACATCAATACATGTACTTGTGATAAAATGTGTATTACTTATTGTATTGAAAAACTGTTATACCATTGTCTATTTATTCAATCTGTTGTTAATTATATGTGTATTTTGTATGAGAAATACCAGGACCATAATGAACAAACTATATATTTTTCATCATTCTGTGTGTTATGTATTCCAAAAATTTGTTCAACTTGAGTATTTTAAACGTTAACGGGATTAAAAGTAAAGATAAAAGAAACCGCGTTATAGAATGGATAAAGTCACAGAAATGTTCTATATGTTTTTTGCAAGAAACCCATTTTGATGAACACATGGAATCAGAGATAAATAATAAAACCAATTTTAAATGTTTTTGTAGTAATGGAACAACTGCGAGTAGGGGCGTAGCCATTATTATCAAGCGATCACTAAACTTCAAGCTGTTGAGCAAATATACCGATGATGACGGTAGAATTATTCTAATCAATGCGGAATTAGACGACAGTATATTTACATTTTTATGTTTATACGCGCCTAACTGTAAATCTACTAGAAATGTATTCTTTAAAAAAGTCGATAATATGCTGAAAGAATACGGAATAGGAATACCGATTGTGAGGGGAGATTTTAATGAAGCGCTAAAAGATATAGATAGGAAGAACACACGCACAGTCGCGCATGCTGTTCAGCCAGTTAATAGTTTGAAAGTATTTATGAAAAATAATAAGTTAATTGACATTTGGCGGGTTTTAAATCCAAACGTGTTACAATTTACTTGGAGAAGAAACGATCGATCACAAGCGAGTAGGATCGATTATATACTGATAGGGAGTGACTTTAGTTCACTAGTAGAATGCTGTAAAATAAAACCGGCAATTATTGGCTCTACCGACCATCAGAGCGTTTATATACAATTTAGAAGTGGGGCTGCAGAAAAAGGTAGGGGTTATTGGAAAATTAATAACTCTATTCTAGAAGATGATAATTATATAAATGTAATCAATGGATTGATAGATCATCACTTTAATGATCTTGATAATATATCAAATATTAAATCTAGTTGGGATGTTTTTAAAATTAAGGTTCGGGAAAATACAATTAAATTTTGCAAATTGAAAGCAAAGTTAACACAGAATAATCTTGTTAAGCTAGAAAAAGAACTAGAAGAAAAACTAAAACTAAGAGACTCGATTGGTCAGGTAAATAGTAATGAACTAGAAGTCGACATAAACCGAATATCAAATGATATTCAGAAAATATATGATCAAAAGGCAAAGGGTGCTCAAATTAGATCGAGGGAAAAATGGGTAGAACTTGGAGAAAAAAATAATTCTTATTTCTTTGGATTAGAAAAACAGAGACAGGTTAAAAAATCAATCATTAAATTAAAATATAAAAATGGAGACATTGTAACTGATCAAGCAGAAATACTAAATAAGATTAAAGAGTATTATAAAGACTTATATTCCTCTACGCACCCAAATAAATTATTGAGTGATCAATACATTAACAACACTAGACTAGAAAAAACCACAGACGATGAAACGAGAAAAGTATGCGATGGTCTAGTTACATAAGAAGAGTGCACAGATGCAATCTTCAAAATGAAACTCAATAGATGTTCCGGCTTAGATGGAATATCTGTTGAATTTTATAGACGTTTTTGGAATAAATTAAAATACATAATTGTAAAAGTTCTAAATAAAGGTTATGAAGATCAGTCCCTAAGCTTTTCACAACGCACAAGTGTTCTTACACTTATTCATAAAAAGGGGGATCAAATGTCATTAAATAATTACCGTCCAATTTCTCTTTTAAATGTAGACCTAAAACTCTTATCATATGTACTAGCTCAGAGACTAAAGAAAGTCCTACCTTCTATAATCAACGAAGATCAGACAGGTTATGTTAAAAATAGGTTTATAGGTTTCAATCTCAGGCAAATACAAGACATAATAGATTATGCCGAGTCATATAAAACAGAAGGGGCAATTGTTTTCATAGATTTTTCTAAAGCTTTTGATTCTTTTGAATGGGATTTTATGTTCTCTACTCTTAAACATTTTGGGTTCAACGAATCGTTTATTCAATGGGTTAAAACACTATATAACGACATTCAAACATCTGTTATGAATAACGAATGGATATCTGAGATATTCCAAAATACTAGAGGTATCAGACAAGGCTGTCCACTATCTGCTTTGTTGTTTGTTATATCGGTTGAGATTATGTCTCTACGTTTACGAAATAACAAAAATATCAGAGGTATCAATGTTAAGCTAGACGGTAGATGTCATTCAATTAAGACTTCACAATTAGCCGATGATACTACATTATTTTGTGGTTCAAAAGCGGATATAGATTTAGCGATGAATGAAATCGAAATTTTTGGGTCGTTTTCAGGATTAAAATTAAATAGAAACAAAACAGAAGGATTATGGATTGGGAAACTAAAATCATGTCGGGAAAAGGTAGCTAATATTAGTTGGACAGACTCGCCAGTAAAAGTATTGGGGTTGTACTTTGGGCACGACAAAGAGAAGTGTGAAAAGATGAATTGGGAACATAACATAAATAAGATGAATAAACTTTTTGATACATGGAAAAAGAGAAATCTTACTATATTGGGTAGAATTTTGATAATTAAAACATTAGTTATTCCAATTTTTACGTATGTAGCAACTTCGAGTCTGGTGCCCGAAAAATATCTGAAAGACATTGAAAGTCGATGTTTCAGATTTGTTTGGGATAACAAAAAAGATAAAGTAAAACGAAATCATATAATCAATTCTTATGAAAACGGGGGCCTCGAAATGATAGATATACGTAGCTATTTTACATCACTAAAGGCATCGTGGGTAAGAAGACTTATTGATGGATCTTTCGCAAATTGGAAGCTGATTCCATTGAAATACTTTAATATTTTCGGAAATGATTGGGTTGTCTTTGACACCAGCAACGCGGATACGAAACGCAACCGATTCTTGAAAAATCTACCGGAATTTTATAAAGAAGTTTTTAAATCGTGGAAAAAAGCAGGAGGGGGTAAGGCAAAACAACCGGAAACATATACAGATATTAGAAAGCAAATTATATGGAACAATGAATTTATTACTTTTAACAATGAAACACTTGTATTCCCAAATTGGATAAAAAGTGATCTCATTTATATCAACGATATCGTCGATGAAAACGGACTGATATCAGAGAGACACATTCTAAACAAGTTATTATATAAGTCCAACTGGATGGTAGAACTTAATATAGTGAAAAAAGCTATACCGAAACACTGCTTGAATGCCCTTAAAGCCGAAACGTCCAAAAAGACAAAAATTAATATAGTGCGTAAACAATTTCATTGGAATAATATAGTAATTAAAGACTTATTATTGCTCTCAAATAAAACATTATATAAGTATCTTATATATATTCAAACAGAGGTATCGGTAGGGTTAAATAAGTGGGAAAGAGTCCTAAATTATCAATGTGATTTAGTAACGGGTAGAAAATCATTAAATATATTCATGTTTAAATATCTCAAAGAGAACAAATTAAAAGTTTTTAGGTGGAAGCTTCTACAGAACATATTGCCAAATAAACAATTACTGTTTAAATGGAAAATTACTCCTAATAGTTTATGTAATTTTTGTGACACTGAAGAGGATTATATGCACTTTTTTATCTCATGTTCATACTTAAAAGATTTTTGGGGTAAAATTCATGAAATCATGGCTCTGTGTGGTATGACATTTATAGTTAATCTCAAGCATTTAGGCTTTGGATATAAAATTTCTTATCAAAACTATTATGAAGTAAATTTCTTTCTGACAATACTAAGTTTTTCAATTTATAAGTCATATTATATATCAGAGCAAAAAACCAAGAATGTTAATATATTCAACATATTTAGATCGGAATTTTGTTCAAGAATTGATGATAATAATAAAACTTTCTTGCTAGAGAAGCTTAAAAAGATACTTGTTAATAAGTAGTTCTTGTTCATTTAATGAGGTGAAATATTTTGTAGTAATGTATTGTATTACAATAATATAAGATATTGCAGCCATTTGTTATCCTGGATAAATGGTGGAATATTACAGGAAACATCAGGAGTTGCTTGGACTCTTGGTGTGAAATGTAACAAGCACTATTAGAAATAAAAATATTTTATGTTGTAAAAAAAAAAATGTATGCACCTTATCGTATAGCTTATTTATAGTTTAATACAGATCTAGATAGCTTGATAGCTTGATAAACACAAGGATATTTATCAGGACATAATTGCGGAACGCTTTTAAATCATTGAATTTATTATCACGTATATGCAAAAAATCTGATGTAATAAACTGATTTATTGTTACGGGTTATGAATGTATGCATGCATTATTGCTTTTCGTTACAGATACAGATAAAGTAGAAAGAAATGACTTATCCAACAATATTATTATTTCTTGGTTTTTGTGTACTAGGTAAGTGTTTTCAAAGTGTTGAGTCTAGTTGTATAACTTTTGTACATTTTTAAAATGTTTTTTTTTTAAATTAGAATTTCCGCCATATAATATATCAGCACGATGATACATAGAAAGAAAACTAATCTTTATGTTTAAATACATTTATTACTTTTTCGTAAAAAAATTGACTATTGATTTAGAATTATATAAGCCTGGTTTTGTGATTGTTTATACTGTTTTTTCATCATTATCTTAACAAAATGAAATCATGTTCTTCTAAAATTTCTTTTATTTGGTCAACTCTCTGATCGTAGCAGGCGGATACAAGTCAAATCGCAACACGGAAAAATCGCAAATTTCTGCAAAATCGCTCCACTATGAAAATGCCCCATTAAAAAAATTGATTCCATCAAAAACAAGAATCGCTACTAGCAAAAACGTCCCACTCCATCAGGACAATTGTAATAATTAAAGCAAAATTAAGACACAATCGATCATTATTAATAAAACGTTTTTAAAATTTAATCAGAGACAAGATTAATATGTAATAAAAATATATATTAATAGCTGTACAACTTAACAATTTTATACTATATAGCGATTTTGTAAGTGAAGAAGCTGTTGCAAACAGTAGGAATGTTTTTCACGAAGGAGGGCGATTTTTTCGTTGGGAGATTTGACCAGCTACCTGCTACAAGTTAATTGATTTTTGAAATTAGTCAAAATTGCAAACATATGCTATGCACAAAGACAATTCTTATAAAATGACTCAAGCACTTGTATTATGAACTTTTGATACAAAACAGTTATGTGAAATTGCAATTTACATGTATTCTCTACAACAAATTGATTTAAAAAAGCAAGTTTCATTGTATCCATTATACCAACTCATACATGCGTGTGGTGCGTTGAGTGTAATTTTAAATGATTTTTAATTCTCATCGACTTTTGTTTATGCTTTTAATTGGTGTAATTTCTAGCAGACATGTTGGTTCATAAAAACACTGTTTGTACTTGTATCATTCTAACTTAAATTTTGAATGTAAATATCAATATAAACATGTATTTGTTTAGCTTGCTTTACTTTTATATAAATTATAATACCGAACATTGAATATGAAATGTGAATGAGCATGTTTCATCCGAACTATATTTTGTAGCGGGTCAAATTGAAACAGTTAGATTGATTTCCATTACTGGTAACATAGTCATCAATTCGACGTTTATCAATGTTTCTTGTGCAACTGAATCAAACCCGTTTGGTAATAGTGCTGAGTTTATTGTCAATAATGTGTCCGAAGATCAAGTTAGGTTAAGCAATGGAACGTGTTACCACAGACATTACGTATGCAACATTTATAAGTGTACGTGCACGTCAAACGGAAAAACGTTTACTTGGACCTTTGACACATCTCACTTCTTCCATGGAAATATACACATTGCGTGTAAAATGAGATTCGGAGAAGAATCTGGAAAAAATCAGTTTATTACTATTGCGTCAATGGTCTATGATAGGTTAGGTAAGAAAATTTCTATTTAACAAATTGTCATACTGTTCTGTTTAAAGGGTTGTTTTCGTTCAATATTACACGCATTTTAATGGCAGCAATGACTAGAATTTTAAATGTTTTCAAATTGATTAAGGAATTTTATTTTGAAGTAAGACTAAAATAGATGCAAGAGGTCATTACGTCTCGTTGTTAAGTTTTATGGATGCCTGTACCTGTATAAGTTGTGTTAATGTTTTCTTTTATACTATAAACAAATTTAAACATTTTTCTTATCAACACACGTACGATTGAAATAATAATCTGACATTATTTCTTTTAATCAAATGAATTCTATATTTTAAAGTACAGGATGCAAAAGATGCTGGTTTGATGACAATATGAAATTTAATTTTCCAAAAATTCAATTATGAAGACATGTACCATAACAATATTTATATAATCATTTTGGAAACTAGATTTAAAATAGTGTTCTTACATATTTCCTTGATTGATTGCAGTGTTTATTGATCGTGGTGAGAAGAAAGAACTACCGAGTGCAGAGCAGGCTCCAAAGCAGGACCATTCCGGTAAATATTGCGACATTGTTTACGTCATGTTTTTTTTTATTTTTTAAATCCACATGTACATTGTTTTATTTGCACATTTTATTATATTGTTATTATAATAAAACATCAAAAATAATATTGCAGTAAGGTTTCCTAGACCATTACAACAAATTATCAAGACCCTTTGATGATCATTATGCGAACTTTTATTTTGCCAAAGCTGGGGTCTCGCAAGCAAAAATTGTTTTTACTAATGACCATGAAAGTTACAATTGACAAGTTTTCCCAACTAGAAAATTAGAATTTCCAAACACAATAGTCGAAAAGTCAACAATATATAGAGTATGTGTGTATGTGTTGGAATACAAGTGGCTTATTTACTGTGTATGCCATTTGAAAAACTTAACAGGTACTAATTTCTATGAATAAATATTGTTATTCTGACATAAACGTTCACAAGTGGTTTTACCATTTAAAATACTTTAAGATTTTTTGCCTTTCGTATATAAGTATGAGTGTCAATTGGTAGGTAAAATCTTTTCTTTTAATGTGATGATCAATATTATAATGATGAACTATTTGTGTTGTCACACAAACGGAGACAATATCAAACAATCATGACAACCTGTTTTACAGGTTTAACTGTGTAGAACTTTAACGTCAATTATGCAAGAGGTATATAAAAACATGATGCTTTCTTTTGCTTTTCAAATAAACTAAATTTTAAAAAAATTGATTGAAACAAAATTACGGGAAATAACGTTCTTTTTTTCCATTATATGTTTCTGCAACGCTGCTCTGTTAGAATAGTACAATAAAAATATCAGTTCTATCAAACTGTTCATCTCCAAAATGTTACGTTTTATGTTACTGATTCACTAAGTAATTTATGTACGCGTTTTTATCCTTTATGTCATGAGTTTTTATTTTAATGAATTGTGATGCATGTGTTTTGTTTATAGCATTTTTTATTTGTCGGTAAGGAAAGTAATGTATAATTAAATATGAATTTCATTTCAGACAGTCTATCCATTCTATCTTTGTCAGTTATTATTGCAGTCTCTGTTTTGATTCCGATACCTGTACTGTGCGGTTGTTATTTTTGGTTTCGAAAACGAAAACGTAAGTAATGCTTGCTATTAATATAGTAAATTCACAACCTTGAAAGCTTATGTTATTATCAAGTAGTCTTTTAAAATAATATCAAACTATGTATTTATTAAGTTATGTAAATAACGTTGATTTCGCATCGTATTGAAGCTTTACAAAAATAGTTTCTAAAGATTTTGCAACGAGACAGTTAAGACTAGTGTTAATGAAGCAAAGTGTAAATTGTCATGACAACTGTCTAAACAGTCAGACCAATGTCAGATCTATGTCAAGGTTTCATTGTGTTTGTTCTTTTCTATAATTCCCGGAGTCATATTAAAAGAAACAATATAAATTGATAGTGATGATGTCACTTAAATCAACAATTTACTGTTAAATTAGTTCACAATTGTCTGTCAATCCGTTACATGCCATAAAACACTAAATTAATATATGGCATACTCATTCCACTATTGGGGTTTTGATTAAATTAAAATAATAAAAAAGCTTAGTACTCTTCCCGTTATGAGCGAAAAAGATATTATATTTTGTCTAGTATTTCTTGTATAATAAGTATTTTAAGTCAATAAGTCTCCGTTTTTCATACATTTACTGAAACATAAATCGAAATGAGTTCATAATGCATTGTAATCACGGGTCTATTCCTCTGTTTTTGGACTGTTATTTTGCTTAATGTTTTACTACCAGTTCATTTGACACACTTTGGTATAACATATATTTCATCCATTTTATGATATTGATAAATTGTCTTTTTGTTTGAACTGGTTTAATGACAATTTTCTTAATTTTTTAGGTAGAGTGAGGGGCGGGGAAAAAGTACCGATTTGAACCGAAGCTGACAATCCTTGTCCGTTTTGTTTTCTTGATTAGACAAACAACACGCCTCGAGCGTATTTAATTGTATAACATGTCTATTTTTTCTATTTTGTCTAATTGTTTACCCATGTCAAAAAATGTCATCATGCATATTATATATATATATATTCAGGCAAACAGAGTCGTCAGGAGCTAGACATCAGTCCATTATTACGTATGTATATTGCATTTACTTAATGACAACTTCTAACTGAAACATTATTACACCAATATGATACTGATTTCATTAATTGCTTTTCAAAAAGTTTCAATCCGAACATTACATCTACTTATTAATTACAACAATTATAATGCAAACATGAAGTACACAAGTGTGGTTTTGGATTTCAATAACAAAAAATATAACTAGCCTATTATTCAGTAATTCGAGATCCAGGTATATGCGACAATAAAGGTAATTCAACGGTCGACCATTTCGCCGTATCTGCGTTGATTGACATTACTAGACCACCGAGAAGGCGAGAAACTCTGACATTCCGTAAAATTAAGGATATCGAACTTGGTGCTTTTACATCCGACATTCGAAATTCAAGTTTTGACTCGAATTCCGTTTTAGTCGAAGATCTAGTTGATAATTACAACTCCAAAATTAAATTTGTGCTTGACTGTCATGCACCACTACAAACAAAGCAAATCACAATTAGACCGAACACCGAATGGTATAATTCCGAGCTTCACGACGCTAAACGTGAACGCCGGAAGGCTGAATGTCGTATGATTAAAACCGGATTGATGATCGATAGATTCATTTACAAGGAAAAATGTTCTTATGTCACCAAACTACTTTTTCAATCAAAGAAGGAATATTATTCTGACAAAATATCTGAATTTGGGAACGATCAAAAGCAGCTTCAAAAACTTACTAACAATCTGATGGGAAAAACCACTGACGTTATTCTTCCTACACACAATTGCAGTCGGGATCTTGCGAATAAATTCAACATGTTTTTCATTAGTAAAATTAAAACTATTCGAAACGACTTAAGTTCTTTGACTAAATTGGATACTTTAGATTTTCTTTCTGCGGACGTCAAGTTTGAAGGTGATGCTCTTACAACACTCTCACCAGCTTCCATTGTCGAAGTCAGAAAAATCATCATGAACTCACCATCTAAGTCGTGCGAATTAGATCCTATGCCGACTTCTCTTCTGAAACACTGTTTTGAGGACATTCTTCCTGTGATTACTCGCATCATCAACATGTCACTTGCCGAATCAACTGTACCGAAATCATTTCGTCGAGCAATTGTCAGACCGCTGCTAAAAAACCGGAGCTTGATCGTGAAGTACTCAAAAACTATCGTCCAGTGTCGAATCTACCTTTTGTTTCAAAAATTTTAGAGAAGATAGTGTCTGCTCGTCTAGAATCACATTTACATCTCAATTCTTTATATGACGTTGTACAATCTGCATACCAATCTGGCCATTCCACAGAGACTGCCCTCTTGCGCGTACATCACGACGTAACTTCTGCCCTTGATAAGAACTGCTGTGCAGTGCTATTAATGCTAGATTTGTCCGCAGCCTTTGACACGATTGATCATCCAATTCTTCTGACTCGACTCGAGCACTCATATGGAATACGTGATTCCGCTCTAGCTTGGTTTAAATCATACTTAGAAGGGAGATGTCAGACTGTTGCCATAGGCTCCACTAAATCAGATTCGAAATCATTTAACTTTGGCGTTCCGCAAGGTTCAGTGCTAGGACCGAGGCTGTATTGCATGTTTTCGAAACCAATTGGAGAAATATGTAAACAGCATGACATGCTCTACCATTGTTATGCGGACGATTCACAAATTTACTTAGTGATAGAACCATTAGATAACTGGACAAACATTTCCGTCCGACTGGATGCCTGTTTTAAAGACATCAGTTTATGGATGAGAGTTAATCTACTAAAGCTAAATCAAGACAAGACGGAGCTCATTATATTCACACCAAAACATCGAGCTAAAGATCTTCAAACTTGTCGGCTAACTCTTGATGGTACGATAGTGACAGACGTGACATGCGTTAAAAACCTTGGTGTTCTTCTAGACAAAACACTCAGTATGGAGCAGCACGTTTCGGCTGTCTCGAGATCTTGTTTCCACCAAATTAGAAACATCGGAAGAATCCGTTCTTACATAAATGACAATGCTTGCAAAACGCTAGTCTGTTCACTTATTACATCCAGGTTGGACTATGGAAATGCACTCTTATATGGTGTAAATACTTCTGCATTATCCAAATTGCAAAGAGTACAAAACGCTGCCGCTCGGCTGATAGCTAGACGCAAGAAATACGATCATATTACACCAGTGTTGATCGATCTCCATTGGTTGCCTGTTCAGTTTCGATGCCAATTCAAACTTTTAGTTTATGTTTTTAAAGCACTTCACGGCAAAGCTCCAGTATATCTGCAAAATCTTTTGACAATTTACAGACCTGCTAGATCACTACGTTCAGAAAACACCACCCAACTTCATGTACCAAGAGTAAAAACTAAGACATACGGTTCGAGGAGATTTGACATGGCAGCTGCAACTTTGTGGAACAATCTTCCCGGTGATTTGAGAATCTTGGACAGTGTTGATATTTCTATATCTAATTTGAAGACTTATTTATTTAGATTGGCATACCATGATTTTTTATGAGTTTTATGTTAACGAACATTATGTCTTCGTAAATTTTTATTCATTGGTATTTTTTTTTATTATGAACCTCTGCAGTTTCTTCCTCTTAAAGTTTTATGATATTATTTGCTTTTTTTTTATCTTTGTTGGTGGATATTTTAATGGCCTATGGTATTTTGTCACGCAAGGTAACTTTTATCTTTTAATATTTTAGTAACTAGTTCAGTACTTTATCTTAGAATCGTTACAAATGTTTTATAATTTTGCTTTTAACTTTTATTTATAAAGTTCTAGAGCATTCGGGTAAATTTTAAATGTTAAAGTAATTATGCATTTTTTTTCTCGAAGTAATTTTTACTTAACAATTTAAGTATATCTATCATGTATGTATGTATATGTTTTGTATTTTAATGCATGTAAAGCGCTTAGAGTAATTTGTAATTAGTTAATGCGCTATATAAATATTGTTAATAATAATAATAATAATAATAATTCACCTTTGCTAAATATAATGATATCACCTATTAAACCATATAAAATTGCTGGTCTGAGGTAAGTTGTTTTATGTAAGATCTTTCATCGATTCACTAACAATGCATTGCCTTTCCCGGATTTTAGTAATTTCTACACTTCTTATTTTGTCTTACTTTGTTATACCTCCGCTCGACAGAGTCGGGGGTATATAAGGGTTATAATGCCCGTCCGTCCGTTGGTCCGTCCAAATTTGATGACCGAATGATAATTAAAAATGCTTTCATCCGAATGAAACTATAGGATATTGTTATATATCAGGCTGATAAGAAACCTATCGATTGGGGGATATCTGTCAAATTTCAAGGTCACAGTTCTCCAAAAAAGTTAGAAATTTGTACAAAAAAGATTTTTCCGGAAATTACTCAAAAAGTTTGCGTTTGGTTATAAAACTTTACGATATTATTACAAATCAGGTGGGTAAAAAGGATATTGATGCTGCAGGAATTTTATCAATTGTCATGGTTACCGTCAACAAAACAACTTTAGAAAATTTTTCAAAAAAGTACTGCAAAATTTTAGTTGGTATAAGTGATCGGTGGATCAATCTTTTTATCTAGTTTAACTGTTGATTTTAAACAAATCAGTATGGATCTCGCTTGTTGTTTAAGATCTTACTTTTATCCTTTTTTGTGTAGTACTTTGTATCAAATCATGATTTAGGCACGCATTATGGTCTGATCATCTCGTTATACTGAGACCATTCTGTCCGGGTTTACAGATAGCGATGTGGCTCTCTCGTTAGGGGTTGTCTGGTCAGAAACCTGACCAGTTGGTACCTTGTTAGGAAACGGCCACGGTTATTGCATAATGAAGACCCCTTTTATAGAATAGAATGTCGAAAAGAATAGGCTCGTTTTAACGGCCACAACATGCTAACTTTTTCGCGCTTACCCTTAGCACACAGTTTTCCTGCAGCAGTCAACATTTTTTGCACTTTGGACAATCTTTTTAAACTGATTTATTGTGAACATGCTCCGTCCTGAATATAGCTTAAATACTGCTCGCTGGACGTAATACAAACATTCAATTTCTGGCTAACTCGGGCCTCGGTGGCCTAGTGGTTATGGTACTTCGTCTACTGTTAATCACGGGGTTTGTCGACACTGAGATTGTGGGCTCGAGTCTCACTCCGGGCAGGGTGTAGTTGACTCCAATGTTAATTGGCAATGATTGCCAGTTTTCCTACCGCAGGTCCGGGGTTTTCTCTGGGTACTCTGACTTCCTCGTCCAAAAAAATGGACGCCATGATATAGCTGAAAAATTGCTGAAAGTGGCGTTAAAACACCATTCAAACAAGCAAACAAACAATCAATCTTGATAACTCTTAAATTTCATAGATAACAACAATAATGTTTTATTTCATTTCAGAAAGCCCGAAGTTGTATTCAATTATTTGTCAGAATTGCAAGACAAGAAATTTATTTGTGTATTGTATAGAATGTAAGTGTTTTATGTGTCATGGATGCTCTGAAAGCCATGAAACCAACACAGACCATAGCTGTGTCCATGTCAAAGTACTATGCCCTAAAGAAAATGATGAATGTGAGATTTTATGCGAACAATGTAGAAGAACAAAGGCTGACGTTATATGTAAAACTGGAAAAGAGCTTTTATGTTGCGTCTGTAAATGCTTACATTCGCAAGACCCCTGCAATATAATACCTTTGTTAGTAAATCAAACGGAGCGGGGCATATTAATGGCAGTTCAATTACCAAATTTTATGAATTCCGAACAGATCCACCAGAAATACCAGAACAGTGGTGAAAATTAGAAACGCAGTCCTTTAAATCGTTCAACAATTTGTCCGTTCGTTCCTCCCGTTCAGACAAGAGGATTTTAATTTCATCGCTTTAAATTCAGATATATAATAAGTTTTATGGTGCCATCTCCATATTTTTATGACTTGGTGAAAGTGTAAAATTGCCATCGTGTAACGCTTATTCTAATATGTCGTCCTGCAAATGCTTTGGAAACAAGCCTATATTCAAATATTCAATAATATATAGCTATTTCAGCCATTTCAAAAATCACATACCCGTGAGCATTTATTTATTATTTCGTATTTTACCTTTTTATTAAGAAAATCCAATAAATCCTACGATCACACTTCCATATTTCATATCTTTGATTGTTTTTACATGTCGCCAATTGTCCTTGACTTTTGCTACGTTGCGTTTTAAAGCGACCTTCAGTTGCTTACAACAGTTCGTCTGTTTTCGTGACGTTCAATGTTTGATCTCGGACGACCAGATCTTTGTTGCTCTGTACCAGTTTATTAGAAACCAAAATAAAATAAAATGCAGAGCACCTTTTCTTTGAACTTTATCATACTGAAGCATAACTACAACCTCTGCAACTCCAACAGCAGTTACAACACGCCTAATTATTTGAATTTTGTTTCTTTAGGTAGTTAACAAATAGTAAAAACTTTACAAGTGTCGTTAATAAACAGTAGTATTAAACAACACTTGAAACGAATAACTGGTTGACTCAAGACAATTTCATGTGACGTTTATACATGAGATGACAACACCAAAAATGTGCATGTAGAGGATGACAATAACGAAACCAGAACTCTTATAAACCTCAAATCAGGAACAGAAAACAGGCATTGTTATCCACAACAACGCGATTTTTCTTCAATAAACACACTTCGATAAAACTCACGTGATTGCCAACACGCATTTTTTACACTTATATATTATGACGACAATGAATTTTTCACAAATTGATTGTTGACATATATAGTAATGACCTTCTTTACCTAATTGATAACTAAGGTAAGCTGTCTTTCCCGTGGGCTTTAGCCCGAGAGAAAAAAAACCCAAGCAAGTTGACAATTCTGAATGCCCACCGACTGAGGAGGCCATAAATCAACATATATTCATGTACGAACTTTATAGACCAAACATGCTTCTTTAATGGTTCTTTCCCATTACTCTGCTTTTTCGAAGGTTCGTTGCCATCTACATGTATAATTTAAATCGTAAATAACTGCTAAAAGGTGATAATAGTGTTGTAATCTCGTTTCTGATTGCTGATCACGTTATTTCGTGGCTGACAATAGTGGCATTTTCCCGGGTCCGGTTCTGGTTTCAAAGATGTCATACTCTGCGGTGTCTAGAAATACATCTCATAATGAAAACTCACTTGATATTAATCTGAGCAAATTAGTTAGTGTTGTTTATGTGAGGTTTCTCAATTTTATATTTCAACATCTTAAGAAGGCCATACTCTATATTGTCAATACTATCTGTACACTGAACAACTTTGGTGATTACGCATCAATGTTCATTAATGTCGTGATTTCACCATGAAATGCACGAGCGATAAAGGTAACACCATGAGTTGTTAAACATGCAGAAAAAAAATTACCAAAATTCCATCCATAGTATTTTGGCAAAACGTCGAAAATATAATACTTCAATTTCTTCTCAAATTTACATGAATGCGACTTGACTTTCATCTTGCCTTCCTCGTAAGAACTGCAGCATGTCAAATGTTAAGTAACGATTTTGTGTTGAAAATAATAATTTATTGTGTTATCTTTAATTTAGCGAAGATTCCGGCTGTAATTGTTTACGTGACAATTAATACTACATATAAAAGAAACGCACGTGACCCTTCTAATAACGGAAATGATTTTTTTTAAAACAAATGGATGCGTTTGTCTGATGTAGAATTTTTGAATTTTCAATTCTTTTTATTAAATAAAACAATATATCACAGTAGTACAAGGTATCATAACTTCAAATAACATAAAATATAAACCTAACAAATACAATATTATGAAAAGTTTTAGAACAGTTTTGAAAATACATATAATTACATAGACATTAAATCAGAAAATATACAAAAATACAATAGAAATATAAAAGACTTTATCCAACTGATCAAAGTCAGTTTAAACTGATACAAGCCAATTTAAACTTTAAACATTATAATAATTGCCTTCCAATTTTAATATTAAAGAAACCTATAAATGACTTTGTCCGAATGATCAAAGTCAACATGGACTGGTACACGCCAGTCTATGTTTAACCTTTAACACATCGCGGTTTACAATATATAACAAGACAAGAAAATAAAAATCAAAAATACAAATACAATTAAAATAACTTACCATTAAATATGAACAAAAAACATGTCATTAGAAATAAAACACAATTCATTATTAAAACACCAAAAATCTGAAAAAGAACCAACGTTATTTACAAACCTATAGTAGGCAAATCCAAACGGGCGCGAATTCGCGACCTGAATTCCTGTAGTGGGTCTGTTGGTCCGCCTCCGGTCCTCAGGTGCTGCAACGTCACATATGTGGCCATCTTCGCTTAGGTGGCAATCCACTGGAACAGTCGTCTTGGGGTCCTGTACCGTTTGGTCCATCGTTCCGTGTTAGTACATTCTACCAACACGACTGTTCCGTCCTCCGTAACCATTGGCAGTCTGTTAGTTTCTGGACAGGCGACCCTGGATGACGTTCGGTCAGCTGGAGCTGGTATCTCTGGACAGCTGATCCTAGGTGGCGTTTGGACAGTGCAGGAAAAAATAGATCCAAATTTAAATGATTCTATTAAAAAAACATCATTAAATTTACGCAAAAATATTTGGAAGTATATCGAATAAACCATGTATAAGTTGGCACGAAACGAAAATGTGATGTAAGTCTTCTTGCAGACCACAAGAAAGACAAACATCAGACAGCCGATAACCAGCTTTACAATAAACTTTCGCTGTTAAAATAGCAGCATGAAGGATTCTCCAGTTAAGGTCACCTTCATGCATGCTATGAGGATATTCATAAATATGACTATATAAGATATTAGGGGTACATTTTATTTTAAAATATTATTCCAGAGGGACAGTAACTTTTTGGTATGGGAACTTTTAAAATTCTGAACAACAGATAACAAATAAATTATTTTCTTGGGACATTTATCAAGAACAACACCCTTACTTAATTCAGGTGCATTGTCAATATCTAATTTAAAAACATATTGGTGCACAACACCAATATCAATATCATTATTTAAAAAACTGAATTCGAAAATCACAAATTCTAGATAAAATATGAAGCAAACCCTGTCCTCCAGTACATACAGGAAGATATAACATTTCTTTGGAAACCCGATGTTTTCCTTGCCATAAAAATCTACCAATTTATTTTGTATGACACTAATAATTTCATCTGGTACGGCCACAGAATTTAATCGATGCCACAATTTTGACGCGGAAAGTAAATTAATTGTTCGTCCTCTGAGTGACAAACCGCGAGCAAAAGGGTGTCCACCTGTCAAGTTTTTAGTAATATCCTCCATCCCTTCCCAATTTTGTTTATAAAAATCCCTAGTGTTTACAACAAAAGTGCCCAAAACTTTACTTCAGAACAAGTGGACAATCATTTCTATTTTACCAACTACCAACCCACAAACCGTCGGACTTCTGTAAATTAATTTTGCAATTAGAAGCTTTCTGTCAGATATCTAACCAGAAAGACAACCTCTCAAAATCAGAGTCCTGCGTTAACAAAGTATCCAAATCATTTGCATATGCAGATAAACAACTTTTCTTCCCATTAGATAATGGAAGTTCAAGGCCTGAAAGACCATCTTTTTACCTTAATTTTACCTCTCTTAAATTGAAAAGGGGGTGATAGCAAATTATAAATTTTCAGTAAACTATGTACATCTGTAAAAATAGTTTGTATACAGGAAATGAAATAATTGCCAAAACCGAAGGCATCTACTGTCTTCATTAAATAACCATGATGAACGAGATCAAAAGTCTTCTCTTGGTCAAGGGAAACAATAGCAAGGTGATTTGCATAACAAGTAGCATCAGAAATAAAACGAATATTGTCACTGATGTGACGACCGGGAACACAATAACTTTGGTCGATATGTAATATATCGGGTAGCACGGTATGGAGTCTTAACGAGAAAGCTCTCGTTAATATTTTATAATCACAACAGAGAAGAGACACGGGTCTCCAGTTTTTAAACAAACTTCTGTCACCTTTCTTTGGAATCATCGTTAGAACGACTCTTCTGCATGAAAGCGGAAGTCTGTTTTCTCCAATAGAAGAAACAAAAACTTCGTGCATATCTTTCCCAAAGATTTTCCAAAAGGTTTTTTAAAATTTACTAGTCAAACCATCAATACCAAGGGACTTATTGTTATTCATTTTTAAAACGGCAGATGACAATTCATCATAACTTATAACACTATCTAATGTTTGTTTTTGAATTTCACTTATTGTAGGAAGGTCTTTCAAAATTTCATTTTGACAACCTTCATCAACAGGATCGGGACTATACAAATCGGCGTAAAAATTTCGGGCAAGGGTTTTTATTTCCTGATCTAAATAAGTTATACTGCCATCAGGCAAGGTTAAATAGGATAATAATTTCTTTGTACGACGTTTCTTTTCAAGATCAAGGAAATATTTTGTAGGTTTATCGGAATCATTAACATATTTGAATCTGGAACGAACCCAAGCACCACGGGCCCGCATTCGTTCAAGTTCAGATAACGGATTTTTCTTCTCAATTAAAATGGCACTAAGATCAGGGTATGTTGCAATATTTGATTTTAATAACTCAATATCGGATTGCAAACTATCAAATTTACGTTTAACATCATATTTCTTTTTAATAGAAAATTCTTGCGAAAGTCTTTTTTGTATTTTCCACGATCCCACCAATTGTGAATACAGATTTCTGTAATCGCCAGGAAAGCCAAAAACTATTTACTATGTCAACATACAATTTATCATCTAAAAGAGGTGTATTTACATCAAGTAAGCTTGCTTTGTATTTCATTAAATAAACACGAACGTAATCATGATCAGAATGTGAAAATGGTTTTATTTCTGAGGATCGAATAAACTGACTGTAATGTTTGGAGATATAAATTGGATCAAGTCTTGCGGAGACACCGTCATTTCTCGACCAAGAATATATTTTATCGTAAGGATAAATATTACGAAACGTATCAATAAATTTGAAACGTTTACCAATATTTTTAAATTCATTACAAGAGAGGTGGGGTTCAACATCTCTTGTCCTATCTAAAGAAGGATTGGTAGTACAATTAAAATCACCTCCAATAAATATTGGATAGGAAGAATCAAGTTGATTCAAATGGTGTTTTGAACATTTCAGAATATCAAGTTTTTCTTTGGGACAGGTGGGGGAATAGACATTCAACAAATAAACCGCTTGCTCCAGTAATTTGATAGTTACATGTAAAATACGACCGGGTAAGATAACTTTATGATCTTGAATAGTATATTCTAAATTATTGGAAAAACATATGGCTAATCCAGCAGAAATAGTTGACAAATGAGAAAAAACTATTTTCCTCTCCATATCATTTTCCATACACCTTCACCAGAAGGAATAGTATGAGTATCTTAGAGAAAAACTATGTATGCATTTTATTTAGATTTTAAAGAATCTAAAATAATATATATATATTAAAAGATCTCGACAACCTTGCGTGTTCAATGAAACTAATGAAAAATGAAAAACCGGACGATACAATTGTAATTGTAATGAAAAAACGGAACAGAAATCCATAATTAAGTGGACAATACATATTGACTTAGATATATTTTATTATTAATCATGAGTTTTCAGGTAGGTTTTTAATTTTTTTATCAACTTATTTAAACGAGCTTTCAGCTGTGAGTAGGACTAAGGGTTTCGTCGACAATCAATAAAACCTTGACATAATTGTCTCATGTTAGTGGTATATTTTAAGCATTTTTCAACTGGTTTTTTGTTGCTTTCAAGCTCGACAAGAAGTCTATCCAGCTCTTCGGTGGATTATTTTTGTTCTGTATCTACTAATATTTGGGATAAATTTTGTTCTGATAAATCAGAGGATATAGACTCAATGTCTACATCCTCGTCTTCATTGGTGTTAAGAATACAAGGGGATGCAAGAGACATATCCCAAATACTTGTATTATCTTGATCAGATACATCTGAAATTTTATCAGTTGTGGAGGTTTTGATAGACAAAACTGAATCATTATTGTCTGCTGCTTTTCGTTTAACATTCTTCAGTTACTGGAAATATTCCTCAGATTTTTCATTGTATTTACATTTGCACGGGTGTTGAAGGCAGAATCACGGTCGGCAGAGTCTGAAGTAACAGACTTCCCAACTGTCCCAGTTGGCGGAACTGGTTCAGCTGTAAATGGTACATTTTTATTTGACTCTGACTTATTATCTGAAGGTTTGTTCTCTGGACATCTGCTCTAAATGTGTCCAGTATGCTTACATTTAAAGCAGAAAACATCATCATTAAGAAATATTCTGTGGTTTTTTTTTGATAAAACATATCAAAATATTCTGGTAATACAACACTAGGGTGAGAATAAGTGAAACGTCTTCTAAAAGACTTTACATGTTTTAGTGCTGGTATTTTGATGCCTAATGCAACAGGTTTAATGTCGGAAATAATGCGTCCGTACCGCATCAATTCATCCTCCAATAAGTCATTCAGAATAAAAGGAGGGCAGTTGGACAAAGTAACTTTTTTGAGGATTTTAACTAAACATTGAACATTAATAAACTCTTCACGTATACTAAGGCCATAAGAACACAAAAGTTCTACATCCTCAATGTTGGATAGAAATACTACAATCCCGTACCTCATACAAGAGGCAGCCACTATATTTTTAGGTTTTACAACAGAAGCTATAGCAACAACATATTGCTCAATAGAGATCGACTGTATTTAGTTTAACTTTACGCCATGTTTCCTTGAAACAAACCGAAACGGTTTATGTCCAAATGAAGGCATGTCATTGTTCTGTTCAGATCCTACACTTTCTCGAACATACTCTACATTAATTCCGGTTGACAAATCTGAACTTTTAAATCTTGAACTTTCTCCGTGTGAATTAACAAAATTACTAACATAAGCCTGGGGAACGGATTTTACACCTACTTTGGCTTGCATTGTCCTCTTGATTAAATTAAGGTCCCTATTGTCCTTATCGTTTAACAAACTATTGCTTGAGGAAATTACATTTTACAGCTGAGTACTTTTACCCGTGACAACAACACTTACAATCCACCAAACATCTCAGCAATCCGAGTATAATAAACAAAAATAACCCCCAAAATGAAAACTTCTTAACACAACAATATCAATTTTAACTAACCATAATACAAAAAAATCAATAAAGAAATGATTTAAGCGGAGCTCCGAAAAAAACACGTCCTATACCTTCAAGAAGAAGAAGAAGCTTTTTTGTCTGATGTAGAATTAGTTCACATTTATTCAATATTCTTTAAAGATATTTAAATGAATAAATCAATACTCATTATGGTTCGCGTTCATGCTTTCCGCATTAAAATCAGTCAAACCCTTAACAAGAGTGTTTATTCTATTCACCAACTTAGCCTGCTGAGCAGTAAATGTTGGCTGAGCCAGGCGGTCCATTCCAGACACTAGTTTAAAAAAATATTCAAGATAAACAGTTTAAGAGGTTAAATTAAGCATATTTTAAATAATAAAATTTTAAAAACGTTATATTTAATGAACGGTGCCACAACACTTGCATTTTTGAATGAATACGTATAACATTTTTTTTCTATGCTTTTTATTAATAAGTAAATGATACGATATAACGATTTGCGTTGCAAAGGTCATATTAAATGGCTTTAAATCATAATTATATGAGATCCTCGTCGGCTGATTGTACATTTCATGTTCTAATTGATGTAAATACACCAAGATGTCAATTTACCGTGTCTAAACAGAACCTTTGTAATCCATTTCATGTATATCTCTAATAGCAGTAACACATATTTACGAAAGATAGACATGCAGTTAAACCAATACACAATTATAATTATTTTACCTCATGTATGCAAGCTATAGTTTATTTGCATAAAGCGAGGGTAACAATTAATCTTGTTACCCAGGCTTAGCAGCTAACATTTGTTATTATCTCTCCCTTCCAACTAACTTGGAAACGCGTCGGTCTATTGAGCGCTTGCAAGTAACATGTTTGTATCTCTTTACCTAAGCGCTTAGTTTTAATCAATCTGTAAAATTTTCTGGTAAATTTTTTTGTAAGGAAAAAGGCTCAAAATCAACAAATTGAACATTTTTAAGTGCATAAATTACGTGCTAATAACTCACTGAAAAAATTCTAAAGCAACAATATTCAATATAATAAAATTATAGATACTAGGGTGAGTGGTAGATCAGATTGTTACACTTCGAAAAATACCTGGTAAAACTCGATTTCAATTGAAAATTGTTTTCCTCTGGTCTATGTTATGTATCACTTTATATTTATGGTATTTTTATATTGTCGTGACTGCCGGTCTAGGCTTCGGATATTTGAATCAAGTACATATATTTAAATTTATTTGTCCTTGTTCATCTCCAAAAAGGAAGTAAATTATAACACAATTAAAACAGAAATGGAAAACTGTCAATATATAAGACCTTTGAATTCATAAATTATTTTTATGTTTCCTGGTTTTTAGCCAAAGTGTGTTAAAACAAAAACATTATATCGAAATATTTAACAAAACAGTCCGTTTGTTGTCTTCATGTGTCTTCTATCATATACAAATGTTTAATATGTTTGATTGTTGATTATCGTCCTATGTACCACTGACAAATTGATTTTCAGAACAAGAAATTGACAGTACCTAGTTTTTTAGTTTAAACATATTTAGTTGCTCAAATACATGTACAAGCAAATGAATTGGACATTACTTGTAACAACACTATGGAGGTTTCCCACATGACGAACAATGTTAGAACTTATACAAACATACAAATTAAGAAAAAATGTGAAACAAAGCAAAAGGAAATAAGAATGAACTCTTTGTAAACATAATACAATTTAGAGTAAGAAACAATCAAGGAGAATCTGGATTCTATGTATGTGTGTGGGGGAGGGGTCAAGTAATATAACTTTTAAGCGTTTTGTTCGTTTCATGTAGTTTTGAACACAAGTGAATATACACGAGTTTTGGTGTGATTTAAGTCTTTCGTCACCAGCCAATAGTATTTCAATCGTTATGTTAAAACCGAATGCTAATTGCACAAACAGAATTTTCTATGTACATTGTAAAGGTGCAGTGAATGCAATCTTCATATGGATGACCGCAACTACAGGACGCAGAAGGGACTACGATTTAACGAAATGAATCCGCATTTAATTAACTACACATATGTCTGAGTCTAGTATGAATTACATTTAAGTTCCTTTCAACGGAGTAACAGTAATCGGGTGGTTTTTGACAATTGTCTTTTTGTTATTCTTTTAAAAATATTTATATCGAGAGCATTCTTGTTTATATGTTTAATTGATTGTATAATCTTTAGCTGTTGCATAGACAAAACGAAATTTCAGTTCTATTTATCTTAAGTAAGGTATAACATAATCATTACTGCGCAAGTTGTATGTTGAAATCTGATTTGTTGGGGTGGTCTCGGATCACATAAGAATTGTGGCCACTCGTGATCATGAATTGAGTGAACATATTAAGGCGTTTGTTACGCATCCTGTCCTTTAACAGCTCCCAAACAGTTTAAAAATTTGTTGACTTCCTACTAGCAAACATGTTAAAACTGTAACTATACGACCAGCTTTAAGCTGTAGTTTTTCAAGGTTGTTAATAACAACAAGACCACTCCCGTCCCAAACCTCGGAGACATATTCCATATTAGGACAAAACAATTTCAATTGGTTGATTCATAAATATTAAATTTATATCTTCCGTTAAGTGCCAATAATCAACGCCTGAGATTTCTGGAGATTAAAATAATCAACCACTTCTCATACCATGATGCAATGTTCTCTAGATCTAAAGTTGTGCGGAGTATGATAAAGAGGTATCGTCGGCAAATAGTCTTGAAACGTATTGGGTCATCAGCTGTGTCGTTAATGTACACTAAGAAAAGATGAGAACAAAAGACATAGCCTTGTGGCACTCCTCCGTTCGTGTACTTAAGGGATTTTTATTGTGCTATAAAAATCTTTCGAGATCTATTTGAAAGATAATTTTTAAACCAGTTAAAAAGGCCATCAGTCACGGCAAACGCTTTTAGTTTTATTAGTAAACCGGTATGCCAAACCGGGTCGAACGCTTTGCATAAATTACTGAATATGAAAGAAGTCGTGTTTTTATCTTCAAAAGTCATGATTATTGCATGGTAAATTTCTTTTAGCTCGCGGACCGTGGAATCACCTGAATTAAGCCTGACTGGTATTTATACAACAAATAATTAGACATCAAGTGATTAAAAACATGCATAAATACAATGCCTTCGAAAACCTGGCGAACGGATGAGATAAGAGAAATATGTTTGTAATTAGAGATCATATATCTATCTTTCGTTTTTATACGTGTCATAACGGTCTTCATAAGGAGCATTTGGAGATATCGATTATTTTAGTTCGCGAATCAAAAACACGGGGGTATGAATATTTGAATCATTGTGTTTCGACGCCGAGCAAAAATATGTATTTAGGAGGCAAGTTTTTCATAGTTATCGCATACTTTATCGCCTTTGTCATTTTTAAGTTGGATTATATAAGCAAATTACCCAGTTACTTTAGTGGGTCCTTTACTAAATTACCAATATGATTATTGTTGTTCAGAATTAAACCATATTTTATCATTGGGTCGAATTGTGATATACTGTTATAATTTAATAATACTGTGTTGTATCAATGAAGTTTTTTATTGCTTACTTTAATGTTAGCTGAAATATCCGAGTAGTCACCATTATGTCAACACTGGAGTAATAAATTCAAGTTCCGAATCGACGCAAGTATTTTGCGCAGACGCTCGGTAGTTCTCATGAGAATCCAGCATTCTACAAAACTCAAAGCTGAAAAACATGAGTAATTCAAAAAATAGTGAGAGTGTTTTTGTACCCATCAAATAAAAGAAACAAACACCTTATTGGCTGCTAACTTCAACTTGAGTAGATCATCGTTTTAGATGATGACTTTGAACTCTAACTTCGTATACAATATTTTACTGTATTATGTAAATCAATCAGAGTGAGTGGGTGGAGCGAAAGAACGTGGTGTCTGCATGTTGTGTGTATATCAATGTATCAGTCAATATATCAGTAGATGGATTAAATGCAATAGAACCAATGACGTCTTGATTTAATATTACACTGGTCAGATATTGTAGATTTAACAAATATAAAACTTAAAAGCTTGTGCCACAGTCGAGCAACATTTTACAAGCTTCTAAAGTGTCTGTAAACTTGGGTAATTGAATTTGTTGAATAAACCATGTTAATAATAAAGAATGATTGTTTAGATTAATTTAAAACCAAACTTAAAAGCTAGAAATACAGTAAAATTTCAAGGACCTTTGCTTTTTTTGTTTAACTGAAGTTTATTTGTTTGCAAATAAGAAATTTACATAAATATCGATGTGATTCATAACATTTTGCATCATTGTAAGTTTATATCTTTCTTTTGAATCGTTGGAAATGCATAATTGTTAATTTAAACAAAGAAATACGTTTAATGTTAATATTAAGATTGAATATTTTGAAAAAACTTTATGAAGAAGTAGTGTAATCGTATTGTATGTACAAAAATGATACAGGATTCAAAATAGTCTGCGTCAGGAAAGAAATGCCATGTTTCCGTTTTTATAAGTCCTTTAATTTTATAAAAAAAACAATATCAAGAAACTGATCAAACAACAAGAGCCGGAAGTTAAGAGACAATTAGAAATCCAGATTAAGATATTAAGATTAAGATTTAGACAAACATATGCTACACGTAACAAAGCCCTAAAACACAAAATCGGAAGTGAGGAGAGTAAGCAGTGCCTATCTTTAATTTGACACATTTTTATGTCTAGTACAGTCATATCCAGGAATGGGAAAGAATATCTATGACACAGTAAAAATGTTTCATATTTGAGAAAAGGATTTCCCATAATGATCATTTAGGTCATTGTTTCGACCATACAACCTTTGAAGGGATAAAATCAACCTAGGTACAACACACTTAGTTTAGTAGTCAACAACAGTGATTGGACTAGTTAATGGGAATGCTGATTGCAGGACTTCGCAAAACGTAGAAGTTGTGAAATGTACACATCATACGCAGGAGCTCCTGGAATGTTGCTATCAATGCATAGCTGACAATTGTAAAGGTAAGTCATCGCGTTTTTTCTAGTCTTTTTCAATAGGCCTAAATAAGAGACTTACTTAAGTGTATTGTTGTCATTTTCAGCTTCAACTATTGTAGATTTAATGCAAATAGTCAGCAAATTTAAGATTGTTTGGAGAATAGACATCATCCGTACGGCGGAATGTAAAATTAAAGGTGTGTGCCAGCGTTTTTTTTACGTCTTTAGAAGACCTTCTTGAAACTCTCACGAGAGTACAGAAACAGGTCGATAAGGAGAGGAACACATTACGTTTATTTTGCAAAGTATCAGAAACCAATACGTGATTCAAACTTGAATTGGTATGGAAAAATAAATGTTAAGTGAACGATCGAACTACACAGCCGAAAGTGCAAAATAGTCATCACACGGAATAAACACAGCCTACAGTTATGCAAACGGATCCCTATTTAAAAAACTGAAGGTGAACTCTGGTGCTCCAGAAATATAAGTTCCTACTGTCCCGCATGCAGTATGTAATGCAAAAGTCTGGTAAACGATTCCGAATTGTGCAAATAAATTCGAATTATCTCTGAAAAGGACACTCTGTATTGATTAACTTACTAATAATTAAAACCATATAACACAAAACGAAAACGTAAATCTTATATATTTGTCAGTATTGATTGTAACGAAATTTCCAATATTTGATTGCTTTTGTTTTACTTCTTTAAGTGACTCTTTGTAGACCAAGAGTTAGCAAATAGAATATTTCTTGTCACAAAAGTTTTTTTGTTATATCCAAGGATTAGCTAAAGATCCTTTCATTTAGTTAACAACGCCTAATTAATAGGCGTAGTGGATACTTGATACTTACTATTTACAGGCATCATAAAACACATCTCTGATACTAAATACCAAACTAATAAAAGTTCATACGAATATATTGCAGTATTTTCCTTTGATCGTCATGTGCGGTATTATCACATCTCATTCTACTAGCGTGAGACGGACCCATCTCACCTCGCTGTCAAGACGCCACAATATTACAAAACAGCGATAACAGGTTACTTACGTTTTTTAAAGTCGATGCAGTTTCACGTCATCTTATCTGTGCTGTCGCCCTTCGATGAGATACGGTCGACAAAATGCATCAAAACGTAAATAATCTATATTTATTAGAAGGGAATACCTACGCATTTTGCAAACCGTTCTTCTAACCTCAATACTGGGACCATACTGTATTGGTTAATTGTGTTTGATCCACAGAGCTGCCCAACGCGTCTCCAGGTTTCGGATTGGTGATGCCCTCTTGTTGAGCGGTTGTCAGGTCATGATACGGAAAGCCTGACCGCGGATCACAGTGGGTAACGTGTCTGTAGATTGCCACGCTAATTGCACGATAAAGACGCTTTGTATATTTCGATACAAGTAGGCTCGTTGTAGCCTCTACAAAAGGCTAAATGTTCCACCCCTTCTCATACCCCATTCTAGTTGATGTCAAAATTGTTGCTCTTTGTTTATCTTTTTCAAATTGATTAATTGTTTGTTAACTCGTTCTCGTCCTGAATGTAGCTGAAATGATTTCAATCTGTCAAACTTCAATATTCACAGCAGTAACAGAATCTTTGAAAAAATAATGTGGCTTCTTAACGGTGTAAAACACTTTCTTGAAAAACAAATTGCACAGTTCACGATTTAATATCAGTAACAGAACCCTTAAAAATCGAATGTGGATTCTTAACTGTATAAAACATTTACAAAAATTGTCACAGTTTGAGGTTTAATGTCGTTTGCCAACTTTCTAATAATTTGGTGGTATGTTCTTCTGACTTTCATTCATCAATTTCATATTCGAAGTGTCTGGCA
This sequence comes from Limnoperna fortunei, assembly GCA_944474755.1. Classification (NCBI taxonomy): domain Eukaryota; kingdom Metazoa; phylum Mollusca; class Bivalvia; order Mytilida; family Modiolidae; genus Limnoperna; species Limnoperna fortunei. The sequence goes on along the minus strand of OX104114.1, from coordinate 88,682,995 downwards.
TGTGGCTTTACAGGTACGTGTTTTTATGCCAACACAATCATGGATAGCTGCTGTTTTCAAATAAGAGTTAAAATACTTAAATTTACATATCATGTGAACATTAATTTTATTAATTTAATTTGTTTTGTTTTGAATAGGATTAGCGCCACTTGTCAGCAATTTGTCAGCCATATCATGAAGTCCAGTTTTTATAAGTTCCCGGATAGAAAAAACCCGCCCTATTGCATAAAAACTAGCTAAACTTGTCAATTACTGCTGTAGTCGAGCATACCCTGCTAAGAGTAAGAACCCGCAACCTCAGTATAAACAGTAGATGATAAACTGCCTAAACCACTCGGTCACCGATGCCCTACTTGTGGTACTAAATTTCCGCCAAAATATTGTTAAATTTAATTTATATATTTTTGAGTTACATGCAAGTCCAACAGTTAAATGATTTAATAAGTAAATTTATCACATACCTAATAAAAGTGAATTACGTGATTGACTGCTTTTTTATAATCGTCCGGCTATTTTGCGAACAAGAAGAAGTACATAAAATGCTAAAATCAAAAGGACAAAATATATGATCAATCGACTTTGAAATTTTGACTGCACTTAGAAGTTTTCAACGCATGTGCTTAGCGTTTTGTAACGGCTACATGTACATGATCTTTTAAAATCTATTGGTCATTACGGGGCAATGAGCATTATAGTCAGCTGCAGAAAATGTTTAAAATATTATTCATATGTTTTCTTTTTAATATGTGTACAGGGAAATTTACTCATTTCGATTTTATGTAAGAACAGCTGAGACAATTGTGTACATTTAAATATTATTGGATGTAAAATATGTTAGAAAATCATTGCATCACTCAGCGCTGAGGAGAGTTTTGTAATTCACGGATTTCCGATTATTGTAGGCTTCATATCGATTTTGTGCCAGCTTTTCTTTAGTTAATATGCTAATCAGTTTTTTCTAAAATAAAACATGTTTAAAATAACACATCGTATATGAAAGCAGTTTGTAAGCGGAAACGTCATATTTGACTATATATGGTGATATTTTAAACAGGAAAATATTGTCTGCGCCTGATTGTTTTTATGCTAGTTTCAAAATGGATGTCATGTTAGGTATAATTTTTAAATTGTTCAGTTTGCTTTCAGGTAAGTCAAAAATTATGTGATCCTGATATTCAGTTGTTTGTGCAATTTTTGGTTTGATTTAGAAAAATACGATACATGTTTCTTACGTTAAATGTAAATTCACAATTGTATATTAACTTATACAGTAGGCCTTGTACAACGTTCAATACAACTCCTGGTTTGCTAGCGTGTTATAACAAAAACAACAAAAAATGTAGAAACTACAGCAATAATCCTGACTTCGTATGGACATTCAAAAAGTAATAGTCGGTTTAACAGGTTTTTATGGCATACCAAACCTTCCGAAAATGGATGGGTATCAGATACCATAAGTCAGTAATAGGTGTATCGAATAATCATCGCATCATAATCACTGTGTACAAAAATTAATAAAACTATCTACAGTGCTTATTTTCAAATGATTATATTTTTCAACAAAGAAAAAGTATCATACGCAGAAGTGTCGTTTTTCTTGTAGCCTTGGTTTAAACGTTAATCTGGGACCTTATTTACGAAGCCAACGCAAATTCCGCATGTGTGAAAGTCTCTACGGACAATTCCTGCATCTTTAATGGAAACGTCGTATTCACAAAGCCTTCGTAATGTTTGCGATGATTTCGGACTTTTTGCGAAAGATTTACAGAATTAAAATTGTAACTACAAATAAGTCAATAAACAATACTAATTAATAAACAATTTGATCTATGTATAGGAGATACAGCTCTTGTTGAACGACAACGTGTTCGAATCTGGTTAAAATGTTGTTGTTGTTAACCGATTGAGCACAGTGTTCTACGTAATAAAACAAAACGAAAGCAAGAGTGCTCACAACAGGGAATATACTGCTTTACTTAACTATTATAAGACACAATGCTTCAGCGTATTTTGCTCATTCAAGAAGCTTTCTTTTGTGCGACAAATGACTGCAATTTCTGGCATAATATTTACGCATGAAGGGCGAAAAAAGAAAAAATATTGAATAGGATCAAAAATAAATTGAAATAGACATATAAGGCGCAAATAAGAGATAAAAGAATACTGATTACATAACGGCCAGGTTCTATTTATTGTTCTTGTTTTTTTCTCGCACTGGAAAAAACCAATGAAGGATAAAAAAGCTGCACAAATTCTCGCGAGAAAGTCTGCTCTGCATCATATTTTTGTCACCACCGCTTTCTATGCGCAAAAACATGCTTCTATTTATACTATTATTTAGGTCTTTATGTTGTAATTATTTGTCTCAGTTGAAAATTTAAGCTTTTCTCTGTTCTCAATTTTTTCTCTTTACTTAAATCTATTTGATTGTGTTTTTTTTCTTGAACTCTAAACATGATTTATACTCTTTTTCTACCCCGTGTAAATAGTGTGAAATTCAATACACTGAAAAATAATTAGCCACTTTTCTAACGATGTAATAAAATTGGTTCAGTTCCTCCAAATCGATGTTTTAAAGCAAAAAAATAGGCAATTGGGCACATCAATATCATTTGGTATGTTATTAACACCTTTATACTTAAAAATATTTATTGGTTAATTGACCAGACCTTTTACTCCAGCGAGCATCATTTTGGTTACTTTCAGGACGAGAACAAGTTAAGAAACAATTTATCAACTCAAAAAGGGATGGGATATAGGGAACAAAAAAATTGGACTGCCACTAGAAAAGTATGGAGTATTTGGCCGGGGATGCAAATTTAGCCCTTTGTCATATGCAACTATTACTATTATAATTAGGTTCGATCCTCTGTTTTTCAATGAACCACTGTATCATTAACAGAAAAATGTTTGAATATATCAAACTTCTATTGTTAATAACACTTGCATGTTTTTTATCATATTGAAATATTAGAAAAAATTTTCCCATTTTTAAATATATATTTTTTTCCTCGTTTATTTTTATCGCCGTGGCATCATTTTTTTTATATCTCAAAACTATAACTATAGTTTAAAATTTATAAACACGTCAAATTATCAATGAATTATGGTTACCCAATAAACAGGTAGCCGAAGTAAAAAATGGCTATATGTTTCGTCACTACCAAATGCTCAATACATGTCTCGCCATATATAAGTCACCCAAAGCAAAGTATACTGTTTGTCAGGTTTCTTCTTTTTTTGTTTCTTGATTTATTTTTTACCAATCTTGTCCGTTCGTTTCCTTTGAGACCTGATGTCTGATCAACACGTAAATTTGTATGTTTGGCTGACCTTTTCAAAATGACTGCCTTTAAAAAAGTACATTTTACAGATCTCTAGGATTTCTAGAATGGTAATAGGTACGCTTATAAAATTGACTATATTGAGCATTTTGACCAAAATTATTTGATGCGAAAGCCGCTATTTGTAAAGCCGGTCATTATAGCGAACCCTGCAAAATTTCAACTTTGTCTGATTCCCAACGAAATATTTTTGTACGCATATTTTATTGTACGATTTAAATGAAGTACTATCCATGCGGATTTTAGGCTTTTTGGCTGGCATCCTAACACAGTATTACTAGTGTTTTTTTACATTGGTTCGTCGTTCGTCCAGAATTGATTATTTGTTTACTTGGTAGACGTTAAGCACACATAAAATCATTTGAATAATTATTTTGTATTATTTAATAGTTATGCCTTGAATTTCGCTTACCTTTGTCTTTGGCTGATATGCTTTTAATATTTGTATATTTTCAGTTCTGATGAAAGGTAATAGCGAAATTTGTATTAATTGGGATTTTAAGAACGATTTCTTTACATTTATCTGCAAAGTCAGCAAGTTAGATAATGGAATATCTATTCGGAATCCTTCTGGTAAAGAAGTAGCATACTGTCTTTTACCTTTTCCTCAACCGCTCTGCTACTCTTACAATCAAAATGGAACTATCAATCAGCATTTGATTACAAAAGAAACCGTCTACACTGTCATTGGTGAAAGCAGAAATCGTTTAAACGGAGAATGGACTTGTGTTCATGCCACTCAAAACACAAGTGTTCATGTGCGAGTATTTGGTGAGTACATATCTGATATAATTAATAAATATGTCATTCAGGTCTACAATGTATTGTGACATATTCTAAAACTGTGTTAAAGTATTCTTTTTCAAAATTATCAGCTAACCAATATATTTTAATTTTGATTGATTTTTTTGGATGCCTGCTTTACGTCCAGCGAGCAGTATTTCAGCTATATTCGGGAACAAGTTAAAAAACAATAAATCAACAGAAAATGTGGTGGGATAGGTCACAGGGAATACAATTTTAACTGCCACTGGAAAAGTATGGAGTTTCGGGTAGGGGTGGAATATTTAGCCTTTTGTAGCGGCTACAATGAGACTACTCTTTTTCGAAATCTACAAAAGGGGTCTTTATCGTGCATGGAGCGTGCGTAGCACTCCCCGAACACATTACCCACTACGGTCCGCGGTCAGGATTTCCGTATTATGACCTGACAACCCCTCAAGGAGAGGGTCTACCCTATCCGCCACCCGGGGACGCGCTGGGCTGCTCTGTGGGGTCGATCACTGGGAACCGTCCAAGTATAGTCCCAGTTTTGATTTTGAAAGGTATTAAACAAAAACAATTATTTTGAGTTATTTTAATGTTTATTGTAATTGAGTGCATATGTGCATTTTCATTTGTCGTTAATTGTAGATGTTTCTGTATAAGTAAAAATACAAACAAAACAAAAGTTACATGGTAATGTTTAAATAACATGTTTACAAGACAACAAACTGAATTTTAGGGATGCATTCACCACCGCATATCAAGATAAGTGGACCAAAAAGTGTACAGAAAAACCAACCCTTTTCAATACTGTGTACTTCCACTGAAGATTCAATTGGCCCCGCTGCAGTATTTACAGTTAACAATCAGATGTATACACAGATACATGGCAATTCAAGTGGTTGTTTTTCGAGTCGCGAAAATTCAGTTTGTTCAGATAGTTCTTGCCAGTGTTTTGCCAATGGACGATCTTTTCTTATAACTTACAAGGGCTCATTAATTGACGGAATGGCAACTGTCAGTTGTATTATGGAATTCAAACAGTTTGGAAAAATCTCCAACTGTGCATTTGTTCAAATTCTCGGTAAGTTGATTTTTAAACTTATTTGGATAAAAACCCATATGCTTGCAACAGGTTATTTAATCTTTAGAGAAATTGTATGCATATAAAGTTAAATCAATCATAATAAATTGTCAATCTTTTTGATCTTTTACATTTATAATTTATCTGATAAAAAACAATTAGCAATTAAATGTTTATACTTTTGCAGCAGACATCAATCGACACATTTTTCATACCTTTTTAGATTTCACTGGTCCTGAAATAAAAGCAAGTGCAGATTTTCCTCTGATTGCTGGTACAAATGTAGATTTGACATGTTCAGCAATGTCTGCAACACATGTTATTGTGATAAAATGGAATTGCATGGACATTTATAGTGAGCAAGAAAGTCGTTTCAATTTGACTACATATACATCAAAACTAAGTTACAAAGTAGAGTCGAAAGATCAAGGCAGAACATGTTTGTGTTCAGCAAACATACATGATTTTGTGGCGTCTACGTCATTGGATATCGATATAATAAGTAAGCGATAAGTAGTGATGTCACATGTTCAACGAATAATATTGCTAAATATACGATATTTCGTCAGAATCACGTTTAAGCAGTTGATTTAAAGTAAATGTTAGTCTCTAATCATCTGATTGAGAGAACAATAAATATTCGCCAGCACTATGTCCAGCGGTCTAAACCCCTCGGCCAAATCCGCTATAAAATATAGCTTCATTAACCGGGTGAATCGTAGACATAGACATAGTACATGTGTACTAGCGTGTGACGATGGAATTTTCGTAACCAATACGTATTATTATATATATATATATATATATATATATATATTGATTTATCAGTCAAGTGATTCTAAGATCTTTTTAATATTGAGTCTAAATAAAGATACGGACATCTTTCTAATTTCAATAAAATAATCGACACCCTAGTACACACTTTTCTCAATTTGTGCGCTTAAAATGTATAATAGCGTGTATACATACTTTTCAACATCAAATGAACAGAAACAAACATCATCAAAATCAAACTCAATATCAAGAATTGTATTTTGCGTAAAATCAATTTCTATACATCTGTAATTTTAAAACTAATGCCTTTCTACTCTGTTAAAAATATGAACCATGTAAAATGATGCCGATCCCATACTTTGGCGTGATAGACAGTTTTGTACTATGATTTTCCTGTTTGCTATCTAGATTGTACGTAAAGTGTACAGACTCAACAACAAGAAAAAAAACTCTTAGATTGTTATAAAGTCCTACAAGAAATTTAAAACTTATTTTTTCAGTTGGGTCTAACATGTTTTTCTCGTTTAATTTAGATGCACCTGTTTTATTAGTTGACGCAAGTGTTTTGTGCAATACGTCAGACTCTGTGCGTTTGTCATGTTGGATACATGGGAAACTGTCAAGATACGGATTTGAGCGATGGATGCACATGTTTAACGGCGTTTTCATTCGATTTATAAACGGACTTGTGAATGGAAACAAAACCACCTTGATAATAGAATCATGTAATCATGAAGACAACGGCGAATACATATGTTCAGCGTGGAATGAAGACTCCAACAAGGTTATGTGGAGTAACAAAAGCAGTAATCTCTTAATTACTAGTAAGTTAAAACAATTTTTGTCGGGATATAATGTAAATGTATTGCATTTACAGAACAATTTGCAATTTTTGGTTAGATTATTGGATATAGACCACTTTTGGTCGGTTTACGCAAAAAAAAACCGCGAAGCGGTTTATGTATAGCGTAAACCCACCCAAAGTCGTCTATATCCAGTAATCTAATAATAAGATTATTGGATATAGACGACTTTGGGTAGGTTTACGCAAACAAAACCGCGAAGCCTTTTATGTACAGCGTAAACCCACCCAAAGTCGTCTATATCGAATAATCTAACCAGCAATTGAAAACAATTCTTATATTTTAAATTCAATATTATGAAAAGAAATAACATAAACAATATTTAACAATCAGTCAAATAATATTTTCTATTCACATTTTTTGTGTCGTTGCTTGTTGTTTGCGGAGGAATATATTTATAATCAACATCATCAATATATATAATTATGACGTCAGCAATCAGTCACGTGCTCCTACCAAGTAAGGATATACGAAATGGACAATTTTGCTCAGTTTAGTATTTAAAGGAAATTGAAATATATATTTTGTATACTTAAAGGGAATATTTTCTTTTAAAACATTTTTCAGTATACGAAGGTTTTTTACATGTACATTTCAGTATCTGTTATTTAATTTGAAGGTTTAATAAAGTAAATGGAGTTTTTACCATTATAAAAACATAAGGATTCCATATTGCTTTTGATATATCATTATGAATCAATAGCGTTAAAAGTATTTTAAAAGATGGCACAATGGTGCATATTTTGATTACATAGTAAAAAGAAATTTAAGAGACGGGAAGTTGGTCATGCCATAAAACCTGTTTTAACCTACCATTTCTATTGTAATTCCTTTACCAAGTCAGGGCCATTTGCTGAAGTTGCTATTTTTTTAATTATTGGGGTTTAAGTCTGCCGGTTTTTACGAGTTTGATTTGGTGACATTTTCCTTTGTGTTCGGTATTTCGTTATTACTTTCATTCATGACCACACATTATACCCTTTAATTTAACACAGATATATACAGATATAATTTTTGGTTTGCCTAAAAAATCATCAACCACCATTAAAGGTCCACTTTTGTGCATTAAGCAAATGATTGCCGTAAAGACACCTGGAAATGTGGCTCATTGCAAGTCGTATTACAATTCAAACATTTCTTCTCTTCTCGTCAAATTCTAATTTAACGTTATTTACTTTTTTATTGATATCTTTTGGTATCATTGCTTGTGATAATAACACTTTTCTGTTTTATTTAGGTGGACCCATTGTGACAAAAACTGATATGATAATAAACGGAATCAAACTCATGTCTGTAGAGTTTTATTCCATTACAAAACCTAGCATTCCTCAATGGTTTTCAGACAACCACCAACGTATTGACAATGACAGTGGATATTTATGCACCTTCTCAGACCAAATAATAGTTATGAAAATATATGGAACAGTTCTTACATGCAAAGGCTATATATCAACAACTACAATTTTAGACAATAATTCAAGTCATATTAACAAACACTATTATGTTGTTCTGACAAATGAATTTGGAGAAACAAGGAAAAAGTTTGAAATTGGACAAGGTACGTGCAGTATAACATGAAATGGGCAAGCTATTCTCCAATTGTGTTTTTAAAACCAACATCGCGATAATCAGCAAGATATTAATGACTGTTATTTTACGTGTTTTATATATGATTGTTTCTTGTTGATGTAATATTTTCAATTACTTTTTCAAGACGCAAAATATAATCATAAAGACGCAAAATTTACAAAACTAAAAATGCAAAATACCAAAAAGTGTCATAGGAAACATACCTAAATATCAGCACAAGAAGCCATGTTTACTTTTCTGTTTTTTATTATATTTGTGTGTGTCGTTGCAGGTCGCAACGTGTTCCAGATAATGATTATTTCACTATCGACGGCTGCTGTCGGACTTTTGATTGTTATGGTCGCCATAACAACGATCTTAACAACAAGATTTAGATGTAAGATGTATATAGTAGTAATATTAGTCGGATAAAGGACATTCCGTTTATAATGTATATGAAATTAATGCAAACACTTACATTTTGTGAATTCCTATATCAGTCCGATGCAGGCATTCAATGCGACAATGATTGTTTTATGGTTTGAGTTTTGACCTGAAAATGTTTTTCCCATAAAGTTCTTTTCTTAATTAGCCATCATTTTCCTGGTCTCTGAAACAACTCAACAAAATATCATGAAAGTTTTCAGGTATTTAAAAATACCTAGTAGATAAATTCAAGAACTATGATTCATTATTTTTGCTAGAAGTTATGTCCTTTTGAAACGAATTTTGACAAAAATATGCTACTAAAAACTTTCGGCGCTGACACAACAGAGTATTACTCATTTTGTTAGTTAATAATGACATACTATGAACGAGTTTCTTGGACTTGTACCCATTTGAATTTATTATCGCAAATCGATGCTGACACAGTTTGTCGTCGCACCTCATCTAAAACCACTTATCAGAATTTAATGGGAGTTTGTAAGTAATAAATACATATCGTTTAAATATGCATTTATGCAGAAAATTACTTTTTCATTTTTACTAATAGTTATGCTGCTTTTATCTAAAGGAACATATTTATATTATACTAAGAGGTTTCTCAGTGCTCAAACCACAGAGTTATCCATCGCATCCTCGGGTGGCACATATGGGATATCCCTCGTTGAAAGATTTTCTTGTCATAAATCAGAATGCCCTGCCGAGGATCGTAGTGGGCAGGCTCGTTGTAGTTCGAGAATCCTCTGCCGTCCAACGCATTTTTAACTGATGGGAGCGTAGGATTTCAGAAAGCTGACCATAAGCACACCAACGGATTTTAGACACGGGTCGGCACATTCCATTTTCTCAGTTTTGGCATATATTTAATATTAGATATTGCTTATGAAAAGACAAGCAAATGAAATTTTAGTAATAACACGATACCTACTGGTGCTCCATCGTTTATTGCAGGCAATGAAGAAAGGTCGTCACTGAGGATTATGTAAGTTACACAAGTACTATAAAATGGCAAATACAGAAAAAAAACTTTTGAGTTATTTTAATTTGTTCATTTTTCACCTTGAAATTTAGTGCAGTGTTACATGTATGTCTTAACAGTTGCATTAAAAGCAATTTATTTACATAACATGAGCAAATGTATGTTTAAAGCCAAAGACTGATATGTATTACAGTAACACTTTATTTGACATTTATGGCGACACTAGTACAGTGTAATAACATGCAGCTGTAAAACATTTCATGGATCTGCGCTGCATTACTGCGTATACCAAATATCAAATTTTGCATTTATATGCTCGTCTGTGTTATTACAAATATACGTTCGTCATTTGTCCACATGTAGCACTGGATCTTACGAATGTCTTCACATTTTTTTTCAAATTACACACTGGTGGTAAATACATTTGCATCATATTCTGTATACTTTTGGTAAAGTATACCTGCGGGCAGTTGTTATTCGACTTATGCTCTACTTTGTAGATACTATGCAGCACCAGGAAATAACACGGAAAGGAACACTTATGCTGATATCAACTCCATTTACGACGAAATAAACGAAAATTTGATGCTAGATATGGGATTAGAACATCTGCATCGCGAGGCGTCTGATAAAGAAGACTCGGATTCAAATCAAATCAATGACTATTTACAACCTGTTTAATATTTATTCTAATATGACGTCCTGTCACTCAAAAACAATGTGTAAATTCCTCACTCACAAATTAATTAAAGTTATAGTTTACACGTGGATAATTTAACAAACCAGTGTTTAATCCTTAAAATTCTAATAAATAGTCGTTACGAGTTTTGAGGCAGAAAAAGAATTAAAAAATCCCAACTAGACCTTAATATGTACCTATGCAAAACAGCGTAGAAATATACACATTTTGGAATCAATCTCGGTTCTGTTAATATTAGTAGAAAATGAACAAAACGAGACATAATTTTTTTAATTCATATTATATCATGTTTAAAATTTTTATCAATTAATTAAAAATAATAACAACAGACAAAACACTGGTCCTTCGTCTTTTATGATACTCTTGTAGGACATCATTTTGTTTACCTTGTATACAGAAAGTAGTTTTCTCAGATGAAATATCGATTTATAAATTATTTTAGATCACATAATTTTTTCAATCAAAACACTTGTTATAACAACATAACAGCATGAACAGAAGTATGACTCTGTATATGCACCCTTAGTGCAAACGCAGTAATGTTAAACATTGGGTATCGTGCTATGATGTCTATATTACAATATTTGACGTACAAAGTAAGCAATGAAATTGTTTTGTTTTAAACATACTGTACGTTGGTTTCAGTTTCAATAAAATTTGTATGATGGGAGAATGTGTATATACTTGTAAATTATTGTCATAACATAAGATATATATTAATAATAAATTTCTTTGCCTTGTTATTGGCCCGTGCTTTGATCTTTACTTTGGATCGGGAAGGAGCACCCATTCTTTTTTAGCGCTTTCTATACCTTGCTCATTTCTAGAACTTCAAAATCTTCAATTAGTTCAAGCAAAATCGTGCATGCTTATACAGTAGTCAATAACATTTGAATTTTCGCACGTGAATCCACCAATACCCTGGTCTGTCATGTGTCTGTCCCTATTCTGCCATTTATTATAAACCAACTATTTCCTTTGCATAAATTTCAAAGTAAATTTCCAAATCTTTTTTGGATTTTTCCATTCTTATTCTTTCTTTAGGAATATTAAGTCTGTTTAAAACAGGTATTCCATTTTCAACAAACTCTATAGTATCAAAGACTTAAATTCTACTATAACTCGCTATATCAACAAATTCAAACTCATTTGACATTAAAGTCTCCAATTAAACATACATTTGTGGTTTTAAATACTAATTTAAGAGCTTCTTGCTCTATCACGCTAAAAGCCTAGTAAGACGAATACTTTTTATTTTCGGGATGGAATAAACAATCTAAAATAAGTATCAGTGTTAGTTAACAGCTTTTTACTACATTTAAACCGTAAAAACTTATTTACACTTTATACAACCTCATTGTAACTCGTCAAAGGATGTTCAAAACCAACAAAAATCCCCCCGTTGAACGTCGTCTCGATATCTTTTTACGGTTTTCCATTTTAAAAGACATCGTCAGTTTTGGATTCAATAAAGCATACAATATCATATTTTTGTAAAATTGCAACCTACATTCTATACCACAGCAATTGAAACACTTTATTTTAATATTCCAAATCAATATTGGAAGCAGAACGTAAATCAGATTAATTTAACTGCGGTGTACTATTTGAAATTATTTAATTGTGCAGCCCATTTTCTGTCAGACTGGTGTTAAAATACTTTGTTAATTCAGAAGATGTGCACATAATAGAATCTCAAATCGGCGAGGAAACTGCTTTTAAACTACTATCGAAGAAATCAAAGAGTTTCTTGAAATCCACAATTAAAAAAATACCCATTGGCAATACTCGTAATTACTGTTCGATTTAGTACTTTAGTTAGTGAAATATCAGAGTTCGGGCGTTGTTTTTTGTAAGATGTATCACAGTGTTTCAGAGCCTTTACTAACGAGTCATGATAACTAAAGTTACTGCCTTCCATCTCGTTTTCCGTTCTGTTGCTATTCATTGTCGAGAGTTACCGGATATATTACTAGGGTTGTATTCTGGAATTTATTGCTATCCATTTAGAAAAAGTGTGTCCCGAACTCTAACTACCGATTTGCCTTGTCGTCTGGCAGCTATTTGTATCTGGTATAGATTGTTTCCATATATCCTCGAGAGCCCGGGGAAATTAATCTTGATTACCCATTTTGTGTTTTTAACCACATAGCTTGTTCTAATTCATAGCATAAGAAAGCGTGAAGAGCAACTATAGGCCTTGGCCTGTCATTGTGCCATTTTTCATAACGGTGCACGTTGCAATATTCGATCTTATAGTCTATTCCCAGTTGATTGCATAAAAAGCACCCAGCATTATTTCTACATCTTTGCCTGTTTGTTCCGCTCAGTTTGGAAATTTTAAGATGTTTTTCATATAACGGCATTGCAGATCTTCTACAGTTTCCTGAAGTGTTTGTTAACTCTGTGTCTAGGACCATGACCTGCACATGGAGCCCCCACACTCATGTTTTGTTCTAAAGCTCTTATGCCTTCTCTTGATTAATGTGATTTTTAATGCTTAATCCTTGACAACTATCCTCACACTGAGAAAATGTTTTGTTCCGCTTATGTCATTTTCAAGTTTTCTAACTCTGATCGAGACACCCAAAATAAAGTTATTAAGATCGTCGATCATTTTGTCAATAATTTTATTTGTCGTGCCTGTCTCAACATTTGTAACTATTTAATTAAATTTTGCGGCTCTTGTCCATCAATTCAAATGTCTCTTTCAAAGACATCTTTTGTAAGAAATTCACAGGGCACAGGTCAATTAAGCTGATATTTATTATTCGAACACTTTCAATCTCGGTTATATGTTGTGAGCAGACCAGGTAGCAACAAACTAATGAAAAGTAACATATCTAACGAGAAATCGGGATTAACTTTAAGTAGATCTGTTAACTGGATAACATATGAAGAAATCAATACTCACGGTTTCGAAATGTTAATCCAAATTATACACTAGAACTATCCCAATTCTTTGAAAACTTGAGAGCAATAAAGACCTCGGTTTTGGACTTTATCACTTGTAAACTAAAGTGGGAAATATCAAATACCGAGGTTGCGAGTTCAAGCCTAAATTGACTCTTGTCAGTTTTTCTGTTAGAACATGAATTTTTTTGGTGTACCAAAGAATCTTTATAATAATACAATAAAAAAGAAAATGTTCCTCTGCGACACTGATGTTACGCTTGGCACATATTGGCAAACACCAACTTTTTAACCGTGAAATATTTGCCACAGCTGTACAGAATTGAGCTATTAAACACATCTTATCATGTAACTGTGTACCAAATTTCATGAAGATGTAAAGTCATCTGCATAAAACAAGCTTCAACCCAAATATAAACATGAATGTGGGGCGCTGACGAACGGACGAATAGACCGAAAAGATAGATGTACCCTTAACTTTCGTTGGCGGTTCATTAATACAAAGACATCCCAAAAAGTTAAAAGTTGTTGAAATTGGTTTTAAACCTCGCTCCTGCAACAAAGAAATAATAATTACAGTAACAAATAAGAAATGTATGTATATTTATTTGTGACCATAATAAACACAAATATTATAGGATGATATGTTCTGAGCATACATTTGTATACGTGTTAGCTTTTTAAAGCACATTCCAGTATCATACTATAAAGTTTTTTTCATCTTCCAGATAATTTAGACTGACATAAATTAATATTAAATAACCCGTTATCTTTTCACTCTAAATATCGTTTGTATAAATTCCCGAAAACAAAATGCTGCATGAATAATGACCATTTAAAACTACATTTTACATACCAGGCAAAGAGGGACTTAACAACACAGTAAATGAATTTATATTGTCATAACTGTCCTAAGCCACAATTTAACTCCTTAAAAATAAGTTGATCTGCATTGACTGTTAAAGTCAACAGCTACATTGCTTATATAACTTTTTGCAAATGTTGAGTGACAGATATTATAAGTTGACAAAACAGACTGACCTAATTAACTAAGGTTTTCAAGTTTTGCAGGATATCAAGAATTTATTAGTGATTTGAAATAGAAATGCTATGCTACTTTATCATAAATTAGAAATTACTTAAATTGATCGAATTCTAATGAACTCCTTAAACTATTCGAATGTCTTTTATTGTCAATAATTCTTGTTTGCCTTAACATTTAGTAGTTTATAACCAAAGTTTTAATAATTTAATTGTATTTTTCATTAACTTAAATGAGGTGATAAACAAGGACATACAAGTCATGAGATACAATACATTACGGATCATTTACAAACAATGAACACATATCGATCTACAGTACATGAACAAAATAGAAACGGTAAAAATATTACTAGTTAATGATGCTACCAGTACAATGTTCACGAAAAATGTCCTGTTTAAATTGATTGAATTCAGTGACCAAAATAGTGTCAAAAATGAAAGATGGATATTTGTTCACTTAAAAAGTATGATTTTTATGAAAAGTTCACTTGACTTGTTTCAATAATAAAAATTCAACTATAAATCTGTGACTGTCTGGAAAAGTTTAATGCTAAATAAGAAACAATTAAGATCAAAATGATATACATAAAATATGGTAAACAAATAACAATTACATCAATGACAGTAAAAGGGAATAATTTAATGAACTTACGAGTAATATCACAAATTTCATAGATACAGTTATGTAGAAAATGTTTTAAAAAGGCTTCTTCTCAGAACCAGACAACTTATTGAAACAGAATGTATTACTAGCATGCTAGTTCTAATGTTAATCCATTAATTCTTATGAACGAAAAAGGTTTTTTGTTAGTGCTATTACACATATGTACAGGTGTATAAGTAAGTAGCGATAAGGTTACAATCATTATATATACAACAAGCAATTTTTAAAATAATTTGAAACGACACGTGCATGAATATTCGGAGACCAATAATGTTTCTGGTCTACACTCCTATAATTTTTCATTTATTCCCTTCGGAAATGATGTTCCCAATGTTTTTATCATTGGGAGAAAAGAAAAAAAAGTTTTTGGATAAAAACATTGGGATATTCATGCAGAATTACGTGTCGTTTTACTTATTTTTAAAATTGCTTTTTGTATAAATAATGATAAACGTCATAATAATAAGACTCAGCATTTGCAATTATTAATACAACATAGATCATTGCTTTGGCTATATAAAAGCAGGGTCTCTGGATTTTACGGTTGTCTCTGGGTTGTGGTATGTCATTTGAAAAGACCCATTTCATATTCTATATTTATCATAGTTTTCATACATGATATATTCTGTATATATAATATGAAAAGTAAATTATAGCCATATTTTCCCGACGGGAGCAAATATCCATGTAAGACCGCTCGTTACAGGGTACTAGAGGAAATATCCATATGTGTATCTAGTTTATTTCGTTGCATTGATTTGACATATTCAAATGTAAACTGCGCATCGGGCTAATATTGGTTTTTTGGATTATAAATAGGTCATGTATAAAGTGAGCAATGCATTGATCTAAAAATGGCCTGTGTCATACACAAAACTAAAATCCCGTCTTAAAGAGATCATACATAAATCTTAACTTCCACATATACCTGCAACTAGGTAGTTTTAGGTTACAACAAAACGTTTTTTTTATTTTTTCCACTAAAAGGCAAATTATGCTACGGCGAGGAACAGATTTATAATATGCTAGATTTTCTTACATATATTCGACAATATATTTGTAACAATTGGAGAATATGTTTTGCAGCAGGCAATCGGAATTCAAATGAGTAAAAACTGTGCCCCAGTCCTTGCCTATTTGTTCCTGTATCCTTAAGAAACAGAATTCTTCAACGTCTCATTAAAGACAAGAAGATAGCAGAAGTTAGGTTTAATGTCACATATAGATATACTGATGATATCCTGCCAATAAACGACCATAAATTTGCGGTGTGGCATTTGTTGATATATCCTTTAGAACTGAAAATAAAAAAAACAGCTTCATCATTTTACACTTAAACCTCGAATAGGACACCAACAGTCATTTAGGCAACAAGAATTTACGACAAGCGATACAATTTTATTTTCAACATTACAAATTCTCCTAACTTATGCAGCAATATTCCAGCTTCTGTAAAAGATGTTTACATTTCTCATAGATCAGGTTTGCAAGAGCTTGCAGTGAGTACTGATTTTTGCAAACGCCACCAATTTTGCCGGGAGAAACATATAAACCAAGGTTACAAGAACAAATAACGACTCCCCTGTGCATTTACTACGTTTTACTATAAAAACCATTTTTTGTTGAAAACTATCTCATTTAAAAATATGATTGCAGTCAGTTTTCCTTTTTTTTAATTCAGTACATTGTTGTATCTTGCGATACATTTTGGAACTGTTCCAGGATTGAATGACAGGTTTTGTGTAACCTTGAAATAATGAAATAATGTTTGTTTCATTCCCCAGATTATTTTCGCCCAATTTGTAAAATATGAATGTAACCTGGTATCCTGGTGCAATATTTTTCATTGACCCAAGCTTCACTTCAAATATAACACCAGGTCAGGACCTCCGATATAAGCATTTTCATTGGTTGATAATATGACGCCATTTAATATCACGCATAATATAGCGCATTCCAATCTTTTTTAAAATCTGGGAATACCTTTTCTTTATAAAATTTAAATATAAATTATATTTTACCTTTACGTTTAAATTATGAAATCATAATGTAAACTCCGCTGAGATGTAAACATTGAACGTCACAAAGAGAATGACGTCATAATACGTTCGTTCTACTTGAACTTATCTATAATACTAATGGTCAGTCTAGAGAATACTCGAACGTCAAATTTCAACGCTGTCACCGTTGAAATCCAATGCTCCTGACCTGACGTTATATCTGAAGGCCGCTTAGGCTCATGAGGATATCATCGTCAGGGTACCAGAATAAATATGAATGTTGACAATTTTGAAACTTCTGAAAATTCATGCCGTCATTGTGTAAGTACTGAATAACTATAACGCTGATCTACCGGTTGTTTATTGTGACAATTATTCATGAATCTGTTTGTTAATCAACAACTCTTTTGATTGCATCACGAACTTGTTATTATTGTTTGTTTGTTTCAGGTTGAAACCCTTTATTGAATATCCAATAAAAAAATTTATGCAACTATTGACTAATTGAATTATACCTAAAACAATTGTATAGTTGTATTGCGATGATTATTGGATTAATTCACACAGTACAGTAATGGAAGCTGGAGATTTGGCATGCCATAAAAACTAGCTTAACACACCATTTTATATAAAATGCTTGTACACAGGCAAGTCCATTGCTGTAGTTGCTACTTCTTTGTTTGTTGGTTCCAAAGTTTGTCGGTTCTAAAATTCTGATTTGTGGATTGGTTGTTTGACAGTTTCCTTGGTGTTCGGTATTTGTTATTACCTTCATTTATACTGGGGACATTATATACTATAGTTGATAGTTTATACAAGTGAAGGTTTTTAAACATTTTTTATTTCAAATTGTAAAATAGAAATGGTGTAAAAACATGTATATAATTAAAACAAAGTATACTTTACTATTTAAGACTCACCTCTCTGTTCTTGAGTACATGTACGACGAAGGACGCCCCAGTACTGTAAATAGTTGACATTATACTAAACATGTATATAAAAATGATTGTTAGTTTGAATTTTAAAAAGAAATTAAATATAAGTTTCTTCTCTGTTTTTGTTTACACTGAAAAATGCTTTATTAAGGTCGTATCCCTTTCCAAGGCAAAGATCTTATTGTATTTTACTATTATTAAGGCTTTCCACTTTTCTTTATGGAGTTGTTTCCCTGTCACAAAAAACCTTGAGCACAGATAAACTTTGAAACCGTAAAAGATGTCGCAAAAAAGTTGTTGCAAAATGGCCAGCTTTTGATTGCAACATTTTGCTACGTATTGTGCAGAGGATTATGACGACTCCTTTTGTGAGTTATTTCCCCTTTTTTTTTGCAAGTATTTTTGTACCATTGAAACTCTTGAACCAGAGTGATAGAGACTTGGTGTTTTCACTGTTGGTCATCATTGACCTTGACCTTGAAAAAGGTCACAAGGTCAAAAGTCAAGGTCACATTCTTATTTTTGACATTGTGTTGTGTACAGATCTCCTCCTTAAGAATTATAGAAACAAAACTGAAACATACCAAAATGTAGATCTTATAAAAATCTTGAATCGCCATTTTTAATTGACCTTTTATAAGAGTTATCTCCATAGACCAATAAAATGTATTGTGAATTGCATTATATCACAATATCTCAGTAACTATAACAGATATTTATATGAAACCTTGTATCATTGGTCATCAATGACCTCGATCATACAAATGGACACAAGGTCAAAGGTCAAGATCACGTTCGAAATTTTGGCATTGTCTTGTCATCGCTATTCCTTTGAAACGGTAAAAGATATGTTGATAATGGGTAAAATATCGGCCTCATAAAGGCGCAACTTTTTCCTTTTAAGAGGGAAAGGATTTAACTTCATCTTATAGGAGTTATCTCCCATTACACCGAGTGTCTTTTAGTTTTTCATTAATAACTCATCAACTGTTTATGGTAGAGGCATGAGGTCTTCACGAAAGAGCATTATGACCCTTGACCTTGAAAACAGATACAAGTTCAAGGTCATGGTCATCTTCTAATTTTTGTTATTTATGATAAAAAGTCATCTTTCAATCATTATGATAGATAATGGCATAAAATCTTCAATGTTAATTACCGTTGACATTCATCATGGTCAGGGTCGCGCTTTGAAAAATCAAGGTCAAAGTCCTATTTTAACGTTTTTATGTCCTATGTATTTTAAATGGCTTATTCTTATAAATGCTATTGTATATGAGTAACATATATATATAGAGATTACAAGATCAGTTGTCAAGGTCATTTAAGTTTTCTTACGTTCTATTTAACGACCTTTCTTATTTTTAAAGATATCTAAAATTGTTGTACTTATTTATTGCTATACACTAATAACTTATGTTGCTTAGCTTTTTTTCAAGGTCAATGTGTTCTTTTATAGTGAATGGTCTATTAATCGTCTTTAGAACGATTGAACCTATATTTATTATTATTATTATTATTATTATTATTATTATTATTATTATTATTATTATTATTATTATTATTATTATTATTATTATTATTATGGTCTTTCCCACTACAGTGGAAAGACCTTCTTGTATTTCTAAGATTATTTTTTTTCTGCCGCAGATGTATAAAAGTGTCTTGAGGTATCGCTTTGAAACTTGGCACACTTAACCGACCCTACCTGGGCTCGACCCGAGTCGCCCTGCGAAACCGATCTATTGTTAGTAACGGAATAATCTTCCCAAACCCAAAACCCTTGTGGTCAGATAAATTAGAAACCATAACAGATGTTAAAAATCTAAAGTGTGGAAAATGTTGTCGGACTCATGGCCATGATTTGTCATGCAAAAAAAATGTTTAGATCCACTTCCTGTTTACGCGTTTTTTGACGCGAAGTTTGTCGAAAACGTCAAAGTTGTTTGCTTTCCACAAAACTTGGCTTCTAAGTAGATATGAGGGTCTTAATTACATATCCGGGATCCAAATTTTTTTCGGTCCACCATTTTCAAAATGGCCGCCATAAACTTTGTTTTCAATATAACTCAAAAACCCTAAAATAATTGAAGCAGACAATATATCAGACAAATGTTCCTCTCATTGAGTTCTACATTTGATATAAGGTTCGAAAACTGTCCGAAAACCCGTTTTCGAGGTAATGGCCCTTGACACGTTTCGGCTTATCAGTTTTTGGCTTATAACGTTAAAACCGTCAGAGATAATATAGTAAACATATGGTTTTTTGTCATGATCATAACAAGCCCTTCCATTTAAGACCAAAATGGAATGGTAACGGACAGCCATTTTCAAAATGGCCGACACCGTAACAGTTTTTATAGAATAAAACGTAAATCGTACAAAATTGAAGCAGACAATTCAAGGACAAAATGTTATTGCCCTTGATTCGTATTTTGAAAATGTTTTTTGTTTATAACTTTTTAAACATTACAGATGATAATCAAACATATAGTTCAGTTGAAAGAGAATTAAAAGACCTACAATTTGATCCCAAAAAGTACATGATTCGGTTGAGTGGTTTCACAATGGCGGCCAAAAACATATCGTAAACAACTTTTAAACCGTTACATATAATTTTTTGTGACCAATATGTCAAGCCCTTCGATTTAAGACCAAAGTCGAATGGTTATGGGCAGCCATTTTCAAAATGACCGACACCGTAAACAGTTTTTATAAAATAAAACTTTAACCGTACAAAATTGAAGCGGACAATACATGGGAAACTGAATCGGGATCACTAACTGAATTTAAATATCATATTGTATGACCTAAGTGACATTTTGTCCATAGCAACCAACTAAATGTCCTTAGCAACCATACATTTTCTGACTTAGGATCACTTGCTTTGTACACTAAAACCATAGAAGCTGACCGTAAAGTCATCAGCAACTATATACCTAGACATAACACTAACAAAATGCAGGGAAGACCTAACATTTGTTCTCTGAACAAATGACTTTTCATTATTATTATTATTATTATTATTATTATTATTAATATTAAACTCTTTCCCCTTTCCAAAGAAAAATCTAAAAGTATTTTTTCTGATTATCATTATTATTCTTTCTTCCGCCACTTTTCGAAAGCCAATCAGCTTGAGAGTTCGCGACATATTATTTTGAAACTTTGGATTATGAACCTGGAGTACATGTATATCCACTATCCCAGACTGCGTTTTGCAAACGTTAAAACGTTTTCCATACAGAGTTATCTGCCCAAACATTGAAAACCTTGTTATTGAAATGTCCAGAATCATAAGTGATACAAGAGAACTGAAAAGTGAGAAATGTTAAGGAACTTTTGAGACACTTTGTTCCATAAATTGCAAAAAAAAATTGACGAGTGGAGGCGAGCGTTAAACCTTGTCTCCGCAGATCAAGAAACTTGACGTGTTTTAGTTTATTGGTTTTTGACTTTTAACATGAAAACAAGATAATAAAGTAAACATGTATACCTAAAATAATCAGTAGGAAAAGAGCTACAATTTGAGCGCAAAGTCAAAGGTCATGGGTGAAAGTCATACCATAGCAACAAAGTAACAATTATAAAAAGTCCTTAGTAACCATATATAAAAAGTCCTTAACAACTATATATTTTTAGAATTAGGATGATGAAATTTACTTATAAATGTCATTTTCCAACCGAAAGTGACATTTTGTCCCTAGCAACGGGCACCAAAGTCCTTAACAACCATACATTGTCTGAATGGGGACTACTTGCTTAACTAAAATGACTGGAACTGACATTTTGTCATAGGAAATAGAAAAACAATCAATAGCATCCATATATTAACTTCTTCAGAACACAATGGGAAAGACCTTTGCATTTGTTCGCAGAACAAATGTCCTTTCATTAAGGTCTTTCCCACTAACAGTAGAAAGACCCTATTGTATTTCTTCTGATTCTCTTTCCCACTTCCAGTGGGAACACCTTATTGTATTTCTTCTGATTATTTTTATTATTAAGGTCTTTCCAAATTCTAGTGGAAAGACCTTATTGTTTGTTATTGGAATTTTTTCTATTTTTTTCCCGCCAACTTCAAAACCAGACAGTACAAAAACAACGCGACATATCATTTTGGTCTTTCGCGAGAAGTTTTGGGCACTGAAAGCAAATACTTGGAATTCACCGAAATATTTGTTTTTGCAGAGTTATCTGTTCAAACACCAAAAACCTTGTGATCGCGTAATCTCTGGAACCATAACAGATAGAAGAAAACTGAAAAGCTACAAATGTTAAGGAACTTTTGAGACAACTTTATGACATAATTTGGCAGAACATTATCCGACTTGCGGAGGCGAGCGGTATCCCTTGAATGTTTCAAGGACTTCGTTTATCACCGAATCTCCCAAACCGTAAGTGGAAATTAAACGTGTTCACAAATTTTTATTGATCAATTAATATATTTCTTAATTTTACATTTTGCAATAGATTTCATGTCATTATTGTGTTTATTACACATGAAAGTTCTTCACCATTTGTCGTCCTGTGAAATGTCTGTAAAAAAAAATCTTAAAGTTAAAGTTCAGAAGTGACCTCGACCTAAGGCCTCTAATCTTGTTATCATTACAACTCAAAAACTAAAAATGATAAAAAAGACAATAAATAGCAAAACTACTCCTCTCATCATGACCCTTATTTGATATATTGGTCCGAAACTGTGCGATGAACGGTTTTCGAGTTAGAGCCCTTGACTCATTTCGGTTTATCAGTTTGATGTATACAACTTGAAAACGGTTAGCGATAATATGGTAAACATATAGGTTTAACATGATCACCAAGTCAGGGCCTTCAATTTGAGCCTAGTTCCAAAGGTTATGGGTCAAGGTCATACCATAGCAACAAGGTAACCATTACAAAAAGTTGTTGGAACCTTATATTTGTTTAAATCAGGATAGTGTATATTACTAAAAAGTATGTCATTTTACAACCGGAAGTAGCATTTTGGCCCTAGCAAAACCCACAAAAGTCCTTGACAACTATAGTGTTACTCAGGACCATAGCAATAGTCTATTCCGCCTTAAAAATGGCCCAGCAACCTATGTAGTCAAGTTCCAAACAACAGATAAAGAAACATACTTTTTTTTCTTAAAGGATTGTGGGAAAGACTTTCTAATTGTTCTTGAACAATCTGCCCTATCTTTATTATGAAAGTTTTTTCCACTTCAAGAGGTAAGATCTTATATTGTTTTTGCTTGGATTTTTTCCCCACCAACTTTCAAAACCAAACAGTTAAAAAAGTACTTGACACATCATTTTGGTCTTTTGACAAGTTTTTGGCAGTGAAAGTCTATTCGGAATTCACCCTGTGAAATCGAAACTTGGTGTCTTTACGGAGTTATCTGCCCAAACACTGAATACATTGGTATCACGTAATCTAATCAACTATATCAGATAGAAGAAAACTAAAAAGGGACACATGTTAAGGAACTTTTGAGACAACTTTTTTACATAATTTTGCTACAAATTTCTGACTACTAGAGACGTGCGGTATCCCTTGAATGTTTCAAAAACACCGCTTATCACAAAAACTCACAAACCGCAAGTCGAAGTCACCTAAGGTCTTCACCATTTGTCTTCCTGTGACATGTCCTTAAAGAATGTCTCAAAGTCAAAGTTCAGAAGTGACCTCAACCTTAGGTCTCTATTCTTGTTATCATTACAACTCAAAAAATATAAGAGATAGAAGAAGACCCTCACTTGATACATTTAGTCAAAAACTGTGCGATGAACCGTTTTTGAGTTACAGCCCTTCATTCGGTTTTTCAGTTTTTTTTTGCATATACATGTAACTTGAAAACAGTTACAGATAATATAGTAAACATAAAGGTTTAGCATGATTGCCAAGTAAAGGTCTTCAATTTGAGCCCAATTGCAAGGTCACGGGTCACGGTCATACCATAGCAACAAAGTAACCATTACAAAAAGTCCTTAGCAAAGATATATTTTATAATCAGGATGACGTACATTTTACAAGCGGAAGTGGTATTTTGGCCCTAGCAACGGCCACAAAAGTCCTTGACCTTTATAATGGTTCTTTATTTTTTTGTCTTCCACCACATTTCAAAAAAGTCTGTAAAAAAGAGTTTGCGACGTATCATTTTGATCTTTTACTGCCTACTTAGTATCGTACTGTTAAGGCCTGTTCGGTGTTTATCTTGCGACACGGAAAACTTTTTCGTTACAGAGTTTTCTGCCCTAACACCGAAAACCTTTTATCAGAACAACTCAGAAACTTTAATATATAGACAAAAACTATAAAGTTAGAAATGTTAAGAAACTTTTGAAACAACTTTGTGAACTTATTTGACCAAAACATTTTGTCGAGAGGAGGCGAGCGGTACACCTTGAATATTTCAATGACTCAGGTTATCACCAAAACTCGCAAATCTGAATCGAAAACATCTTGAGAATTTTTTTTATTAAAAAATACTCCTCTCATTGAGACATTCATTTAGCTCTTTGTGTCCGAAACTGTTCAATGAATCGTTTTGGAGTTATTGCCCTTGACATGTTTCGGTTTATTGGTTTTTGACTTATAACTTGAAAATGGTTGGAAATAATATAGTAAACATGTATACCTACAGTGATCAGTAGTAAGAACTTTTTGAGCCCAAGGTGAAAGGTCATGGGTCAGGGACATCACAGCAGCAACAAAGTAACCAATATAAAAAAGTCCTATAAGTAACCATATATTTTTAGAATAAGGATGAAGTAGGTCATTTAACGATCGAAAGTGACATTTTGTCACTAGCAACGATCATATACAAAATGTAAGTCCTTAGCAACTATAATGTAAATAGGGGCCACTTGCTTTACACAACTAATTTTTATGACTTCTAGGGACATTTTGTATCAGAAACAGACAATTTTGTAATTAGCAACAGACCAATAGTCCATAGCATCCACAAATATTAAAGGACTTCATACCATACCGGAAAAAGACCTTCACATTTGTTCTTTGAACAAATGGCCTTTCATTCTATTTATGTTTTGTTTTAGCAGCAATCGGTAAGATGAGTGTTGCGACAATTATCTAAAGTTATAACCTCGTTTGTTCCTGAAAACACTCTGCGTCGAAGCAACATGTATTAAATGTCTTGATTAGGCTGTTCCAAGTTAGTATTTAGGAGTTAATAGCCAATATACATGGCAAAATAAAACAGAAATAACTGTACGAATGGAACTCAAACAAAAATCCGGAATGAGGCAAAATACTCCAGAATGGTTATTGTAGTTCATGTAGAAAGAAATATCAGAAGAAATTCTGTCGCAAATTTCAGTTAAATCTTTATAAAGCCTTATTTGTTAATTGAAAGTTTGAAAAAAACAAAACTGTTAATATTTATTTCAAAACTATTTTCTGTGCATCTGGTCCAAATAATACTAAAGCACCTTAAATGTTACAAGGATAAACCGTACAAACCCGTGTGTATGTTAAAGGATAAATGCCATTAGGATGCAATCATTATATACGTTCTAAGTATCACAGAATCATCAACTGACATAATATAAAGAAGACAATTTACTTGTTTTGTCACAGTTGACTACTTTTAATGTTTTCTGTGTTATTACAACTCAACTTCAAACCTGGAATAGAAGCAGGAGTAAACATGCTTTAATATCATTTACTGTCTATACTCTTTGATATCCCAATACATACTGTATCTTCGTTCTTTAACGTAACATTAAATTCTTCAAACAATCGCAACGGGAACGTTTCTTTTCAATTCATTGCAACTGTCAGACAACATCCAGACAAGGTTAATAAAATCCATTTCGTCAACAAATTAGTG
Organism: Limnoperna fortunei; assembly: GCA_944474755.1. Taxonomy (NCBI): domain Eukaryota; kingdom Metazoa; phylum Mollusca; class Bivalvia; order Mytilida; family Modiolidae; genus Limnoperna; species Limnoperna fortunei. The sequence goes on along the minus strand of OX104114.1, from coordinate 88,657,079 downwards.
TTTTTCTTCCTTCAAAATTATTCGTTACGACCCTGTACACGTCCAATTCAATTCCAAACATAGGTCTGTCAGACAATTGTAAAAGCATTTCACAAAAAATAAAAACAATAACCTTTAAGTTAAAGAAATGCAGGACACCATCCAACATTTGTCTAAATATCTGAAAATAGATACCACGTTCTAGTAACATTATTATTTTTTGCGTTATTAACCCTTAATTCTATAAAATTAAAAATATTAATAAAACACGTATACCTGTATTATAATATTAATTTAGCTTTTTTTTTAAATACATGTATGTGACAGTTTGTCTGGTGTCTTCTCCCCCCTCATTATTATAAGGCAAATTCAAACATTCAAATTATTTTCAGTGTAAGTGTCTCGAACCCCTTAAAGTACCCGCACAAAGCGAATCGAACCAGGTACAGGAAACACACAATTAAATTATTTTTAATTACGCTAAAAGAAAATGGTTGAAGAAATAGCAAATAAGGAAAAATACAATTATACTACAGTAAGGTAAAAAAAATAGGGAATGCTTAAAGTATTAAATTAACATTAAACCGTCCGTTTTTGTTTGTTATCTTAAAATAATATATATCTATACCAATCAAACTGTGCTTTCGTCTTGATTTAAATAGACATCTGCAAGATCTGGATCTGAAACAAAACCAGTGCAGTGCGGCGTGGTAATATATATTGAAGACGACAATACACATTGACATCAACACTACAAGCAGCACAAATAAAGTTTAAATAAGTTTGATAATTTATTACTTCAGTTTGATACTTAATAGGGACCTTTTGACTTTAATGCACATCTACGACTCTGTAGTTTATTGATTTATACTTTTTATCATGTCAATGTATATGCAGCTACCGTAACATTTTCATAATATTATGTCATACGTGTAATGTTTCACTTGTTTTTTTTATTTTAAGCAACAAATGGCAACAAATGGCAACAAATGGTGTATATGTGTCTCTATCTGATTTAGTAAAACCCCATGGGCAAATGATACTCTGCTGATAAAGCTGCAAATAAATATTTCTAAAATAGATAATCATATGTCATTTCATCTGCAGTGTTATACCTTTAGTATTTGTGATGACACATGATTTTTTCCAACACTGTACATTTTATCGATGCCTTCTTGGTGAAGTGATAAGAAAGAAACCGTGGGTATCACAAGTTTAATTTGTCAAACTTTATGAATATTTGATATAATTTTATTATTAAATCTTTTGCTAAAGTATTGTAAAACATCTAAGGTTTTGTATTCCCAAGGTGAAGACGGTATAAGCGGGATAAGGCATTATTTTTCATATTATAAATTTGGTATAATAATTTCTTCAACATATGAATTATTAGGCTCTCGATATATAACGTGTGAGCGCCACTCAAGAATATTGTGTAGATAAAATGAGTATGTTTAATACTAAATTATATAATCTTTGTATATTTAATTAAACTGCACTGTTGTCTTTTGTTTTATAATAAAATGTACAGTACATTGATTACAAGATACAAACCTATTGATTGGTTTCGTTGAGTGGGATTACGATTTTCACTAGATCGCTTATTTTGACCTGCAAAATACAAAGCAAATATATATATACCTGTACACAACTGTTAATCGTATTTAGACTCGATTCCAACTTTTATTTACAAATATTGTGTTTTTTTATCGAGTATCCGGGTATTAAACCGGATTGTGCGTCTTCCACACGCAACAAAACTGGACTCCGCAATATAGCTGAACAATAGCTGAATGTAGTTTTAAACTCTATTAAAACAAAAAAAAAAACAATGAAATTAAATCGACTTCTATTGAACAGAAATTGAACATAGTATAAGTTAATATTTACCGCTGAACGTTAATGTCGTTACATCACGTTTAAAAGTGCTACTGTTAAATACACATTACATTTATTGTGGAAAAATTCAAAAAATGAAATACATATTGCATATTACCTTCCTTACCTTTGAAATGAAGAAGCATCAAGCTTATTAAAACTCCACAGATCATACCATCAATTATGAGAAAATGCACATCTGAAAGCAATAATTATATTAATTACAAATCCTTTAATCGTGAAGAAGGGTTATAAAAGAATAAGTGAATAGCCTCGGTATGTAATGCAGTTTTAACATAAGTAGGTTTGCAACTTTAAAATAAATAAAAAAGAAAAACAAAACAAACACTCTAGCAAAAAATCAAAAACAAGGGTTAAAATAACTAGTAATAAAATCTGGTCACTCAAAATGTTCTGCATTTTAAGAACATGATGGCATCCTATTCGGCTCCTTAGGACTTGCTTGACAGTCTATGGATCGCGTCCGGAAACAATAACGGGGCCCAGCGACATAATACACAGTAATATAGAAATGCTTGTTTTTCTTACTTAAAATTTAGACTAATTTACTTTCGCATAATATAAGAAATTTTTCTTTTCGATTTTGATAACTGGCTTTATTTTGCCATATAATAATTGATTCGTATTAATTATTTTTAAATTACCTTTGCATTTATTGTTTTTTTCAATAAAAAGGAGCGGCATCCCAAACGCAATGATGATCATTACGGTGCAGATCAGTCCTATGCAAACTGCAAACAATTCAGACAAAAATAAAGTGATTGTATTGCTACAAATACCATGGGAGTGTTTGAAACCAAGAGAAAAAATATAACTGACATTTCGCAAAAGCATCTGGGTCAGCTTGGTCTGTCGAAAAAAGCAGACCGAACAAAATGATCTGAAAACCAAAGGAAGATTACATATTCGGACATAGGCAACATATACAATAGAAACAAAATGATAAAAAAACTAAGGGAGTGACCACAACCCTTAAAAATCTTGACTGCTCTCAGGTGCCTCAGACGGGTAAACAGTTACCGGCCTCGTAATAGACACCGGTCGAGTTACTCACTGTTATGTCTAGGAAAAACAAAAGCCATCAATATTATAGACCACCATTCACTCAGCGATAATGTACGATCGTATTTGATAAATTGATTTCCCATAACGATTAATTAAGTCATGGTGAAAACCATACAACGTCTGCAGGAATAACATCAACCTGGGTACAACTAACCCTTGTATGAGTAGCTTAGTAGTCAACAGTAGTGACCGGTCTAGAAAATCTTAATACTGAACGCAGGGTCTAGAATAACGCATTAGTTGTGAAATGTATACATCAATTAGCTGTTTGTCGTAGAGTTTAGTTCAGTCCCAAACATATCATATGTACAACACACAATTTTTTGAGTAGCTTAGTAGACAACAGCAATGAAAAAATGTTGCAATCAATGAACGGAAAGTTGACAATTTAAAGGTCGAAGTTATCACATTATCGTATAGTCTAGTTTCCAGTTTTTCTGAGTCTATTTCTAGAAGTAGATCTAAGTAAGAGGCCGACTTAATTTTTTATTGGTAGTGCCTGTAATTTCAAGCTTGCTCGGGTAAAATAAATGCAAAAAGTCACCGAATAAAAATATTCATACAGCGAAATATGAAATAGAAGGTCTGTCTCAGTTTCTTTTCCTGCGTTTTCAGCACGCCTTCAAGACTATCGGCCTCATTCGAGTAATAAAACAGTTGAGCGAAGAGAGAAGCACAATTGTAATACCAACAATCTTAAAAAAACATGACCTCCAAAAATGACAAATATGTTGTCAATTAGAAAATCTACATTTGACATATTTTATCTTCAGTGTTATTATTATCTAATTTAGAATCAAGACCGACGAAGTTAGTTTTCTATGGTCTTATATGGTTTTGCATGAAAAAGCAGCCTTTATTTCGATCTTTTATCTGGTTTTCAGCTGCATATGGGGAATGAACGTGGAGTGTCGAAAAAGCTAAAATTAATAGTAATGATGTTTTACATCAAGACTTTCGCAGGTCTTAAGATAAGATATTTTGAAATGTCTTGCAAAACCTCAACATATTTTGTTTCTATTGTATATGTTGCCTAGTTTTAGTTAGTTAGGTGGTAATCGCTAAAAGGAAAATCTATGTTAAAACATAGCGTCTACTTAATTATATTTAAGTGTCTTGCTGCACATCTTTTCACATATCTATACCTAAATTATCATTTAGGGCTATCATGAACTAGATGCTGTCGATTCCCCACCATATAACAGAAAGACTAGTTTGCAAAACAAGTAAAGCAATGTAAGATTATTAAGATAAAAACACGTACCTGAGTAAGGTTTTTTCTCGTTTTTCCATTTACAGAAGAGCCCTTGGTCCAGCAACGATTGTAAAATACGTCTGACGTTTTCTTCAATGGAACGTAACCCTAAAATGTTTACTTTACTCAATCGCTTTCATTTTAGTAGATTTTCATGTGTTTTATCATAGAAACAATAAAAATAATGTGCACTGTTGTACCCTAGTGTTTTCATATTCACAATAGTGATAATCCGGTTAAAAGAGTTTGTATTATGAAACAAATACCAGAGTGATCCTTTAAATGACATGTTATTAGACCAAAATGCACATTGTATTCTCGATCTGATGTATTGATTATTACATGGTTTTGTCCTAATATAGATGTAATTATCATAGCTGGAAATTAAGCAACCAATTTACTAACTGAAACTGTGAAATAATGTACTGTGAAATAATGTACCTGGACGTAGTCGTTTTCGCATATATGATGCAAACGCAACTAGAGACCTCGTCGCTATATAAGAAGTAATAAAACCAACGAAAGTCCAAAACATCGTTTGAAGCCAACAAACACAACCTAGAATTAAAAGACAAAATGATTGCAGTCGCGACATATTGTTTATGAAATATTAAAGTAGAAAAGATGAAATACTAACGTAATTTGTGTTATCGTCTATTTTTATTTTAGTTACTAGACAGCATGCTGAAGAAGAAAAAAAGACACTGGACCAGATATTTAATTTCACATTCCGCTATAATAATGATGCTTTGTCCCTCAACAATACTTCTAGAAATAGATTCGAAAAAACTACAATCTAAAATCAACGACATGTGTAATCACTTCAACTTTCTAAACTGTCAACTTCCGTTATACGTTATTCTAGATTTAGCGATCAGTATTCAGATTTTCTAGACTGATCACTGCTGTTAACTGCTAAACTACACAAACAAGGGTTTGTTGTACCTAGTTAAATGTTATCCCTACAGAAGTTCTGTGGTAGTCACCATGACTTGATTGATCGTTATGGGAAATCAATATCTCAAATACGATCGCACATTCAAAATCAAAGGTAGTCATTCTTACTCCTGGATTTGACTCTTTCCTAGACATGACGAGGAGTACCTCGACGGTGTTTAATTAGTGGCAGGCAGTTTTTACTCCTTTAGGTCAGTTTGTAATTTGTAATTGTCCCTCGACTTTCGGCTCTTGTTGTTACTTACTGTTTTTTTAATAATACCATTATATTTAATTCTTTATCAATGAACTTTTGAGAAATAAATGGTCGATCAAATTATATTTTAAGCACTGACATCGCTCAGCTTTGTTTACGCCTTAATTATATGAACATTACCATGGCTGATTTTTTCTTTATAATAGTTCCAGTAGGTATTTGGTTTCATATGATTGGTAGCATGGCGTCACATGTTTTCACTAGAGTTGCTTTATACATTTTTTCATATGGTTGAAGATTCATATATAAAACTGTGCTATGATAATTGTAAATCTGATGTAGTATAGCACTTTTCAATATTTTTGCAATGAAACAAATTATGTATATGTATGCTGTTTTTAAATTCTTGTTATTACTATAATTGAGTAGAGAGTGTGGTAAAGCCTAATCATCACATCAAATTTCTGCAATATAAATATGCTGAGAACATTATTGTGTGTTTACTAGACTTATCCGATGATTTTAAGTGATGTAGTGCTTCAAAAGAAATAGTGATAAATGGATGGATGTATGGATAGGCGATGTGAATGATTGGTACATTACCTGACTTTGCAAAAACTTCATTCACTTCTATGATGGATTTGTCTTTACGAGATCCGTGACGACAAGTCCAGTTTCCATATTGTTGTTTGTCACCATTTGTATATGTTAAAATAGTCTCATTTGTTGAAAGATTCTGCCAAACTTTGACATGATTATCCTTCGATGTGCAGGTGCTTTTCGGAAATGGCGAAAAACAATGTCCACTAATCCTTTGGTAAGGGTCAATAAAATCAACCTCTAGGTATAAATTAGCTACTTTACACCTCAATATTAGCTCGTTTTCAGTGATTTTAAATGTTAAGCAAATGTTAATGTTACATGACAAAATTTCTACAATATAAAAAAGACATGAATTTGTTAATCTTTTGAAAGAAGATACTCTATATGGTTAAAAAAAATCACAATTTTATGCAGTAAAGGTGGACAAAAATAAATACAAAAGTATAATTTATGTTTGTTTATACAAAGTATAACTAGCCAGGTAAGAGCATCTGTGTGCTCTTTCCTGACCGGTTTTTAAATATGTATTGATTTATATTTGATATAACTTACTATTAGTACAGCTAATCAGTATTATTACTAAAATAATGATATTTCTTCTCTCTGCCATGGACATCTTTCTGTATTTAAATAATCTACAAGATGTTAATATTTAACAGTCTATTGTCTCTATAACAAATATTGTATAATATAAGCAAAATTGCAATAATTTAACATTAAAAGGAAATCTGAGGTTACAGTTTGTTAGTTTAAAAATAATTTACCTACAATTCATCCTTAATCTTATATAGCAATTTACTGATTTCATTTAAGGACATCTCGTTTTATCTAACATTAAGTGTGTAATTTGTCAAAATCTGAACATTTAGCCATTGATACAATCTGAGTGATACAAAACCTTGTATCATCTTAGATATATAGATTCTATATATGTGATACATGATGTACTTTTGTCGGGTCTACTTTTTGACGTCATAATGAATGTTGTTAAAATGATTTTATACGACGGCGATGTTGCCTCTCATTCTATAAATGAAATGTGACGTCATCATGTGTGTGAGGTTAGGGACTATATCTAATGTAAACATGGATTGTCGAATATTAACAGGATTAAAATTTTATGTTTTAAACATTCATATTTGTCCTCCCTTTCAAAACTTTTGAATTTTAAATAAACAGATGCATACATTCCGTATCACAACTGTCTCGACGTGATACAGATAGTTGTACCAACACATAATGTATGTAATTTGTATTTATTAATTAAATGATAATTTTGTGCCAACGTTTTGTAGATACGTGTCGTTTGTTTTGAAAATCAGCGATGCAAATTAAGTCTTGGCGTTTCTGCGAATTTGATTCAAAATAATTCCGGTTATCACTCTGGACCTACCGATCTTAGGGTAAACACTAAAAATATATCTGTATTGTTCCCTAATCCACATATCAAAAAACTATTATTGTATTTAAAATGTAAGCAAAATTGTAGCATCCCATTGTAATCACTGCTAAATGCATTTACCAACACACTTTACCCATTATTAAATTTCCGTTATACATTATTTTCATAAATGGTTTTGATAATACATTGTGCAACTTCATATTTTACCTTCACTGTAGGCGATTGCCGCTTATGTATAACTATTTTTAGCAGAATTTCACGGTCCAATGCCGTTAAAAAGTAATCACTTGGAACACATTTAAATTTACAGGTCCATGGGTATCTGTTAAAATTTGGCACTTGCGATAATTTCGAGGAGACAACAATTTCAAACCAAAACAACTCGATTACATGAAATCAATAAAAGACAAAACAACACGTCACCCCAAATTCACGTAATACATAAACAGTACACTTTATGTTATTTGCCGTTTACCTTTAATAACATGTCTTGTCCTAGGTGGTGTCTTATGTTTAATAGGAAGTAAAACTGTTAAGCGCATGATCAATCCCATAATCCATTTTGATATAAACAGATTACAACATAAATTCGTGGGATACTAAATATCTTGTTCATTTTGCCATACAGAGGTAATTAATTCATATTATATCTTTCCGCTTACTTTTATTTCATTCTACCTTTGTTATTCGCCCCTTAATTTTTGTTTGTTGCTGTTGTTTGTACCTGCTTGATTATACGCAACACAAAAAACAACACGAAACAGATGAACAATTAATTGCAATGAACACGGGGTGGAGGTTTAACTCAAGTATGGTAGACAGTTGATTCTCCGCCTCCTCCTTTTCGTTAAAATTTATGATTTATTAACAAAAACAACGAATGAAGAGGGTTTTTTTTACTACTTGAGTAGTATAGCAACTAGCATTCAAACAAATACATACAAAATTAGTCACCTGAAATTAGTGCAGTAGTAATAACAAGATAACTAAATCGTGTTATATATTTGTCAGAAGAATTATTTAAGGCTTGGTAACTACCTTGCAAATCGGAGGTTTAGCGGAAGAATTATATTAACGGCCATTTTTTTCTTATTTAACTGGATGAACGAACACCTGTTACAATAACTATCAATAAGTGGTGTGTAATGAAGCGTCAACGGTATAATAAAATGTATGCACCTTATCGTATAGCTTATTTATAGTTTAATACAGCTACCTGGACAAACACAAGGATATTTATCAGGACATAATTGCGTAACGCTTTTAAATCATTGAATTTATTATCATAGATATGCAAACACAACAACGAAACAATCTGTATATTTGATTTAATAAACGGATTTATTGTTATGGGTTATGAATGTATGCATGTATTATTACTTTTTGTTATAGATAAAGATAAAGTAGATAGAAATGACCTATCCAACAATATTATTATTTCTTGGTTTTTGTGTACTAGGTACGTGTTTTCTAGTTGTAAAACTTGTGTACATTTTCAAAATGTTTTTTTAATTTGAATTTCCGTCATATAATATACATGTATCAGCACGATGATACATAGAAAGAAAATTAATTTTTACGTTGAAATAAATTTATTACTTTTTCGTGAAAGAAATTATGACTATTTGATTTTGAATTATATAAACCTGGTTACTGTTTTGTCTCTATTATCTTACCGAAATGAAATCATGTCCTTCTACACTTTCCTTCATTTTGGGCAACTCTCAAATTGTAGCAGGCGGATACAAGTCAAATCTCCCCATGGAAAAATCGCAAATTTCTGCAAAATCGCTCCACTGTGAAAATACCTCCGCTTTAAACAAAATCACCCCATTAAAAAATCGATTCCATCAAAACGCTCCCACTGTAAACATGAATCGCCCCTACCAAAAACGTCCCCACTACACCAAGATGACTGTACAAATTAAAGCTAAATAATCGATCATTATTAATAACACGTTTTTAAAATTAAATCAGCGACGAGATTGATATGCAATAAAATATATATATTGATATGTAATAAAATATATAAATAGCTGTACAACTTAACAATTTTATACTATATAGCTATTTTGTAACTGGAGCTGTTTTGCTTAAGGTGATGGTGCTTTTTGAAAGAGGGATTTTTACCAGGTGCGATTTTACGGTGGGTGCTATTTTGCAAACAGTAGGAGGGTTTTTCATGAAGGAGGGCGATTTTTCGTGGGGAGATTGACCAGCTCCCTGGTACAAGTTAATTGATTTTTAAAATTGGTCAAAATTGCAAACAAATGCTCTGCACAAAGACAATTCGTATAAAATTACTCAAGCACTTGTATTAGGAACACTAAAATTCTGAAATTTACATATAATGTATATAAAACAATAACTTTTGATATAAAAAAGTTATGTGAAATTGTAACTTACATGTATTCTCTACAAAAACAAATGATTTAAAAAAAAGATTCATTTCATCCATTATACTCACTTATTCATGCGTGTGGTGCGTTTAATGTACTTTCAAATGATATTTAATTCTCATCGACTTGTGTTTACGCTTTTAATTGGTGTTTGCAATTTCTAACAGACAAGTTGGTTCATAAAAACACTGTTAGTACATGTATCATTCTAACGTTGCAGTACTCAATTATCGACCATTATTTACCACAAGAATAGAATTGGAGTATTTAATCATTTTGTCAGCTACTCATGAACCAGTATATATTAAATTTTGAATACAAATATGTACATATTATTTTCAATATATACATGTATTAGTTTAGCTAGCTTTACTTTTATATGCATTATATTACCGGACATTTAATATGAAATGTAAATGAGCATGTTTGATCCAAACTTTATTTTGTAGCAGGACAAATTGAAACAGTTAGGTTGATTTCCATGACTGGTAACATAGTCATCAATTCGACGTTTATCAACGTTTCTTGTGCGACTGAATCAAACCCGTTTGGTAATAGTGCTGAGTTTATTGTCAATAATGTGTCCGAAGATCAAGTAAGATTCAGCAATGGAACCTGTTACCACAGACAGTACGTATGCAACATTTATAAGTGTACGTGCACGTCGAATGGAAAAACGTTTACTTGGACCTTTGACACATCTGACTACCAGGGAAATATACATATTGCATGTAAAATCAGATTCGCAGACGAGTCGGGAAACAATCAGTTTATAACTATTGCGTCAATGGTCTATGATAGGTTAGGTAAGATAAGTTATATTTAACAAATTGTCATACTGTTCTGTTTAAAGGGTTGTTTTGGTTCAATATTAACGCTTAAAATACTATAGGCATTTTTATGGCAGCACTGATTAGAACTTTAAATTTGTTCAAATCAATTAAGGAATTTTACTTTGAAGTAAGACTAAAACAGATACAAGAGGTCATTACGTCTCGTCGTAAGGTAATATGGATGCATGTACATGTATAATTTGTGTTAATGTTTTCTTTTATACTATAAACAAATTTAAACATTTTCTTAACAAAACATGGCGTTGAGCCAACGCATACGATTGAATTAATAATCTGAGATTATTTCTTTTAATCAAATGAATTCTATATTTTAAATTACAGGATGCAAAAAGATGCTGGTTTGATTACAATATCAAGTCAATTATGAAGACATTTAATCTAACAATATTTATATAGTCATTTTGGTAACTAGATTAAAAATAGTGTTCTTAAATATTTCCTTTTATTGATTGCAGTGTTTATTGATCGTGGCGAGGAGAAAGGACTACCAAGTGCAGAGCAAGATCAAAAGCCGAACCATTCCGGTAAATATTGCGCCATTTTTTACGTTATGTTTTAACTTTTTCACTCCACATGTACATTGTTCTAGTTCCACATTTTACTTATTGTCATTGTAATAAAACATCAAGAATAATAAGTTTAGGTTTGCTAGGCCATTAAAACAAAGAATCATTATTCTTTTATGATGATTATGCGAACTTTTTTTGCCAAAGCTGGGGTTTCGCAAGCAAAAATTGTTATGACCATAAAAGTTACAATTGACAAGTTTTCCCAACTAGAAAATTAGAATTTCCACTCACAATAGTCGAAAAGTCAACAATATATAAAGTGTGTGTGTATGTGTTGGAATTAGTGGCTTATTAACTGTGTTTGTCATTTAAAAAAAACCTAACTGGTACTAATTTCTATGAATAAATATTTTTATTCTAACATAAACGTTCACAAATAGGTCTACCATTTAAAATACTTTAAGCTTTCTTGCCTTTCGTATATAAGTATTAGTGTTAATTGGTAGGTCAAATCTTTTCTCTTAATGTGATAATCAATATTATAATGATGAACTAAAAGTGTTGTCACAAAAACGGAGACTATATCAAACAATCGTGACAGATAACCTGTTTTACGAGTTTAACTATGTAGAACTTTAAAGTCAATTATGTGAGATATATATTAAAACATGATGCTTTCTTTTGCTTTTCAAATAAACTAAATTAAAAAAAATGATTAAGACAAAATTACGGGAAGTAACATTCTTGTTTTTTTTTTGTTTGCATCATATGTTTCTGCCAGGCTGCTCTGTTAGAGTAGTACAATAAAAATATCGGTTCTATTAAACGATTCAACTCCAAAATGTTACGTTTTACGTACCTGATTCACTCAGTAATTTATGTACTCGTGTTTCTACTTTATGTCATTGTTTTTCATTCATTTTAATGAATTGTGATGTATGTGTTTGTTTATATCATTTTTATTTGTTGGTAAGGAAAGTAATTTATAATTAAATATGAATTTCATTTCAGACAGTCTACCCATTCTATCTTTGTCAGTTATTATTGCAGTTTCTGTTTTGACTCCGATACTTGTACTATGCGGTCTTTATTTTTGGTTTCGAAAACGAAAACGTAAGTAATGCATGCTATTAATATAGTAAATTTACAACTTTGAAAGCTTCAAATGGTCTTATAAAATAAAATCAAACTATTTAGGTCTTTTCGGATTATTATTAAGTCTTTCCACCTTTCTGTGGAAAGAACTATAGTTATTGTTCTGATTATTATTATTATTAGGTCTTTCAACCTTTCTGTGGAACGACCTATAGTTATTGTTCTGATTATTATTATTATTAGGTCTTTCAACCTTTCTGTGGAAAGACCTATAGTTATTGTTATGATTATTAGGTCTTTCCACCTTTTCTGGAAAGACCTATAGTTATTGTTCTGATTATAATTATTATTATTATTATTTTCTATTTTCTTCCGCCAACTTATTTCGGTGCCTGGTTTTTTCACTTCGCGACATGTCACTTTGATATTTTATATCTGATATCGATTACCTATTGCGCTTTCGCAGTTCACCCTGACTGACAGCACCCTTTTCCTTTAAGGAGTGTACTCGACTCCAACCTTAATTGACAAGGGTTGCCAGTTTTCCTACCGCAGGTCGGGGGTTTTCTCCGGGTACTCCGGCTTCCTCCCCCAATTAAAACTGGACGCCATGATATAGCTGAAAAATTGCTGAAAGTGGCGTTAAACACCTTCAAAACAAACAAAATAACCTTTAAGGAGTTATATCCCCTTTTACTAAAAAGCTTGTTCCTGCTACTCATCCTAAACCAAAAAGATAACAATACCAAACCTTTACGAAAATGTATTCTATATCCTCGCGTAACTTTAATTTGGGACAAATTGATTGAAGGGTTCTGACGACATCTTATAGGAGTTACCTCCCTTTAACTAAAAGTAATAAGTGATATTCAAGCAAATCTCCACAGCCAAAAGAGATAGAGGACTGGGTCTTCACTTTAGACCATCGTGACCTTTGACCTTGAAAATGGACACATGGTCAAAGGTTAAGGTCACGTTCTAAATTTTGACATTTGCTTGTGTCCGCTACTCCTTTGAAACGATAAAAGATTGATAAATACTTATTGAGAGTAAAATGTTCGTCTGATTAAGACGCAACTTTGTCACATTTGGAGGGAAGTAATTTGACTTCATTTTATAGGAGTTTTCTCCCATTATAAATGTAACTGATTGGTTTTTCACATGTAAATCATTAACTTTTAATGATTAAGGGAAACTAAAGAGTGCAAAATGTTGATCTTTGAAAGGAGCAACTTTATCACTTTACAGGAAAAGGATTTGAAGTCATCCTATAAGAGTTACCTCCCATTATATTTGTAATTTATTAGTTTTTCATATGAAACTCATTCACTATTAATGATAAAGGGAAAGTAAAGAGTGCAAAATGTTGGTCTTTTCAAGGAGCAACTTTGTAACATTTACAAGGAAAGGATTTGACTTTATTTTATAGGAGTTATCTCCCATTATATATGTAACTGAGTGGTTTTTCACATGTAACTCATTACCTATTGATGATAAAGGGAAACTAAAGAGTGCAAAATGTTGGTCTTTTAAAGGAGCAGCTTTGTCACATTTCCAATAAACGGATTAGACTTCATTTTATAGGAGTTATCTCCCATTCTAAATGTAACTAGTTGTTTTTTCACATGGTACTCATTAACTATTCACGATAAAGGGAAAGTGAAGAGTGCAAAATGTTGGTCTTTTAAAGGAGCAACTTTGTTACATTGAGAAGGAAAGGATTCAACTTCATTTTTTAGGAGTTATCTCCCATTATATATGTAACTGATTGGTTTTTCACATGTAACTCATCAACTATTAATGATAACGGGAAACTAAAGAGTGCAAAATGTTGATCTCTTAAAGGAGCAACCTTGTCACATTAACTGAAAAATGATTTGAAGGCATCTTATAGGAGTTATCTCCCATTATATATGTAACTTATTAGTTTTTCACATGTAACTCATAAACTATTAATGATAGAGGCATGGGGTCTTCACCATAAACCCTCATGGTCTTTGACCTTGAAAACTTGCATGAGTCAAGGTCACGTACTAGTTTTTTTACCTTTGCTATTTTCAAAGATATTGAAATGATTTTCTTCATGTTCTATTAATAATTATGAGTAAATTTAGACATGTCATGAAAAGTTGTATCAAAATTTTATAAGAGTTATCTGTCTTAGAATGGCAATCTGTAGCAAATAATACAAAATAATTTATTTTATAAATATTAATTGCAAAATTATAACATTTCGGAAAAAGTTGATTATTTTGAATGTCATCACGTAATACAAAACTAAAATTAATATGGAAAGACCCTCAAATGTTCAACCGAACAGTTGATTTTTAATTATTAAGTCTTTCCACTTTCCAGTGGAAAGGCTTATTGTTATTAGTCTGTTTCTTATTATTATTAAGGCTTTCCACTTTCCAGTGGAAAGCCTTCTTGTTATTCTCCCGTTTCTTATTATTATTCTTATTTTTTTCCGCCAAGTTTTCTTTTCCCATTATAAATTTTGTTTCGCGATATGTCGTAAAGACATTTTGTACTATTTATGTATGAGACATTACGCTTTCGCAGTTGACCCTGTCACAACGAACACTTTTTCTTTACGGAGTTATTTCCCTTGTCATGAAAAAGCTTGTGTGCAGATAAACTATTAAACCGTAAAAGATGTCGCAATAAAATTTGTTGCAAAATGGTCAGCTATTGATTGCGACAATTTGTTACATATCGCGCAAAGTATTTTGACGACTCCTTGCAGGAGTTATTTCCCCTTATTTATTGCATATTTTTTACATTTTTTACCATAGTCACTCATGAACCAGAAGTGATAGAGACTAGATATTTCACAGTTGGTAATCATTGACCTTGACCTTGAAAAAGGTCTCAAAGTCAAGGGTCAAGGTCACGTTCTAATTTTTGACTCAAGGTTGTGTGCGGATCTCCTTAACCATAATAGATACAGAATTGAAACCTGTACCAAAATGTGTATCATATTAAGATCTTGAATCGTAACTTTTTTATTTGACATTTTTATAAGAGTTATCTCCCCTAGACCAATAAAATATATTGTGAATTTCATTATATCACTATATCTCAGTAACTATAACAGATATTTATATGAAACCTTATATCATTGGTCATCATTGACCTTGACCTTGAAAATGGACACAAGGTCAAAGGTCAAGGTCGTGTTTGAAATTTTTACGTTGTCTTGTCATCACTATTTCATTGAAACGGTAAAAGATAGGCTATAAGTTATAATGGATAAAATGTTGGTCTCATACTTTTTTACATTTGAAGGGAAAGGACCCGACTTCATCTTATAGGAGTTATCCCCCATTACAACCACTGATAATTAGGTTTTCATTAATTACTTATCAACTATTGATAGTAGAGGCATTGGGTCTTCACTATAGACCAGTATGACCCTTGACCTTGAAAATAGAAACAAGGTCAAAGGTCAAGGTCATCTTATAAATTTTGGTATTTATGATAAATAGTCATTTCGTCATAATTATACGACTTATTGACAAAGGATCTTCACTGTTTGTCCTTTATTGACCCTCAGCATGGTCAAGGTCATATTAACAGAAGTCAAGGTCAAAACATATTTTTCGGAAATTCTGCTTTTTCGTTTAAATAAAATGGTAAATCTTAATAAATGTTTGATTTAAAGCATTAAGTATGCAAATATCAAAAACTTGCTGGTCAAGGGCATTTATGTCAATTAACGTCATAATTTTTTACCTTTTTTATTTCGAAAGATAGCCGAATGGTTTTTTCTTTCGTTTGTTTATTTTGAAAAGAAAAGTCATTTTCCATAACCCAAAGTCAATGTCAAGGTCATTTTTGCGATAAGTGGAAAGCCTATCATTTGTTCGGTAGAACCAATGAACTTTAATTATTCTTATTTTTTTTCCGCCAAGTTTTGTTATCCCATTATAAATTTTGTTTCGCGACATGTAGTAAAGACATTTTGTACTATGGATGTATGAGACATTACGCATTCGCAGTTAACCCTGGCAGACCGAACACTTTTTCTTTACGGAGTTATTTCCACCGTCATAAAAAAGCTTGTGTGCAGATAAACTTTGAAACCGTAAAAGATGTCGCAATGAAAGTTGTTTCAAAATGTTCAGTGAAGAATAGCCACAATTTATAACATATCGCAGTGAAGAATTTTTCACCTTCTTATAGGAGTTATTTCCCTTTCTTTATTGGAAGTACATTTTGTACTATGGTAACTCATGAACCAGACGTGATAGAGACTAGATATTTTACAGTTGGTCATCATTGACCTTGACCTTGAAAAAGGTCACAAGGTCAAAGTCATGTTCTTATTTTTGACCCTTTGTTGTGTGCAGATCTCCTCCTTTACTATAATAGATAGAGAACTGAAACCTTTACCAAAATGTGTATCATATTAATATCTTGACATTTTTATTTGACATTTGTATAAGAGTTATCTCCCCTAGAACAATAAAATATATTGTGAATTACATTATATCAACATATCTCAGTTACTATAACAGATATTTATATGAAACCTTATATCATTAGTCATCATTGACCTTGACCTTGAAAATGGACACAAGGTCAATTATCAAGGTCACGTTTGAAATTTTGACATTGTCTTGTCATCGCTATTCCATTGAAACGGTAAAAGATAGGCAATAAGTTATATAGATAAAATGTTGGTCTCATCAAGGCGCAATTTTTTTCTATTTTGAGGTCAAGGACCCTTGACCTTGAAAACAAATACAAGGTCAAAGGTCAAGGTCATCTTCTAATTTTTGGTATTTATTAAAAGTAGTCGTATCTCAGCTACTATAAGAGATATTGGCATAAAATCTTCAGTGTTGATCACCGTTGACCTTCAACATGGTCAAGGTCATGCTGTAACAGTCAAGGTCAAAGTCCTTTTTAAATGTATTTCATGGTACTATGTATTTTGAATGGCTTATTCTTTTAATTCTATTGTCTATAATTAATATTTACTTAGATTAAAAGATCAGTTGTCAAGGTCATTCAAGTTTTCTTACGTCCTATTTAATGACCTTTCTTTTTTTGAAAGATATGTAGATTTTTAATGTTTTTTTGTTCTTTTTAATTGCTATAGATAAATTTACGTATGTTTCTTAGCTTTTTAGTTTCAAGGTCATTTATTTTAGGTGTTCTTTTAAGTGGAAAGCCTATTAATCGTTCTTTAGAACGATTGAACCTATATTTATTATTATTATTCTCCCACTTCTTGCACAAACTTATGTGTGGTTTTTTTCATTTCGCGACATGTTCCTTTGATATTTTATATCTGATATCGGTGACCCATTGCGCTTTCGCAGTTCACCCTGACTGACCGCACCCTTTTCATTTAAGGTGTTATCTCCCCTTTTACTAAAAAGCTTGTTCATGCTACTCCTCCTAAACCAAAAAAGATAGCAATACCAAACCTTCACCAAAATGTGTCCTATATCCTTGCGCAACTGCGGGACAAATTGATTGAAAGGTTCTGAAGACATTTTATAGGAGTTATCTCCCTTTAAATAAAAATAGTAAGTGATATTCAAACAAACCTCAACAACTATAAAAGAGATATTGGCCTGGGGTCTTCAGTTTAGACAATCATGAACTTTGACTTTGAAAATGGACACATGGTCAAAGGTTGAGGTCACGTTTTAAATTTTGACATTTGCTTGTGTCCGCTACTCCTTTAAAACGATAAAAGATAGATAAATACTTATTGAGAGGAAAATGTTCGTCTATTAAGACGCAACTTTGTCACATTGGAGGGAAGTAATTTGACTTCATTTTATAGGAGTTATCTCCCATTATAAATGTAACTGATTTTTATTTTTATGTAACTCATTAACTTTTAATGATAAAGGGAAACTAAAGAGTGCAAAATGTTGATCTTTGAAAGGAGCAACTTTGTCACTTTTACAGGAAAAGGATTTGAAGTCATCCTATAGGAGTTACCTCCCATTATATTTGTAATTTATTAGTTTTTCACATGTAACTCATTCACTATTAATGATAAAAGGAAAGTAAAGAGTGCAAAATGTTGGTCTTTTCAAGGAGCAACTTTGTAACATTTACAAGGAAAGGATTTGACTTCATTTTATAGCAGTTATCTCCCATTATATATGTAACTGAGTGGTTTTTCACATGTAACTCATTACCTATTAACGATAAAGGAAAAGTAGAGAGTGCAAAATGTTAATCTCTTAAAGGAGCAACCTTGTCACATTTACTGGAAAAGGATTTGAAGTCATCTTATAGGAGTTATCTCACATTAGACATGTAACTTATTGGATTTTCACATGTTACTCATTAACTATTAATGATAGAGAGAAACCAAAGAGTGTAAAATGGTGATCTCTTAAAGGAGGAACTTTGTTACATTTACAGGAAAAGGATTTGACTTCATTTTATAGGAGTTATCTCCCATTATATATGTAACTGATTGGTTTTTCGCATGGTACTCATTAACTATTAACGATAAAGGGAAAGTAGAGAGTGCAAAATGTTCATATCTTAAAGGAGCAACCTTGGCACATTTACAGGAAAAGGATTTGAAGTCATCTTATAGGGGTTATCTCACATTATACATGTAACTTATTGGTTTTTCACATGTTACTCATTAACTATAATTGATAGAGGAAAACCAAAGAGTGCAAAATGTTGGCCTCTTACAGGAGCAGCTTTGTCACATTTAACAAGAAAAGGATTTGACTTCATTTTATAGGAGGTATTCCGGATTTTCGTAATGTTTGTCAGGACGAGTTATCGTTCGTTCGGGACGGTATAGTAAACTTCCGGTTCAACTTTCAATGGGAAAATATTACTGCTGCATGACAGAATGTCATAATTATGTCGGAAAAGTAGGAAGATTTGGGAAAAAAGTAACATTACACAAAGTCCCAAATGATTTTAATACCAGGAGAGCGTGGATTCGTGCCATTAGTCGGAAGGATTGGCGACTGACAAGTTACACCCGAGTGTGTTCAGATCACTTCAAAGATGGCATTGGACCAAATTATGACAATAGACTTAAAGTTCCAACGGAGAACCTGGCCCAAAAAAAGACTTGTCATTCAACTCCAAAGAGGAAAAGTCCAAAGCAAAGGAATAGTGATGACCAAGTCCAAGAACAAATTGTGTGTTCAGATGATCATGTGTAAGAATGTGTTTTTTTAATGCCTTTCTGTCAAAAATGTTTGATCTATAGACTAAAAATAAATGAAACTTTAAGATAAAGAAGATTGCTATCCCATTGTACATATTGGACCTTCTGATTTAATTCTCGGAAGTAAAAACAATCAAAATTTTGTTTGGCTTTATCTATTTATACATGTACATGTACATGTATGTACGTCATGTTTAAAATTTAACAAATATATTTAAAATGATGAAAACAATTTCACATGCATGATGTACATTGTCATGTTTGTGAAAAGAGACCATTTTAAAAAACTATTTTACTTTTTTTTATGGAATTTATTAGAAGAATTTACATGATTTATAACTAAATACATACATGACATACATGTACAAAATCATTTTTACATGTACATGTATACTTAGTTTATCACACATGATGACATGCCTTGGCATACACAATGTATTATGTACGTGTACATTTGTACAGTTAGTATATAAAAGAAGAAGCAAAGGTGTAACAATGGGTCAAAGACAGAAAAAAATAGTCGACATAAAATGTTATGAAGTTTTTATACAATTGATTGTAGCGATCACTGATGATTGTATTCAGCTGATTGATTTCTCTTCCTTAGGGCTTAGGCCAAACAAAAATGTATGTCTGTTTAGGGTTTCCCTAGCTACCTACCCTATTTTTTCTCTCTACCATAGACCATCTTATTGATATTTTTTCAAAAAAACATTGCTAAAAGACCCCATTTTCATGGTCTGTACTATTGTGGTCTGTATAAAATGATTTTTAAAAATAAAATGAATCTACCATACTCGAATAATTCTGTGCCTTCTAGTGGCAAGCCATCTGGATGAGGTTAATGAAGCCATCGATAGTAAGTGTAATATAACGACTGGGTTATCCAGATTAGAACTTACCTACATGTAGTAACCTACATGTACATGTACATGTACAATGTACTTACCCTAATTTTTCGATCAATGAAACCTTAAACAGACAAATATTTTTCTTGGCCCATATAATTACATTTTTTATATAAATATAATGTCAAATCATATATTTATACAATGTATTGTATTATGTTTTGTACATGTTGTAGGTACACAAAAACAGATGAATTTTTGATTAACTCTGAAGATAAAGATGACAGTGTGTCAAACATAGAGAGAGGCCATGAAATTGGGACACAAAGTACAGTGCAGACATGTGATTCATCAACATATGTATCAACACCAGAAATTGTTATTGAAGATATAATGGATTCTGATGACGAAATAATGTTTTATACTGGGTTGCCAAATTATAAAACTTGTATTGCCCTTTTCAATTCCTTAATTGATGCAGGTGCAAATAGATTATCAACTGACAATGAGGAGAAAATAAACACCAATAATCTTGGTCGAAAAAGAAAACTTCGAAGGGTGGATGAGTTCTTATTGGTGTTGATGAGACTAAGACTTGGGCTTTTGTTAAAAGATCTTGAGTATCGTTTTAAAATTTCAACTAGTACGGTTTCAAAAATTTTCAACTCCTGGATATCATTTATGTTCGAATGCATGCAATCAATTGTTTTTTTGCCAGAGTTAGAGGTTTTGAAGATGCATATACCATTGTGCTTCAAAGATTTTGATGACACCAGAATCATACTTGATTGTACTGAAGTGTTTCTACAAACACCCTCAAAGTTGGAAAACAAATCATTACTTTATTCAAACTATAAATCCCATGAAACATTTAAGGCCTTAATTGGGATAAGCATGACGGGAGCTGTCACTTTTGTGTCCAAATTATGGCCAGGATCAGCATCGGATGTTGATATAACAAGAAACAGTGGTTTAATTGACATGCTTAATGAGGGTGATGCCGTGATGGTTGATAAGGGATTTGTTCATCTACGCACTGATTTCAGACCAAAAAAGATCAAGTACTGTCCTCCATTCAAAACTAATGAACAATTTACTAAGAGTGAAGTTGAAATGACCAGAAGAATTGCCTCTGCACGCATTCATGTTGAGCGGAAAATGGAGCAAATTAAAAACTTTAGAATATTACAAGGTATTTTACCTCTTGCACTGAGTGACATAGCTGATGAAATTTTCTTTGTCTGTTCTGCAATGACAAATTTATTGCCACCACTCATTTTGTAATGCTCTACATATATTGTAAAAGAATATTTTAAAAAATCAGAGGATTGTTTCTTTTGCTTTGTTACAATGTATATATGTATGTCTCCCCCAATTGCTTACACAGGGTTATGTTAACTTGCTCCTCGGTTGCTGTCTTCATTCAAAAAATTTTTACGGAAGACATCATGCACTCATAGACCAATATAGGTTTTCAATTTCTCAGACGAGTGTAGATGTTTGTCTGTCATAAGTATTTGTTTTGTCTTCCTTACATACAAATGTGCTGAATTAACAGTTGGCAATGTGGCGGGTGTGCTATAGCAAGCCGGAACTTTATGAAACTTGGTATATATGTATCTTCAACATGGGATTCATGTACATTTATTTTTATTCGAATAATATTCATTGTTTTTCTAGACCCAGTCAAGGAACAGGGTTTGTTATACGTTGTACACTTAAATTTATAATATGGTTTTGTGTCGTGCATATTTACCTCATCGCATACAGTGCATCACAGTACATGTAATTGGGTGTGAAATTTTTCTTTTTTTGTTGTAATGTAACAGTTTTCACATTCAGATTAGTTATGGTACTGTTAAGTCTATGACTTTAGCATTTCTAATACAAGTAATAAACAAAAAAGACAAGAAAAGGTGTAATGTTGGTACTCCAGCCATTAAAGTGAGAGGTTTTGTCCTGTAAAACATGTTTTAATCAACTATTTCTTTATTGAAATGACTAGTACTGTACCAAGTCAGTAAGTACAAATACTACAACAGATTATGCACCTGTTTTGTTGAATATTTACATGTATGTACTTTTGATGCAGAAAATGCCAGTTAGGTAATTAAGTTACCACCTTTTACAATAAAGATAATGGATAAATGGTATTTGTATCAGAATTTAGGAGGATCACCTGACCAAGTAACAGACAATTGAGGTCCTTTATTTGGGACATAAAAATGTAACCATGCATCCAATAGTTGACTTATTTCCTAAGTTCTCTGGTGTTCATAAATAAAGTAGTTTTATACAAATTAAAACATTTAATTGCAATAAAACTATGAAAACAGTTTTTAACAGCTTAAATAACACATATTTAAGTAGACAATGCGATAGTGAATAAAAAAAGTTACCACATCTGCATTAAAAATTCACTTGTCATTAACAAGAAAATAACAAATTCAAAAAGATAAATAAAGAAAAACAAATATGAACCAATATTTATGTTTTTTGCCTAACACACAGACATAATTCACAATTTTTAAGTGTTATAAAAACAATCAATTGTTGAAGGATTGCTGGTATTAATATATTTAACCTCTAATTAGTATTTAAAGGAATACATTCTGTGTGTCTTTTGACACCTTGGTTCATGATTGCTTTGCTCAATTTTGTATATTGTACTGAGATGATCATTTTAAATATACTTTGATTAAAACACCAATTAAAGGGAACATTGATAATGCTAAATAACATAACACAATGGCACCAATCTCATTTTAACGGTAGTCTGCTTACAACATATGTTGTATAAAATAGTTTAATCTTTTCAAGCAATTCCTGCCAAAAGATCTGGTCATATTTCACTGGTATAACAACGAAGTCTTCTAAAGTGTGTACAACAAAATGACACAAATCTATATTGCACACACCCATTTGCCCTTGAACCTGAGTAAAGTATCTATGGTTTGATTTTAATGAAATGTTACCATTCTCATCACTTGTACAATAAAAATCATCATCTTTACAAGCATCCAATATCTTTGACTTTCTCCATTTGTACGGACATTTAATTTCTAATAAGACTGTTCTTTCCTCCGAAGAGACAACGCCGTCAGGACTTGCACCAACGTAAGACCAAGATGTGCATACAACTAATCCCTTCTCTAAAACTTTGACATTCTTTTTCTGTTTAAGCTTCATATGGGCTTTATATCTCTTTTTGGCAACCATTTCTTGTTTTCGACCCCACGCTAAGGCTTCGTTGTCAAAAGACTTAGTTTCACCAAATATTTTCTCTACTAATTTATCATTACAGGTAGAATCTTTTCTGGTTTTAATGTCGTGAAAAATTGAAGCCGTAACACAACACTTTCTTGCAGAAACCCATAGCGGATTTGAATGTTGACCACGTGTTCTAAATTCTAGTTCATTTGCTACCTCTTGTGTACATTGGGTCAGAAACCCCTGGAAATCTTCCCTGGTCATTTGCTCTTGTTCAATAGTAGAAATTAAGTTGATATAAGGGTCCGATATATTGCTCACATGTTCGCTTGTTTCAACTTCCTCGAAATTAGACACATTTAAATCCGATTCTACCTTTACTTTTTGTTCAACATTTGGTAGCAGACAGAAGAGGGCTGCCTTCGAATCATTTCCTAAGTTTGTTGTCAAAGAAGCTCTAAATTTAGTTTTATCGATTTTGAACTTATTCCTTTCCTTTTCTACCTTCTCGGCAGTTACCTTTTCGCCATATTTTATTCTTTTAAAACTTATTTGTTCAACCGGTCTTGTCTCTTTCACCCTTTTGCTTGGTTTATTCCATTGGCAAGGTTGTGATGTGCATGGTACATTCTCTTCGATAGTTTCTTTTCCTTCAAGTGCAAACAGCAAACCTGCTATATGTGTGCATCCTTCACCTAACCTAAAATAAGTCATTTTAACGAATTAAAATAAAAAAAAGATGCAAACCAAATATCGAAAGCCTACGAATAATAGTTGCCAAGAAATGTGTTACGATTTTTTTTTTCATTTTGGACCCTTAAACAATTCTAAGTCGGCTCGTAAAACAGGAAGTAGGTAAGCGACGGACCTGGAAACACATGACATCCCACCGTATGAGACCCCCACCTGAAGCTGCATACCAAATATCGAAAGCCTATGATAAGTAGTAGCTGAGAAATCTGTTACGAAAAAAGTGTAACGGACGTCCGGCATTTCTATGACTCCCCGCTCCGCCTTGCGACGAGAGACAAAAAGTAATTCAGATCGAAATAAATATAAATTTGACTAAGAAGTAAACAGATTCGGACTGAACCATTAACTCTATTTTAGACATCTAAAATTCAAACATTGATCAAATAACTGTCGTTTATGGCTTGTTTCATCTATAAACCGTATTTTCTTTTTTCTATTATAGCGGATTTTGTCTTTGATTTTTTTATTATTTAAGAACACACAATAAAAATAACTACGAGGTGATAAAATGCAATGTTCGACACATTTGTTATGTCACGTTTGTTACAAGTTTAACTTTAATCCGAAAAAATTAAAACTAATTAGTTTAATTAACTCAGATGTAATATCTAGGGGGGGGGGGGGGGCTTCATGGTGAAATTTGAAATAAATAGGCAGGATGTCCAAAGTCTCGAAATAAAAAGTTAATACATGCATGCTTTGAATTTAAAAAAAAAAGACAGGATGGAATTTTTGGTTGAAAATTTTATAGTAGTACAAATAAAAAATAAAAATGGGCGGAATAAAAATCCAGGCCCGTTTTTTCTAAAAAAAAAGCAGAAGATAATATCCATAGCCACCCCCCCCCGCCTATAAATCAAATGGTTGCTTGTAATTATTATTTTTTTAATCATATGACTGAGTATTTATAGAATATATTTTCTCCAGACTTATTCAATTTAAGATAACACATACCCAGCGGGACAAGAACAGTGAGCTTTCTGAATTCGGAAGGGTGCTTCTTTTGATACCAAAATCCATTGTTCATATGTGCCTTTTTTCATAGAAGGGAAACACTTAGAGCGGACATAGCATAGTTTACTATCGCTTGAAATATTGTTGACCATTAATTTATGAATGTATCCTTCTTTAAAAAAGTTTAGACCTCTTATATACTGTCTATAACACTCCATTTTTCTTTTGTCCATAGTGCGGTGACTACTGTGAAGGAGGTACCGTTCAACATCCTTGATGGTAATCTTAGGGAAAATTGCGTCCTTGGTGCCACACCATCCGGCTTTAAGATTATTTATATTTGGAATGTCCGTTTCATCTTGTAGATTGTTAGTACCTTCTTCTTGTGTCCCATCTGATGCATCTGTATTTTCTCTAATTTGTGCGACAATCTCGGCGACAATACGCTCTGCCAACTGTCTTTTTGAGCCACTAACTTTGAAATTTCTCCTTCTTAAAAAACTTGATAGTTCAACTTTTTTAAAATTCAACAAGTCTTCAATTGTTGTTCTTGTCGTAACTGTTATTTCACCGGTTGTTGCAACATCCATGGTGTTAAAACGAAGACTTTACATTTTTAATTTCTTATTTTCCCGGCATCTAAACTTTGACCGGAAGTTTACATACCGTCCGAGACGAACGATAACTCTTACATGGCAAACATTACGAAAAGAGAGAATCTCCCATTATATATTTAACTGAGTGGTTTTTCTCATGTAACTCATTAAATATTAACGATAAAGGGAAAGTAGAGAGTGCAAAATGTTCATCTCTTAAAGGAGCAACCTTGTCACATTTACAGGAAAAGGATTTGAAGTCATCTTATAGGATTTATCTCCCATTATACATGTAACTTATTGGTTTTTCACATGTTACGCATTACTATTAATGATAGAGGGAAGCCAAAAAGTGCAAAATGTTGGTCTCTTCAAGGAGCAACTTTGTCACATTTACAGGAAAAGGATTTGACTTCATTTTATAGGAGTTATCTCCCATTATATATGTAACTGAGTGGTTTTTCACATGTAACTCATTAACGGTTAACGATAAAGGGAAAGTAGAAAGTGCAAAATGTTGATCTCTTAAAGGAGCAACTTTGTCACTTTTACAGGATAAGGATTGAAGTCATCTTATAGGCGTTATCTCCCATTTTTAATGTAAATTATTGGTTTTTCACATGTATCTCATTTACTATTAATGATAGAGGGAAACCAAAGAGTGCAAATGTTGGTCTCTTAAAGGAGCAACTTTGTCACATTTACAGGATAAGGATTTGAAGTCATCTTATAAAAGTTATCTCCCATTTTAAATATAAATTATTGGTTTTTCACATGTATCTCATTAACTATTAATGATAGAGGGAAACCAAATAGTGTAAAAAGGAGCAACCTTGTCACATTTGTAAGAAAAGGATTTGAGGTCATCTTATAGGAATTATCTTCCATTATGCATGTAACTGAGTGGTTTTTCACAAGTAACTCATTAACTACTAACGATAAAGGGAAAGTAGAGAGTGCAAAATGTTCATCTCTTAAAGGAGCAACCTTGTCACATTTACAGAAAAAGGATTTGAATTCATCTTATAGGAGTTATCTCCCATTATATATGTAACTTATTGGTTTTTCACATGTTACTCATTAACTATTAATGATAGAGAGAAACTAAAGAGTGCAAAATGTTGATCTCTTAAAGGAGCAACTTTGTTACATTTACAGGGGAATGATTTGACTTCATTTTATAGGAGTTATCTCCCATTATAAATGTAACTGATTTATATTTTTATGTAACTCATTAACTTTTAATGATAAAGGGAAACTAAAGAGTGCAGAATGTTGATCTTTGAAAGGAGCAACTTTGTCACTTTTACAGGAAAAGGATTTGAAGTCATCCTATAGGAGTTACATCCCATTATATTTGTAATTTATTAGTTTTTCACATGTAACTCATTCACTATTAATGATAAAGGGAAAGTAAAGAGTGCAAAATGTTGGTCTTTTCAAGGAGCAACTTTGTAACATTTACAAGGAAAGGATTTGACTTCATTTTATAGCAGTTATCTCCCATTATATATGTAACTGAGTGGTTTTTCACATGTAGCTCATTACCTATTAACGATAAAGGGAAAGAAGAGAGTGCAAAATGTTAATCTCTTAAAGGAGCAACCTTGTCATATTTACTGGAAAAGGATTTGAAGTCATCTTATAGGAGTTATCTCACATTATACATGTAACTTATTGGATTTTCACATGTTACTCATTAACTATTAAAGATAGAGGGAAACCAAAGAGTGTAAAATGGTGATCTCTTAAAGGAGGAACTTTGTTACATTTACAAGGAAAGGATTTGACTTCATTTTATAGGAGTTATCTCCCATTATATAAGTAAAAAGTTGTATCAAACTTTTATCAGAGTTATCTGTCTTAGAATGGCAATCTGTAGCAAATAATACAAAATAATTTCTTTTTTAAATATTTATAGCAAAGTTATAACATTTTGCAAAAAGATGATTATTTTAAATGTCATCATGTAATATAAAATTAAAATTAATGTGGAAAGACCCTCAAATGTTGAACCGAACAGTTGATCTTTAATTATTTATTAAGTTATTACATAACTTTGATTTCGTATCGTATTGAAGGTGATAAAAGTAGTCTCGAACGATTTTGCAACGAGACAGTTAAGACTAGTGTTAATGAAGCAAAGTGTTAATTTTCATGAAACGACAACTGTCTCAACAGTCAGACCAATGTCAGATCTATGTCGAGGTTTTACTGTGTTTGTTCTTTTCTATAATTCCCAGAGTCATATTAAAAGAAACAAGATAGATTTATGGTGATGCTGTCACTTAAATCGACAGTTTACTGTTAAATTAGTTCACAATTGTCTGTCCATCCGTTATGTGCCATGAAACATTAAAATAATATATCGGAAACTCTTTCCATTATAGGGTTTTAATTAAATTGTAATAATAAAAAAGGTCACTAGTCTTCCCCGTTATGAGCGAAATAGATGTTATATATTATCTAGTATTTCTAGTATCATAAGTATTTAAAGTCAATAAGTCTCCGTTTTACATAAATTTACTGAAACGTAAATCGAAATTAGTTCAGAATGCATTGTAATCACGGTTCTATTCCACTGTTGTTGGACTGTTATTTTGCTTAATGTTTTACTACCAGTTCATTTGACCCACTTTGGTACGACATATATTTCATCCATTTAATGATATTGATAAATTATCTTTTTGTTTGAACTAGTTTAATGACAATTTTCTCAATTTTGTAGGTATACAATGTCGCCCACACTTTTTGTAGGGTGAGGGGCGAGGAAAAAGTACCGATTTGAACCGAAGCTGTCAATCCTTGTTAGTTTGAGGATGGAGTCGATTAAACCTTTCAAAAAGTCGTACTTGAACTCAGAATCATTGTTTTAAACATTGATTCGATAAACCGATTTAAAACTGCTTCTAACTGTGTCCAAGGTGTAGATGGCGTATGCCTTTTAACGATTCTGAATTAGACAAATAACACGCTTCGAGCGTATTTAATTGTATAACCTGTCTAATTTGTCTACTTTGTGTAATTGTTAACCCATGTCAAAAAATGTCATCATGTGTATTATATGTATTTTCAGGCAAAAAAAGTCGTCAAGAGCAGGACATCGGTCCATTATTGCGTAGGTATATTAAATTTACTTTACGATTCTTAATTAGACAAACAACACGCGTCGAGCGTATTTAATTGTAAAACCTGTCTACTTTGTCTATTTTGTCTAATTGTTAACCCATGTCAAAAATGTCATCATGTGTATTGTATGTATTTTCAGGCAAAATAAGTCGTCCATTATTGCG
Organism: Limnoperna fortunei; assembly: GCA_944474755.1. Classification (NCBI taxonomy): domain Eukaryota; kingdom Metazoa; phylum Mollusca; class Bivalvia; order Mytilida; family Modiolidae; genus Limnoperna; species Limnoperna fortunei. Next base: position 88,628,038 of record OX104114.1, on the reverse strand, counting down.
TATGTATATTAAATTTACTTTATTGATCTTTTAACTGAAACATTATTACATCATTATGATACTGCTTTCATTAATTGCTTTTCAAAAAGTTTCAATCCGAACACTACATCTACTTACAACAATTATGATGCAAATATGAAGTACATAAGTGTGGTTCTGGATTTCAATAACAAAAATATAACTAGCCTATTATTCATCTTTGCTAAATTTAATGATATCACCTATTAAACCATATGAAATTGGTGGTCTGAGGAAGTCGTTTTAGGTAAGATCTTTTATCGTTTCAATAACAATGAATCGCCTTTCCTGGATTTCAGTAATTTCTAAACTTCTTATTTTGTCTTACTTTGTTATAGCCCCGCTCGACAGAGTCTTGGTATATAAGGGTTCGCATGACCCTCCGTCCGTTCGTCCGTCCAAATTTGGTGACCGAATTATAATTCAAAATGGTTTCATCCGACTTGAATGAAACTATGGGATATTTTAATATATCAGACTGGTAAGAAACCTATCGATTGGAGGATATCTGTCAAATTTCTAGGTCACAGTTCACAAAAAAGTTTGAATTTGTTACAAAAAAGATGTATCCGGACAATTACTCAAACAGTTTGCGTTTGGTTTACAATAAAACTTTAGGATATTATTACATATCAGGTGGGTAAAAAGGATGCTGCAGGAATTTCATCAATTGCCAAGGTTACCGTCAACAAAACAACGTTACAAAATTTTTCAAAAAAGTACTTCAAAATTTTAGCGGGGTATAAGTGATCAGTAGGTCAACCTTGTCTACTTTAACTGTTGATTTTAACATTTCGGTATGGATCTCGCTTGTTGCTTAAGCTCTTACTTTTATCCTTTATTGTGTAATATTTTGTTGTATCAATTCATGATTTGTAGGCGCTCATTATGGTCTGATCATATCGTTATACTGAGACCATTCTGTCAGGGTTTACAGTACGCGAGCTGCCCAGCGCGTCTCCAGATGGCGATGCGGTACGCTCTCCCTTTAGGGGTTGTCTGGTCATATGACCAGTGGGCAACTTGTTTGGAAAGTGCCACGGTTATTGCACAAACCTCTTTTATAGAATAGAATGTCGAAAAGAACTTTTTGGCCTCCATTCTTCGCGCATACTTTTCTAATAGCAGTCAACATTTTTTGCCCTTTGGAAAATTGTTTTAAACTGATTTGTTGTTAACATGTTCCCGTCCTGAATATAGCTGAAATACTGCTCACTGGACGTAATGCAAACATTCAATTAATAAATCAATTAATCTTGCTAATTATGGTTATGGTAGTTCGTCTATTGTTAATCACGTGGTTTGTCAACACTGAGATTGCGGGTTCGAGTCTCACTGCGGGCAGGGTGTACTTGACTCCAATGTTAATTGGCAAGGATTGCCAGTTTTCCTACCGCAGGTCCGGGGTTTTATCTGGGTACTCCGACTTCTTCCCCAAATAAAATCTGGACGCCATGATATAGCTGAAAAATTGCTGAAAGGGGCGTTAAAACACCATTCAAACAAGCATACAAACAATCAATTTTGATACCTTGATTATGTTATTTCATAGATAATTACAACTATGTTTTATTTACTTTCAGAAAGCCCGAAGTTGTATTCAATTATTTGTCAGAATTGTAAGAAAATAAATTTATTTGCGTATTGTATAGAATGTAAGTGTTTTATGTGTCATGGATGCTATGAAAGCCATGAAACCAGCACAGACCATAGCTGTGTCCATGTCAAAGTACTATGCCCTAAAGAAAATGATGAATGTGAGATTTTATGCGATCAATGTAGAAGAACAAATGCTGAAGTTATATGTAAAACTGGAAAAGAGCTTTTATGTTGCGGCTGTAAATGCGTACATTTGCAAGACCCCTGCAATATAATACCTTTGTTAGTAAATCAAACGGAGCAGCGCATATTATTGGCAGTTCAATTACCAAATCTTGTGAATTCCGAACAGATTCGCCAAAAATACCAGAACAGTGGTGAGAAATTACAAATGCAATCCTTTAAATCGTTCAACAATTTGTCTGTTCGTTCATCCCTTTCAGACAAGAGGATTTCAATTTCATCGCTTTAAATTCAGATATATAATAAGTTTTATAGTGCTATCTCCATATTTTTATGACTTGGTGAAAGTGTAAAATTGCCATCATGTATCGTAAATTCTAATATGACGTCCTGCAAACGCTTTGGAAAGAAACCTATATTCAAATCTTCCATGACATATGGCTGTTTCAGCCATTCGAAAAATCGCACACCCGTGTGCTCAGAATTTTGCTTGCATTTATTTGTTTTTTCATATTTTACCTTTTTATTAAGAAAATCCAATAAAAAATATTCCTACGATAACACTTCTATATTTCATATCCTTGTTTTTACATGTCACAAATTGTCCTTGACTTTTACTACGTTGAGTTTGAAAGGGACCTTCAGTTGCTAACAACAGTTCGTATTTGTTCGTGACGTTCAATGGTGTTAGGAAAAACAACGAGACTTTTCCGGCCTCAAACTGCAAACTACGTGGCCGCAACAGACAACAATCGCCTACAGTTTTCATTTGTCAGCAACTCAGCGAAAGACGTTTGAGACACAGGGAATGATAATGTAACGAAGCATTCAATTTTGTAGTTATTTGTTCTGATTGAGATGTTAAATTGTTAATGTTAATGAGTATGTTACTTTTTAATTTATATTTCTATTTTTGTATTAAATATTGCACGAGAAAAAAGCTTTATTTAACACCCGTAGTACAGTTCCACGATTTATTACCGTAAAAGTGTTTTTTTGTCGCGTGAGGAAAATTTAGCGTTTTTGTTGAAATACTGTGTGAGTTTATTTGACCGTAAAGTAATTTTCGCGGTGAGTAATCAGAATAAATAGCTTAAAGGTTGTTTCTGATACTTCGCGCGCTGATATTTTCGCGGTAAACATATGAATGTCAGAAATAAAGGTATTGATGCAGTTAAATTCAGAAATATTCTTAAAAGAAGAGAAATGAAAGATCAGATCCATTCATATTTAAAAAACAATCTACTCCAATTTTGTCTTATAAATATGTAGGACAAAGTGCTATGGTACGCTAAACTGCGATGGTCATGCAAAGTGCAATGGATGCTTAAGTGTAATAGTGCACGTGTACAGCATGCTAAAGTACGATGGCCCTACGCTTAAGTCAGACGGGTTAATTATCGTTGTAAAGAGGTTGATATTGTTTTTGACATTTTATACCTGTCCTTCTTTTGTTCCCACGTGACGATAATGAATGTATGTTCTGTCTTAAAACAAATATTCCTGTGAACAAATCAAAGACGAAAACCCAGTTTGCATACTGTAATATGACTTTAATTTGATAATATATTGGGCCTCAGTAGGTATTTAGATATTTGATGCACCTTCTTGTTGAGACAGTCTTCAACTGTATAAACCCGACCTTTGCTGTCGTTCATTTCAATATACAATATTATTCCTTTTCTTCGATGCCCGAAAAAAACACCTGCGATAATGATGAATATGGTTTAAGGTCCACATTATCTCCAATTCCAGGATTGAAATTTGTAAGCGGTGCACATGATCATTTTGGAACCATCTCCACTGGGTACATGGTACTGTCCCACTGATCTCTCTTCTACAATAGATAAATAGAAAGCCCGCAGATTTTTTCTTTCAACTCATTCCTATAGAGTGGACACAATTATTATTCCGATGCATTTGGAGATTTTCCTTGTATTCCATTTATGACTTCAACAGTGCAACGTCACAGATACCCCAACACAACCAATCCGAATGCGTTTAAAATGGTAAATAATGGACGATCAACCAATCAGACGAGTCTATTTTTTATATCACTTTTTAATATTACATGGTCTAGGGTGTGAAATTGTAAATCCGCAATTGTCGCGAATATGATAAAACATCCCAATCACAAAAAACTTACAGCTTCATAAGCTCCAATACTCTGAGAACTTGTCACATCAGTAAACTGTCTGCTGAGAATGGTCCATTCATTGTGACGACCATAGAACTTCTGGAGAAATAACATCACCTTAGGAACAACAATCCCTTGTTTGAGAAGTTAAGTAGTCAACAACATTGAGCTGTCTAGAAAATCGGAATACCGAGCGCAGGATCTAAATAAATCTGGTAATTCCACATATATTTATTACTAAGAATATTATTTATTTATTATTTATTAGTATGAAGATATACCATACTTGTATTGGATTTCAAAATGACGTTAAAGTTCTTACAAAGTAAGGTATATAGTCAGCTCATCTACGTGTTATATAGCTATCAATGAGTTTCAAAACAAAGATATTATCTGCAGTAAAAGACTGACAGCAAAACTACTGTGAAACTCTTATTCGCGAAGTAATAATAATTATATGTAGATTCTTAACAATTCTAAAGGATTTTTGGACAATTTACAATAAAGATCGGTTTCTTAAACTTCATCTATTAGAACATATTATGTGCATTCCTTGCTGTTAGAAAATATGATTTTTCTACTCCGTATTTCACCATGCCTCACGACAAACTATAATTCCGTCTCAAAAAAATTAAACCTAAAGCCTTCGCTTTCATGTATGTCTAAAATAGGAAGTTGCAACATAACTTGTTTTACTAAAGAACTAAAAAGTCAATTATGCTAAAACGAGGAACATATTTATAATATTCAAGATTTTCTTATCGACAACATATTTGTAATTATGGAGGATTTGTTTTTCAGCCTTAAATCGGAATTCCAGTAGGTACAAACTCTGTCCCACTCCTTGCTGCTTTGGTAATGTATTTTTGGAACGTCTTATTACAGACAAGAAGATAGCAGAAGATATGTCTTTTAATTTCCTAAGATATATTGATGATATTCTTTCAATTAACAACACTCAATTTGCAGAGTGGCTTATGGTAATATTATATTATATATTCACAACTGGAAATTAAAGAAACAACCAAAATAGCTTACCCTAAATCATTTTTCGACTAGCACCTCGAATATGACACCAACGGTCATATTAGCACAGGAATAACGACAAACGAGACGAATCAAATTTCAAAATTAAAAAATGTTCCTCTTCTGCAGCAATATTTCAGCTTCTCCTACTTACAGTGTCTAAATTTCTCAGTTGATCATGCATGCAAGAGCTTGCAATGAGTAAACTACTTTTTTAGAATAATTAATAAACCATGGTTACAAGAAAAAGCCACTAGTCCGCGCCTTTAATACGTTTTACTATAGATACTGTTTTCTTGTTGAAAATGTTTGAAAATATGTAGTCAAACCTTATGCTATATCAGACAAAGTAGTCCTACTTTCGCTTTGCGAGAAATTGTCATTATTGAACAAAACCGAAAAGTTGTATAATGCACTATTTATTTCAGTATAAAGACTAATTGTGCGCAACTTTTAATACTAGATGTTTTTAGAAAATGTCCTCGTACATTACTCATTTGATAGGAAGGCTTTCAGTACAGGAAGCATGCCAGTTTACATTGAATATTTTTTAGTTCAAAGCGAGGTAACTGTTGTGTGAATTGTAGTCAGTGGTGGGAATATTTGATAAAGCAGCCTGAGGAGACCTTAGCAAAAAAAATTAACAGCGTAGTCGGGAGTTGACAAAACTAAAAGAACAGTCTAAACAAAATTCGCCATATCGGAAGTGATAAAAATGAAACTTTTTAAAAAGCAAAATCCAACCACCTATCCTCTACTTTAGTATCACAATGAGTATTAATAGCTTTGGTATACACGTACATGTAGGTTTATATGCCACACTTGTTTTTAGAAAGTTTATGTCATTATATTATAAATATAAACAATCTTTGTGATAATACTATGGTTATGATTATTTTGTATAGCCATTTTGTCCTTTCACCACCTTTGTGGTGAAGTTACTCTATTATTGCCCATATGTTGTTTTTCTGTTGATGTAAAAACTGTCATTGTGATAATATTGTTTTTATGATTAAGTTGTCTGTTAGAGTATAAGTATTTTCGAGACAATGCTTGTAATTTAGGCAATAAATGACATTTTTAAGTTCAGACAATGTGTAGCTCTACAAAGCTTTGAAATATTTATTGGTAACATCTAACAGAGACAAAGATTTATGTGCGAATTTTAAAGCTCAAATACAGGCGCGCACACCCGCATGATAATACTCTTATGTAAAAGTTATGTACCCAAATATGTGTTAAAAAATTGTCCATGAATCTGTATTACACACAGACATTGTTTGTCTTAAAATAAATCATTTCATTAAAGGATTTAACGCTCATTTTCGGTAATACATCGATGTATGAACAAGGTCAACTTACAATTAAATACACGACAGAATTTATGGTAATTTTTTGAGTGAGTCGACCTCGTTCATACATCGATTTATTACCGAAAATATTCGTTTAATCCATACAATTCTTCCAAAATAGTTTTTTCTTCGTCGAGACGTCTTCATATAAAATTCTATTATAAGTCTGTGACGCCTAGGAATATCCAATCGGGAATATACACAAAGAGCTGAAGGCAAAGCCGGTCAGTTTGGAGGGATAACTGGCACTGACAACATATATATATATTTGGTCTGCTTAGGAGAATAATACTGTTAATAATAATGTTAGTCAGTTCAACGTGGTTTATATGTAACGTCGTGTGTTACGTCTAGTTTTATCTAATAGCTTTTCAAATTCAACACAGGAAAAACAAATGTTGTTCGACGGAGTTTTCTGTGAAAATGGAAGGAGCAGAGCTGGTGGCAAAGCCGTGCATCTTGCTCATCTCGTTGATTTGGTCTGACTGAGATAGACGTGAAAATAAAATATGGTTTAATGCTACAGTGTGTACTTCAAATGATTTATTCAATTAAATTAATGGAAATTCAAATTTCGGATATTTCATTCAGCGATGTAAACAATGAAAGGCTAATCGAAGTGTACTGTTCAAAGATCCTCTTGCATTATTTCTCCGAAGAAATGATTTCTTAATATTATTACGCAGTGCAGGTAAAAATAAGGGGTTCGTTCATCAGCGTTCCCAATAGAAAAATATACTAGTTTGTTAGTTTACATGCTCAACAAGTACAATATGTTTATTCGTCTTTATACATTTATTCATGTTTTAAAAATAAATCGTGTTTATTTATTTATTTACTTTTTTTTTATTTCTCATTATTTTGTAAACATTGACTTAATAAAAGCAGCGTTAACGCTATATGTTATTTCTCAATTTTAACTCATATAACCTATTATATTGTACAAATTCTAATGAATTGTGTTTAATATTTAGTATATATAGTCCACAAAAAGTATTTGAATATGCCTACGTTGTCCAAATTTAATTAAAAAACTTAACTAATCTTGCATAAATCCTTATGTCAATGTTACAACATTTATTCAGTAATACCGACATTGCATTTTTATAATGCAGACTGGTTTTAAATTTCATGTCTAATGTCTCAAGACTGACTTACTGTGGTGTTTAGTCTCGGAAGCTGTTGTAATCAGCTTTTTTTTATCTTGCAGATAGTTGTTGCATTGATTGATTCTAAAAGTATAGAGATAAATAGAACTAAAACACCCTTTGAGTTACTGCAAAGTGAACGCAGTACATACATAATGGACAAATAATTTTGCAGTATTTTGTAAAAAAAAACAGTGAACGCACGTGTTAGGTACATCAAATTGTGTGATATTCTATGAACAAACTAAGCATTTTGTTAAATGGTCAAATATTAGACTCATTAACCTTTTTCGTTTTTTGCAAATTTTATTTTGAATTGCTTGTATTCTGTTTCTTCATTTTTAACTCCTTGGAGATTTTTTTCTTTTTTGGTTAAAGTTTCTTTTTTCTCCAAATTCAATTTACTTTTACTTTTCTCTTCTTACTTTTCTCTCTTTCACAATTCGTTCTTCTTCAATTCCTTTTCACCTCTTTACTAGATGTAATCCTTGCTTTTTGACTGGATCTTTTTCTTTTAATGTTTCTTTTAGTTCCAAAAGATCATCGGGAATAACACAGCTTGACAAAGTGAATGCAAGTGTTGTTAAAGGGGTCGTACACTTAACATATTTGTGATTCATATAAAGCGGACCACTTATAATCACTTTTAGGAAAGAAATATCAGAAGCTAGTCCAGTCTTTTAATCTCAGCTTTCGTTATATTGATGATGCCCTTTCAGTTAACAACCCTCAATCTGTTGACTTCTACATATCATTTATGCAAACAATCTTGAGATTAAAAGACACGACACTTATATTTGGATTTACTGCAAGTCAAAAATGTGTTTTATTTACAAAACAATGTTAGCAATTATTAATCTCTTCCTAGTAAATTAGCTACTGGTTACCAGATTATTTTTTATTAGTATGCAGGTATTGTTTAATCTACGTAATAGTTTTGTTTACTTTTTGATTGTCTGGAGGAATGTTGTATTTTGGCTCTCAAGTCCTAACATTTCATAAAAATAACTTGAGAAGTTTGTTTTAAATAACATATAACTTTATATACAGTTATCTTAAGTGCTGGCAATCAAAATTCCGATCGAAATAGTATGTATTATGTACACAACTTCGCTATGTGACAACGATTTTGTAAAAGCCTCATTAAATTCCAATCAGTAGCAAAATAAGTGGTGGGTACTCAATATCACAGAATAGCAAGTCTCTGTTTTGTTATGGGAAACCAAAAATTTGATTCAGATTAAAATGTAATTATTAGATGCATAATGCCACTATGTGGCAACCATCCTGTGAAAGTTTTATTAAATTCCATTCAGTAGTGTATGCGTAATGACAGATAAAAGTTGGATACACTTAGTGTAACAGGAGGGTAGTACGGACGTACACACCATCACTACATATTTTCCACTTTTAAAAATACAATTTTAGACCTAAGTAATTATGTGTCATTAAAGACGTCAAAAAGATGTTAAAAAAAATCTAATAACGTACATGTAATACTCAGCTGGTTCTCAAATAGCTTCCATTGTTGCATTATGTCCATTATTGCAGAGTCAGATGAGCGGGTTGTGATGTGATTAATTTTCTTTGTCTGGGTAACTATTTTAAATCCCAACATGTAGCAGAATATCCCACAAGTTGAAAGTATGTACCAGCCTCCGTTTTAAAAATTCGATCAATATTCTCAGTATGTTTTTCAAAACATATTTCAAATTATTTAATTTACATTTATTTCCATTTTTTACTTACGCTTTCATGCTTATTAATTATGTGTTCACAATTTGATTTTATTTGTATGTTGACATATTACTGAGCCCATTACATGTCGTATAAATGTTAATATTAAAAATATCAAGTACAATTATAAATATAAATCCCACACATAGTATTATCCTTGAAAATATACAATTATGTCATGCTATTGAGGAAACAATGCATTTGAATTCTTAGTAGTGTTGTGCACAATATGAGACGAAATGTTTAATATATTTTTGTATGTATGTAATATGACTGTAAACTAGGAAGAATTTAAGTAGGATTCTCACAATATAAAGGAGCATGTGTTCACACGTTATAGAATGTGTCTATACTATTGTGAATTGAATATTCTTGTAATTTTTCTCTCACGTGAGTGAAACGGCTAACAGTATCTTTATTTTTTAAAATATCTTATTATATTACATATGCATTTGTTGTTCTGTAATTTTTTAATACTCGCATTTGTTGTTAATAAGTTTTTAATGTTTTGTCACATACATAACATCAATAATGGCAGGTATGTTTTAGCCAAATTATTATCAATGTATATAAAACATAATGCAGTCACATTAAACATTATTCTTATTGTTTGCAAGCTATTGTTAATTAAGAATCTTACAGACTAAACTGTAGCTTATTGCAACACTTCAAGCATTAATAACGCTATACTAAACACAGGAAGAAAGAAATTCGTGTTTTTATTTCATCCTTTTCTCATTATATTGGGTGGTATGTTTATGCATACATATCCTGTCATATTGATAGTTCGGAAATGCTGTATCGTTATGTGATGATACTTTATGACAACTATTTTTCATTACATGATGATGTGTTGTCATTAAATGATTATAATAACGTCGATAATACTTTATCATTACAAGATCGCCCTTTGCCGATTTGAGTTTAGATGATTTCACCCGCACTCGTATTTGCTCGTTGCGGCATCATATAAGAACGTCTGAAACAAGAATGTTGCAATGGTTTTTTTTGTCTCAGGCGTTAGTAGATACCGTTAGATATCACAGTCTAGATATAGCCGGGTCGATATTTTAAAATTCCAAGAGATGACGGTAAAACTCGCCAGGTCATCCAAAATGAAGAACATTTCCTCTTACATTTTAATCTAAGCAACAAAACAGTTTATTCTTATCAGATAAATTAGGTTCGAAAATAGAAACAAAAACTCTTCATAGTCCAGAATCCTATTTCTATTGAACGTGTTACACTTATTGGTTCCTTTTGATAACAGTCATTGGAACTGAGGGCAGAAGTGGTTTAATTTTCATGTTGTTTTTTTTTTGTTCTTTATACCGTCGATATTATGGTTTTATTGGCACAAATATATGTTTATATTACAATAAAGATATTGACACATATAAAGATATTCTTTATAGAACTGCTTCTTATCCGATTTGCATATTTGAGCCAATAAAATATGTCTAAAAAAACTCAGTCGACTCGTAATCTAATGTACTGTACATATGGCTAGTTTATCAAGTAGAGTTCAACTTATTATTAATAAAGCATGCATACATTGTAATGCAATAGAAATTATATTTGTTTGTTGGATATATACAATAAAAGGTAAATGAAACTTTTGATGACAAATATTACTGAAAAAAATAATGAATAGAGATAAAGGTACGTGTGACTTTGCATTTTTAAAAATTTAATAGCATTTTGACCGATTCAAACAGTTTAGACACAAACAAAGAGACGTAATTATTACTTCTAAGGGCGTAGTCTCTATTGACCTTTTGGGCATATTTTGGAACGGCCTATGCATCTACCAGAATAACCGAATTGATTTAAAATAATAGGTTTGCATTGCATTGCCAGAAAGAATGTTTTCGACATTTGGCCCATCGATATCACATATATAGTATAATCAAGTTTAGAATAAAGAGCACTAAAGAAAAAGTGATACGCATCCTTATAAGGTGTCCACATCTACCTATTCGAATTCAATTGTATTTAGTGTGTATAAATATGAAAACTACATTGATGACGTTATCTATTATGTATATTATTTAATCTATTGCGGTGTATCATGATGAGGTTTTATTGGAGTTTAAAACTTTCAAATGTTGGCGCATTAATAACAGATACTTCTAGATTGTTCTAATGATGACAAATAAATGTGCATACACGTATAATCTAGTAAAATCTGATATATACATGTTATTTTTTCAAAAATTATATTTGATTACATTCGAAACTAGTGGTTGCAAGCAATCAATTAATAATATTGGGCAAATTTGTTTGTTTGCATTTTATAACACGTTCCCCATTTATTGTTTTTCCGTGTCACAGTCAAAGTAATCCAACCAGTTTCTAAATGTAAAAACATCTCTACTGAGAAATTTAGTCAATCCAGTTACAATTCTAGATGGTTCTAATGGAACTTTCTCGAGTTTTTCTACCTCTCGTTAATTTGCCAAAAATCGACTGCAAATTTTCACTCACAAATCGACTCCTAATTTATCTCAACCATACAATCTATGACACCACTCCAAGACTCCACTTTGTAAAACACATTGGGACATATAACTTACAACTTCCTGATAAAGTAGCTATGTTGTCTCATACATTATCTTGAAAATGAATCCAGAAATTATGGTTCGGCGTATCTATATGTTATATGTTCAAGAATTTTGCATATGGTCACATAATTGTCTTTTTATTTGAATGTATGATAAGATTAAAAATCTACATATAAACGTTAAAAAGATTAATTTTTATGTATAGATTACAGTATGTCAACATATGTGAATTTAAAAGGGCCACAGTTCATACGGAAGCACGACAGTGTAAATATAAATTGTTCTACTGATACATTGCCTGTAGGACAGGCAGCAGAAATATTAGTGAATAGTCAGAGGTATACAAGTATCCGAGTTTACGAAGATGACTGTTTTTTCTGGAATTCTGGGAGGGAAGTGTTCACAGAATAAATGCAATTGTTCTAAAAATGGAAAATGGTTCACCCATCAATATCAGGTTGATCAAGAGGACTTATATCTACACGTTACTTGTAGCATGAAATTTGAGTCCGAAAGATCGATGTCAGATACAATAAAAATCAGGATAATTGGTAAATATGTTTAAAGTTTTTTTCCATACAACTATTAACTAAAGTGTCTTATGGGCAGTTATCTACACATTTAACGAAGCACTTTTACATAAAATATAGTCCCTAACGGCACACCTATTGTGACGTCACATTTCATTTATAAAATAAGAATAATTGGTTATACCATTCATTATGACACCAAAACGTACTTCCGCAAAAGTACATCTTGTATAACCTATATATTAAAAGGTTTGTATCATTTTGGTTGTAATCAATCGCTAATTTTTTAGATTTTCTCAAAATACATACTTAAGTTTATATGAAATATTTCCTTCATGTATAGCAACATGATTGAAGAAAATTGTTTTTTACTTTATAAACAAATTATAACAGAAATAAGAATAATGCAACCTTTCTTTTCCAGCTATAGTTGGCCAGTTGTACACAAAGTATTCTGATGAAACCCCTTTTTCAGGTTGAACGAAAAACAATTTTGCAAGGGTATTCATTACCTTTTACAACTAATACATTGTAAAAAGAGGTCGTTAGTGAACTGTTTATAGATCACATTGATCATTCCTATCTAAACTTAACGTTAACCACTGTGCTTAAATATTTGACGAATAGCAAATAAATAAATAAATAATAGTTTTATGGTCTGTGTGAAATAAAAAGTGGTTAAGCTATTTGATATGAAGACTTACAAAAAACTATAAATTAAAGATGGAAAGAAAAACGTGATAGTATTATTTTCTAAACTACAGTAAGAATTATTTATCCACTATGGGTCAGGTTGTGCAATGGTCATCACTCGTCCAACATCGTCAGGCATAAACATTTCACATTTCAATCTTTTACTTTATTTAACCTCGGGGCCAATTGGAACCAAACGTAGCAGGAACGTTTACAGGATGGCCCTTAACAATGTTTGATATTTGGTCCCGGTCAAATATTTAACATAGCTGCTACTGCTATTAATGCGTTCTGATTGGCTGAAATTCAAAAATCCTTTCTCTCACAAATCGCTTTCCAGATTGATATCCCAGGCGGGCCGTTCCAATGTCTGTAATGTTGTATATCCTAAAAAAACCATAGTGTCCTCTGCAAAGTTGAAGTTTTTTGCTGATTCAAATCTAAGTTGGCAGCCAGGGTAAAATATAGCTTAACATAGTTCCCTATAATAATACCATACATACGGCTCATTTTCAGAAACCGTTCCAAACCATCTTTTGCAAACATAGAGCCAGGATAGCTTGCTCATCATTCAATGTTTTCTTGCCGATTATAAATTCAACATGGCTGTCAGTGAAGCCAGGATAGCTGTCTTAGTATTTAGATATTTTCAAGCCGATTAAAAATTCAACATGACGGCAAGGGCTACAAAATACGTGTTGAAATTTTAAAACTTTGTTTTCTAACACACCTTTTGGCAACAGGAGTCTTTATATTGTATAAGTGGTCCCCTAATATTCCACTCACCTTAATTTTTAATTATACTATCAATTGAATCAATTATGTTGTTTACATGCAGAGGTCAAAGGTCCACATTTAGGAGGAAGCTTGAGTACACGGAAAACAAACCGACCTTAGGAAAACTGGCTATTGTTGTCGAATAAAAATGTTAATTTGCTATTTTCTTTAAAGTTTTAATGCCGATTCGGGGAAGTTTATTTATAACAATTTAACCAGTATCTAATAAATTTCATCATAATTTATAAAGACAATAAAATTTATAATAAAAAAAAACAATACGATATAATTGTAAAGTGCCAACGTGTTAACAAGGAATTAAAAAAAATCTCACACCATTCAATTGCAGAAATGCCAATTCTGGAATCTGAAGACATTATGTTCTGTAATAGCTCAGACTCATTAAATATAACTTGTTTACTGTCTGGCGAGTTGTCTGATTATGGATTTGATACTTTGATCCATTTATATAATGGTGTGTTTATTCGCAAATTAAAGGGAGTAAACACAAGAAAACGGTCATATGTTCACTTGCAGTCTTGCCGTTTAGAGGATGCTGAAGTCTATCTCTGTACAGCGTGGAATCAATATTCGGACGGTCTTAGAAAAGTTAATACAAGTACAAGTCTGGTTGTAAACAGTATGTATAGTATATGTAAATTTTAATTGTATGTTCATAAATAAAACAAAAATTTATTAGTTTATATCATGTCTTAAACATTTATCAAACACATAAGTAAATCGAAATATACATAAATGCATTTGATTACAAAAATCAAATACTAAAATTTAACACTGCGATATCTAATAAGAGAGACGTGGATATTATTGCGTCTTTCTTGGTTTTTAAATTAAAAGAGTTGTAAATTGAGTCACGACACTTTGGTGCACAAACGTAACATTTTAACGATAAATCGATAGCCGATAATAGTTATGTTATTAATATTATTTCAAGCGAAAAATGCATAGTCAATCGGCTTTATACACTCTAATTCACATTTATGACTGATAATCATAGATAACACAATTTTGACTTGTCTATAATATTAGATTTTGGATTAAATGCGACCTTCAGGTTAAATACTCTCACAATCTTTCCTGTGAAAGGTTTAAGGTCGCTGGTGGTACCGCTGTTCTCAATGTATGGAGTTCGTGTTTCGAAAGTATGATGAAGCGATAGTACATAGCAAAGTTTTATAATATAATGTATATATTTTAATGTAACTAAACACGATTCATTGTAACATTCATAATAAATACCGAATTGATATAATTTTTCATTTTATGAAAGATCGACCTGTATTTCATACAGCTAAAAGTTTCCATTTGTCAAGTTTGACCATCACCGCATACATATATTCCACGTCTGAAATCTCATCAATAGTATGGTTAAGTGGAAACAAAAGAATAAATAACACATCAGATTCAATGCAGACACTAGAAAATGCACAAATTGCAGTTACGTTCTATGACAGATCAATTACGTCTGATGGATATATAGCGACCCTGCAAATGCAGAACATCAGTAGTGGACAATACTTTCTTTTGGTGGAAAACAGTTACGGCACATCAAGGGAACTTATAGAAGTGAAAACTGGTAGATTCTAAATACCGTTTTTGCTAAATATCATTCAAACACCGTTTGCTAAATATCATTCAAACATTTCTATTGATGTTAGATATAACCCAATACACATGCACATTTGTTAACATCGTTACATGCTGTCTCGATTGTTTTAAACCATACAATTTTTACTGACTTTCCAGCAACCAGTAGTAATACTATTTTCCGGATTAGAATAAGTTGAACAAGGAGACAAAAGGAATCAATGTCATTTGATATAAATTTTATTATTATATGACTATAAAAATTCATTCATTTGATTGGCTTAAACTGCCTTCAAAAGTAATGATTTACCACGAGATAAACCTAAAATGGTCTTAAAATAGAGCCAGCTGTCAAGCCAAGGGCGCTGGAAAGTTATGTCACCCTGGAGTATTCTAAAACTTGATTCCAGAACCCTGGCAGTGTCTAAAAAAAGATATGTATGAAGCTTTCTGAATGAACTTTGAACCAGATATCAATAATTTCATATTAAATTTATTCATTTAATTATTCATATAATAAAACATTTGTCGACTTTAACATAAGTTGACATTAATTTTTATCAACCCTCATAGAAATATATTTACCTCGCATAACGGTTCAGTAAATATAATTTTATTCGGGTTGATAAAAATAGATGTCAACCTATGTAAAAGTCACAAAATATTAAACGAGCTTTACATTTAAACATGGAATAAATAAATAGAAAGTGAAATATTGACCATCGTTGTTTTTGTCTAACCAGAGATGACCAAGGGTATTCAAAAGTGTAAATATACATAATAAAGTATAAAAAAGCTGTCTTAGTCATGCATAAATGGTTAGTACGCCATTGTAAGGCTAGAGTATCAATACATGTCATTCCTTTAATAGCATAATTTCTTTAGTGATTATAATATAGGCTTTAAACAACCTGCAAAGTATAAATTTCTTGAAAACAGTAATAATTTAGTGATAAAATATAAATTTTATAATTTTTATGTTTAAATTAAAATCTTCTTGACTCTTTTGTACAGATAGAGTTGTTTTAAAACATTTTAATCTCCGGGAAATAGTTTATGGATTGATAGCAGTCGTAGTTTTTGTTTTGACGCTGTCGGCGACAATACTTTTAATGAGACGGAATTGTTTCACATGCAGTAGTGAGTATGCGATTACTTCTGTGAAATCTTTAAACAAATATTGTATTTGACATGTCAAGTAAAGGGTTTATTCCTCGAATGCCAACATTCTTTGATGTACCGAAAATTTACCTATAAAATTTTGTTGGCATTCGAGGAATAAGGTCAAATTGTTGTAAAAACAAATGTGCATTATTATACAAACAATCTTCTAAATTAAGTTTACAGGTAAATAATGGTCTTTTTGGATTTTTTTTCTTTTTTCTCCTTTTGTTTCACCAGAAGAAAACTCTTTTTTAATGCCTCTTTTTGAAATTATTTAAAAATAACATTTTATTATTTTATTTTATTAATTTCATGACCTTTTTATAACAAATTTTTATTCGAGATGCAAAAGGTAAGATGCAGCATCAGCAAACTGTAATGTGGTCATCTCTCTGTTGGTGTGTCTGAGTTTAAGGTATCCAAGTCTGTCTTCAATTTCTCTGTATTTTCTCTTTCTGTTGACTTTTTTCACCTGAAGCGTACTGTAGCATCTGGCATCTTGAGAGGGCTTCCTGACGCTGTAAGAGCTCAACTAGACGGTAGATATTGGGGTGTGGAATTTTAACAACTTTCTTTATCTTGGAGTGCCATCTTTCTAAGTTATTGGTGGTTCTTTGTCCTACGATGTAATAATGGTTCCAAAGATGTCGGTTTCTTTCTACCCAGTACTCCGGTACGTAGTCGGTGAATCTCTCTGTGTTGATATCTGTGTCTGCATCATTCATGTCTTCAAGCGCTGAGAACCATACGTCTTCAACTTCTTCCGGTGGTGTCATCGGGAGTATTGCAGCACGTCGCACAAGTCTGTGGATATCTCCATCGTTGCTGTACGGTACTTGAAGTACGAACTCTTGGGGTTTTCTCCATATGCACTTAGTGTAGTGGAAGAAGCAGCCTTTCTTTATGATACCTGGAAACACTATTGATGCTGCATTGTGAACGGCTGTCACATAGTCTAAGAAGATTGTCTCTGGGCTGAGTCGTAGTTGGTGTTGATGGCAGAAGTCTTTTAGTAATGTGAAGAATCGGGTATAGCTATCTTTGTCTTTACCAGGAAGCAACGCATAAATAAACGGGTACATTGCACCATTTACGAAGGAATGTAAAGTGTACAGCTGACAAAATGCTGGCGGATATGTGTAGAAAGTTCCATCACCATAAACTGTAGGTGCTGCAGTAATATGGGTAAGGTTGAAGATAGTGCTGAATACAAGTATTCTTTGTTGGACTCCGTCATCAATGAGTAAGAAGTTGTCCCCAGTTGTTGTCTTCTCTCGTAGCAGGTAGTAGAGGTATATTCTTTCCACGTTTGTTATACAGGGAGGTCTTACATGTGGTGAATGTAGGCATACTCTGTACAAGTTTTTCCGCGTTTTCGTCCCATTCTCGGTTGGGTAGGCTCACTAGTTCATCGTCATAGATGGTTGGTACGGGTGTGCTCTCTGTTAGACATATCTCTTTCATTCTGTTTAGGACTTTGTCCACATTAAGCTGTATCTGGTCTGACGAGTGGTTGTGCTGACCTTGAATATTTACAGGAATTCTGTTCAGCGTGTTGATGGTGGCTGCGCAGTCAGACTTGACACATCTCCAGTAACATCTGTCACCTCGCTGAGTCTTTACTTTGAATTTAAATTTTTTG
Source organism: Limnoperna fortunei (assembly GCA_944474755.1). NCBI lineage: Eukaryota > Metazoa > Mollusca > Bivalvia > Mytilida > Modiolidae > Limnoperna > Limnoperna fortunei. The sequence goes on along the minus strand of OX104114.1, from coordinate 88,609,860 downwards.
TAAACTATGTTTACGTTCCCGATTCTGTTCTCAACAAATTGTATATTCAACTGTGCATTAGCCATACTTGAAACTGATACAATCACTAGTTTGTGTCACCCTTTTATTCAATGTTGCTGTGTTCACTCAGTGTCAGCTTGGACATTTCAACATAACATCATTATGTCTAGTACATAGTATCAACGAGTTGTAACCTTCTATTAAGTATATAATCAAAGCTGACATAAATAATTATATAAGTAAACATAATAATTAAATAGTTTTATCAACTTTTAACTTATTATTATTTTATATTTTTAGTTATTAGTGAAAAACTTATATATTTAATTCTAAAGTTCATTCTGTGTTGTACTTTCATACTTAATTAATTTAATTCTTATGTAAACACCTTGTAATTGTATAAACATCTATTGAAATTATTTTGTTGGCATTCGAGAATTACCTACAATATAAAATGTTGGCATTCGAGGAAGACACCAAGTAAAGGCTTTTCGATTTTTACTGAAATCATTTACTGAAAAAGAGTGTAGATGCACATAGTACAAATGCTGAAAAAAACTGCTTTAACTAAGGAGCCTGTCGCGGCAAAAGACAATTGAGGAGTAGATGTAATAAGCGTTTGCCGGCATTTATGGCTTGCCGGATTTTTAAATACAAGACCAAGGACGTCTAACTGATGTCTTAATTCTACATTTCGGTATAGGACCACACCACCGTGTTTTGATGAGGGTTTTTGCGTGCCAATGAAAACTGCTTACCGCGTATTGTCCAGCTTTTGCACCTTTTGTAGATCAGAAAAGATATATTTTGAAATCAACAATTATCTCCTCGAGCGTTTTGAAATGTTTTTTTTTTCCTTTCGATAGTGTAATTTTCTACAGTAAAATTTGACCTAAATTAAAACGGAAGTGTAACATAGTTGCAGTGGATTTTGACTGTACGAAACTTTTCATGCCTTGTCGTATGCGGTTGACTCGGGAAAAGTCTCGCGATTTGCCCGAATACCATTGTATGTTACGAATGCAGACAAAGGTTTGTAAAAATACATAAAAACATGGCTGACTTATAGGTGTAGGACCACCAAATACCGGACATATTGTGAAATTTTGACAGAATGTTCGGCCAGTGCATTTTTATAGGGGACAGAAGTGTCACTTAATTTGAAACAAAGGTAAATTTTCTAGTATAAGTCAAAATTATCAAATTTTAATATAGCCGAAGAGTAAAAAATCTATGGTGGTCCTACACCTGAAGAGGCCATAGACAGGTATATCAACTTCTATTTCTTTTGATAAAAATGGTACTAAAAGAAGTTAAAGCACCAAGACCATCATTTTAATTGCTTATCAAAGCCAAAACCTATAGTGGGGGTCAAATTTCAGCCTAAATATGGTATTATGTAATATTGTATGAAATTATGGGGTCTGCAGTGGTCCGTGCTTAGTAGAATGTGCTTTAATTTAAATAAACTCCTGTTTTAGGTTCAGGATGTAATGAAAGGGTCAAAATGTATAAAACTAGAACTGGTAGACATTCTAGTATGCAGAAAAATAGTGTATTTAAGATGAATTTGTCAATTTTACACCTGCGGCTTAAGTCGGTTACATTGCTGGCATGGGTTAATACTAAAATTATTTATTTTCTAATCTGATGCTTGCTAAGGGTAAATTTGTAAGTAAACTAGTAACCATATGCAATAATTGTACTTGTTAAGATAATTGGGCCTTGAGATGATGGTACTTCTGTCAAAAATTCCTTAAACATGAGCAGTAATGGGAAATTGGCCAATTTTTGCAATTTCATACTAAAGCAAGATATAATTTTGTTTCTTTGTATGCCAGTTTGAACTTTAGTGGGGTTATTTTAGTAAGGAATGTTCATTTAACTATTAAGCTTAATGGAATAGTGAACGCATTTAATGAAATTCATAAAATTTTAGTCTCAGTTTAGAAACTATTAATGTACACCTCCAAAGTATAGTACAACTGAATATCAATAAATTTAAATTTGAACTCAAAAACTTTCTCAGGATGTACTAGGTGCATAATTAGGACAGTTTCATACTATTTTTCTTAATTGAAATGTATTTCAAGAGATAAAAGTCTTATCCCAACAGTTTGAAGGTACTCAGTATTTCACTTTGTAAAAAGGGGGGGGGTGTGAAATTAACTAAAAAAGATGCAAAATTTATGATAAAATTATGTAATTAGTGCCTTTCTATGTGTGAAATAAATCCATTTGTGTTGGATGTATATTGCCAAGCTTGCTATTTACATCTGCAACAAAGAAATTGAAAAATTAAGGAATAATGCATTTCTTGATCACCAAGCTAATTTTTCATGATAACGCGCATGTGAGGTCTTTGTATGTTTTCATGCATTTCTTGAAAACCGCTGAAAGGAATTCAACAAAATTTTAGAATTTATTTCGACTAACATAAATCTAAGACCAGGAAAAATTTTATTTAATTTGTTGAACAAAAACATCTTCTTTAGGTGTAGGACCACCAAATACCGGGAACCAGTTCAGAGGTTGTACGTAAAAGTAGTACTAGTCAACAGACAGGTTCACTCTTGCATCATATAGAATTTGAACCGCACATGATACCAGAATAAATTTGGTATTTTTGGAAAGCTGAATCTTCTAGGAAACTTGAGGATAAAGTTTTATTGGTTTTAAATGAACATAAAAATGTTGAGAGTCAATTAGGGACAAGCACTATTTTTGGACTGAAATAGAAAGTGAAAGTAGATTTTTAGACCACATGGACTTCAGGTTGAGCGTTTTTTCTTATATGCAATGAAACATATTGTGAAATTTTGAGAGAATGTTTAGCCAGTGCATTTTTATAGGGGACAGAAGTGTCACTTAATTTGAAACAAAGGTAAATTTTCTAGGATAAGTCAAAATTATCAAATTTTAATATAGCCGAAGAGTAAAAAATCTATGGTGGTCCTACACCTTATAATGTAAACTTCAGTAACAAAAGTCAAGGACCAATTTTAACATGTAAACAAAAGAGGCATAGTATTAAATATGAACAGGTTATTGAAAATAAATTAGTTCTACTGGATTTTCGTAATAAAAAGGTAAAATATGTAATAATTAAAAAATGCAAGCAAAAACATATGTACGCCACTGGGTGTGACTTATAATATAAATGATATTTTCTTTAGCTATATACTCGGCTCATTTCCATTTAAAACAAGTATATTCCCAAATAGACGATTAAAAAGTGCTACTGCATCTGGATGTGTGAAAGTGAAACATGCCATGTTTGGGGAATTATAATACTGTAAGTGCATATTATGCTGTGTTAGTACAACTTATCATACAACACGTAAGCCAGATAGTTTGATACTAGACTGTTTTACAATAGTTATCTTAAATCCATCGCAATTTACAGGGTACGACATTGCTAGACTGAACAGTTCAACGCCAATTTCTAAGTTTTACACTATTTACTTACAAATCGAGTTTAAATAGCTCGCATTCATTTGCTTTACATAAACTTAAGCTTTTCTGTTGATTTGTTTAATTCTGATGTTGATGCGCAGCGTGTGATTGAATTTGAATAATGTAAAAAAAATCATGTTTGCTTATCTATTATTATAAACAACTTGTATATCTTGCCTTAAAAGTTCCATGCAAAATGATAAATTATAACTGGTTTATTGTAACTGTTGTTCTTATAATAATCGTAGATGCATATTGTCTCATTAACTATCATGTAAATAGTAAAGGCCACGTTTTGACATGCTTAGTACAATACTATTCGTCGTACGTTTTACAGATATTTCGCAGCGCCACAACATGAGCCAGAGCGCAATATTTACGACAGTCCAACACCTGAATATTTAGATTTGCCTTTCTTTAACTCGGATCGAAGTTCTTCAAAGATGGACCACAGAAACGAAAGCATAAATCAAAGACAAGTTATTTTTAATAGAAGTTCACCAGTATATGAAGAAATTGCTTAATTACTGATAGTGTAAATATAGACGGCAGTGATCCATGACATTAAATTGATTAGAAATCATGAAAACAAGTTTGTAAAATCAAACACGAAATACTAGAACAGCCATTATGATAACGTATAGTCTCAACGAATGAATACCAGAATTAAATGTCTGTATTCTGTATGACTACTGTGATTTACTGTATATTAAAAAGGATATTTACAAAAGTTCGCAAAATGCCTTTAATTCAGTCATAAATTAACATATGTAAAGAATTCGTTAAATGAATAAAATGACCAATACGGCATTCGGATACCACATGACTACTTGAAATGTTAAATTGAATATATGTTCCCTCTCTCTCTTGGTTTTATTAAAATTAAATGGAATTTAAATAATGCATCCCCCGAAACATCTTAAAGGTACTACATGTAACCCGATATTGTTTAATATAAAGTGCTATTAACATTTTGAAATCCAATTTATGTTTATAGTGTCCGTGTATATACAGTACTTGAGATTGAAAACGCAACACTTTGATCAATCCGTCAGCGATCAGTCAGCGTTCCAAAATCCGTCAGCAATCAGTCAGATCATTTAAATCGTTCCCAATCCGTCAGATCGTTCCCAGTCCGTCCATCCGTCAATTGACGGATTTGGAACGATTTGACTGATCTGACGGATCGATTTGGACTGATCGCTCCAATCCGTTCATTCAACTTCTGGTTAGTAAAATTATTATTTCGAAATGTGAAAATTCGTTTCACTCGCAAATATTAGAAGTATAAAAATGTCAACTGTTATATCCTCATTGATGGATCGTTTCACCGAATAATAAGGGTAAAACTGGTCTAAAGTTATAAATAAAAAAAAAGAAATTCCCCCAGTCGATTACTAATGCATCTGTGACGAAATATAAACATTACATAGTGTCATTTTATTAACAAAATAATTAAAATAAAGTAAATTTAAAAACATATATAAATAATTAAAAAAAGAAATGGAAAAAAACCCACACACAATAAATTCAAAAAATATTTGACCTCGCATGCCAAGACGTACATCTCGTATTTGTCTTCGAAAAGTTTAAAAAGAGAGAAACACGTAAAATGTGAAGGCGAAATCGTAACATTTTTTCACTTGGTCTTTTCGCGTTAGCATTGTATGTATGTTGGAAGTTTATTTAACACTATTTTCAAAAATTATATTAGTTTATATAATATGACGTCGAGTGTTTATAGGGAAGAGCTGGAGTACCCAACGAAACAGCAAACCTTCGACAGGAAAACTGGTGCTCTTTGCAAATGTATAGGGATGAGTCGAGCACACCATCTCGCTGTAAGGATCGAACAGACAACTCGGTGATCAATAATAGATTACTGCTACCTTAACCTCCGAGGTCGAGGTTTTTTTATTGTAAACGCTTGAAAAGATCATTTGTCGTGGTTTTATCAGTTTTCTTTCTTTGCCACAGTTCCTATGATGTTTGTTTGTTTTTGTTTGATGGTGTTTAAAGACACTTTCAGCAATTTTTCATCTATATCATGGCGTCCAGTTTTTATTGGGGGAGGAAGCCGGAGTACCCGTAGAAAACCCCCGACCTGCGGTAGCAAAACTGGCAATCCTTGTCAATAAAGATTGGAGTCAAGTACACCCTGCCTGCACCCGCAATCTCAGTGTTGACAGACCACGAGATCAACAGTAGACGAACTACCTTGACCACTCGGCCAGTTCCTAGGAATTCCGGTGTATAATACTGAATAAGATTTAATACGACAAAAGCGAAAACATCTATTTATATATTTTGTTCACTACCCCATAGTGTCACATGAATTTACACAGAATTAAATAAAGAATAAACTTATGTGCCACAATTCCTAAGAATTCCGGTGTAAAATACTGAATAAGATTCACGACAAAAGCGAAAACATCTATTTATATATTTTGTTCATTATCTCATTGTGTCACATGAATTTACACATAATTAAATCTCAAATAAAGAATAAACTACTGTGCCACAATTCCTAAGAATTCCAGTGTATAATACTGAATAAGATTTACGACAAAAGCGAAAACATCTATTTATATATTTTATTCACTATATATCTCATTGTGTCACATGAATTTACACAGAATCAAATCTTAAATAAAGATTAAACTACTAACCGCGTTTGTATATCGAAGTTTATGAGTTAAAAATGCGAACATGTAAGCGTAATATAAAATCAATTCTGCTTTCGCATTTTAGCCGTCGCAATTTGTTTATTTTACGATGTCTGTTAAAGTCATTCCACAATAAATGATTTAGTATAAATGGTTTCCTTTAAATTCGGAAGTACTTGAAATTAGTTACTATAGGTTTAACAGAGCTGACCAGCGCGTCCTCAGTTGGCGGACATGGGATGTCCTCTCGTTTCCTTTTTTTTTTGGGGGGGGGGGATGGTGGTTCAGTTCATATTAAAATTACCGCGAACCATAGTGACCTGTTTAGAGAGTGTCACGCTTCTTGCACGAAAAAAAACCAATACTCCTTATTTTTCAAGTGGAATTCAAAATTTTTGCCTTTTGTCCATCTTTCTCTAATTTATTGAAGGAGCATCCTCCCAAGTCAGGGGTTCTGAGTCCGCGTTCGCTCCATCATCATGGAGCGAACGCGAACTCAGAACCCCTGACTTGGGAGGATGTTGATGGAGCCGAGTGGTGATGTTAGTTCATCAACTATTGATCACGTGGTCTGGTTACACTGAGGTTGCGGGTTCGAGTCTCACTGCGGGCAGGGTGCACTCGCCTTAATTGAAAGGATCCAGTTTTCCTACTGAAGGTCGGGGGTTTTCTCCGTGTACTTCGGCTTCCTCCTCAAATAAAAACTGGACGCCATGATATAGCTGAAAAATTGCTGAAAGTGGGTTAAACAATATTTAAACAAGCAAACAAATCTAATTGATTTATATTTAACTTATTCTCGTCATGAATAAAGCTGAAATACTCTCGCTGAAAGAAAAGCAAAGAATCAATCAATCAATACAATAAGTTATTTTTTCAAATTTAATGACACTCTTTTAAACGGCAAGTTTTGAAAAGGTTCTGTTTCATATATATGACTCTGTAATGACAATGTTAAGACCTAAAGAATTAATGACTTTTTGTTAAAAAAATTACTATTTCCTACGTATCTATCTGTAACACATTTTTACGCTTAACTTCAGTATTCGCAGACAATTCACCCGGCGTTATTGGGGCCTATGTGGTTGATTGGTTAGTCATCGAAATAGATTACTGCAAATTGGCGATATGAGAATTAGAACATGGTAAAACCTTATATATGTCTCCACTTTATACCTCGCTATCGCAGGGTATACAAAATTGACACTTGAATATGAGACCCGACTATCTAATTTGCAATAATCTATTATTGTAATAATCTACTTTCTTAATTAAATAATTATATTATATAGTGTAGCGCACACAGATTTACACACACAAACATACACATTTTAAAAATAGTATATGAATTATTTATACAATACTGAAATATTACGACATATTACACATAATGTGTTGTATTATAATTCTGATTGGCTTAAAGTCAATCACGCGATTTACGGAATGTTCTGTGTACTTTTACCACCAAAGATGTTTCGGACGTATTGTTTTTATGTTTAACAATATTGATGTTATGTTTCCATTTTTAATTGTATTCAAGCTATGCTACTTTAAAAAATCCCAATATATGTTATATATACGGTGTGTAACTAAATTTATATCTGGATATTTGTTCCGGTTTGAATTTATTATACAATCAGACGAAAGATGTAGTTATTATATGCAATCTAACAAGTAATGATTTTTTTTTCGGCCGATACGCTTAATATGGACCTTGTACGGAGATAATGACATCCGAGGTCCACATACAGCGCACTGACCTCTTCAAATAATCTAATGCTATATCAATATCTGTAGTACTGGAAAACAGCGGGATTTAAACAAGTATTAAAAGGATGCACGACACTTTTTTGTGAAAATTTCAAAATAGATTGAACATTTTTGGTAAATTTAATAGTAATTTCTTTCATTATTTACTCGTTATTTCCATAAAATTTAAAATAATAATAAAATTCTTATACCTATATAATTACTTCAATTTAATCATGGTTAAAATAAAACGTTTTTGCATAAATGAGTTCGGTATTGGCAAAAATAATGAAAATTAAATTTTTAACAAGGGAGGTACATGTAATTGTGACCTTAAATACCATTTTTTAGCACTTTCTGACCAGTGTCTTTTTCCAATTAAGAAAAATTTAATTCAGAAACCCCTATTTTTCTTTCCATCACTAAAATGTATACCAATTGCTTGATATTATATAAAAAATTCAGAAAAATTTCATTGGACAGAATTTTGTTAATCTTGTATTTTAGTGCTTTTTTTTATTCTCTTCTCTGTAAAATCTATTAGAAAATTTAAAATGTCAATGATCAACCCCTCGAAAATAAGCTCTGAAACCCTATTTTTTTTAATTATGATAACTTGTATAAAAAACTAACTATTAGGCGAATTTAAAGAACATTCATTGACAAATTATTTTCAATAAAAGTGTCCCCTTAACCCTTGTCCAACTTGTGACGTATAATAATGTAAATTTTAAAAAGGGATTTTAACCTGTGGTAGTGCAGTTGAAGTACAGAGAAACGGAAAAAGATAGCACGTACATTAAATGCTCAATTGCTAACAATTAGTTGTTGGGTTAAACTTTAACAAAAGAACCATGTTTGTTTTCTTCCGTAAGATATTTGTGTTTATGTTAATTTAGTGTGGGTTGATTATTAGCACTTGGTACAATTATGAAAAATAGCAAAGAAACCTAACCGAACAACAAGAGCTAAAAGTCAAGGGACAGTTACAAATCCGGATATAGACAAAACGCAACACAAAAACCAAAAACACAAAAAACAGAAAGAGAGTAACCCTAACCCAATAAAAACCATGGGTGCCCTCCGGACGAGTAAGCAGTGCCTGCCTCTAATTAGACACCCGTCGAGTTACTCATTGCCATGTGTAGGGAAAAGTCCAGGAATAGGAAGTACTACCTATTACTGAGCAAAAATGTCGGATCATATTCGAGACACTGATTTCCCATAACGATCAATTAAGTCATGGTGACGCTATAGAACTTCTAGAGAGATAACATCATCCTAGGTGCAACAATCCCTTGTTTGATTAGTTTAGCAGTCAACAGCAGGGATCCGTCTAGAAAATCGGAATACCGATCGCGGGATCTAGAATAACGTATAAGCTGTGAAATGTACACACCATACGCTGGAGATGCTGGAATGTTGCTGTCGATGAACGGGAAGTTGACAATTGGAAAGTTGAAGTCATCTCGTTTGTCGTAGAGTCTAGTTTGTAGTTTTCCTGAGTCTATTTCTAGAAGTATGTCTAAGTAAGAGGCTGAGCTTATGAATACACGAATACGTCGTTCTACCTATGACGAGGATTTTGTTTTGTTTGTTTGAATGGTGTTTAACGCAGCTTTCGGCATTTTTTAGCTATGTTTTTATTGTGGAAAGAAGCCGGAGTCCTGAAAAAACCACCTACCTTCGGTAGGAAAACTAGCAATCCTTGACAATAAATGGAGTCGAGCGCACCTTGCCTGCAATGAGACTCGACGCCACAAAATCTTAGTGTTGATAGAACAAGTGATCAATAGTAGACGAACTACCTTAACCACTAGGCCTCCGACGCCCCCTCATATATGACGAGGTATGTCTCATCAACTAAAGTTTCATGTTCGTTAAAATTTTAAACTGTTTAAAAATTATGATACTGGAATTCAAATTTAAGTGCAAGATGTGAACTTCTTTAAACTACTATTCCATTGCAATAAATTGTATGTGATGAAACGTATTTGTATGGCTCATTTTAATATTCCCACAGAAGACATGATTGTCGTAATCATTTGCAAGATAATGCAGAATTTACGAGTTCTTGTCAGTATGCTCTATGAAAGCTTTAAACATAGCATTTTAATTAGGGCTGAAACAACCGGACGCGAAGACATTTGACTTGGACGATGATATTCAACTAATACGCCCTACCGGCTTTAAAAACGAGTATAGTGGTTATTGAGTTCAACATAGGACAATTATATTTGAATGAATCACAAATTAATGCAAAATACACAAAAACACCATTGAATATTTCAGTGACATAAAATATTTCACAACAGGAAGCACATAATGTTTGTTTTGTATCGACGTTTATCAATTATCAGAATTGTTGTATCGAAATGGAAACAATTATAATTTTGTGTTATATCATCTCGATTTAATCTGGAGCAAATCAATCGCACCCACACAAATAAGAATAATTTCTGAGTACTCAAAGTAAATTCAGCAATAAAATTATGAAAATTAAGTTTGAAATGTGTTCTTGATATTCACGTCTTGCACATAGCTGAAATATTGCTTTCTGTGCGTTAAAAAACACACAATCAATCAATCAATATTCTTGATATCAACATTTCGAGCGTTTATTAATTATAAGTTTCCGGTGAAATACGATAAAACGCCTCGTGTAATGTTATGTATATGCATGGTCTTTATTATAAATGTGACCGAATCCTTCGTTCCAGTTAACAATAATTGCAACATATACATATAATGTTTGCAATGTATAATATAAAATGCATATCACAAAAATATCTTTATCATTTTATAACGTAAATAATTATTATTTTATTTCCAATTAATAATGATTTAAATGTGTTGTTTCAAATATGTTGAATAGTAATTACAATGTATCTTTATTTAATCATTTAATAAACTATTTGACAGGTTTTCTATTTAGCTATGCAGATATTTGTCTGAAATATAGTTTATCGTCTAACAGTTTAATACTGAACTGCAAGATTGACAATATAGCATACAATGTTACCTTCTTCAACCCACATGGTCTAGAGCGGGGATTTTGTTTGATTCCGATCCCCAAACCATTTTGTATTTTATATAATAAAAAAGGAATTATACTTCAAAATTTGACAACAAGTGAAACTCTTTTGACCATTGAACATTCTAATAACGATAACGGCAATTGGTCATGTCGTCATGGGCAAAGAGAACAGGCGTTTGGTGAAGTTAGAATGAACAATAAAATCGGTAATTATGTGTTTTTATTGTTCTATGACACTAAGTAATCTTGCATGTACAGTGACAGTTATGGAAAAAATGTATAGTATTATTAACCTTGGTATTTTTAAAGACATTTTATTATTAAGTCTTTGTGACCAATTTAAGCAAGGTCAAATGGCCTGATTAATATTAATATGGTCTCATATTGAACCTCGATATTTAACTTCATGTTGGCTAATAAATATACAAGACAAAACAAACAGCCTCCGTGAATTATTTCTTTTCTAATAAGACAATTACGGTATATTTATGATATTTACATACCTATAGAAAACATATATTCAGCCACAAACGGGCTGTTCCGTCAATGAAACACACAATTTATTTCAACGGATAAGTGTAGCGCTTGTCGCTATTTATAAGATTAACACCTCATACGCAACAGTTTTCAAATTGGAACAGACCTTCGAAACACGCCCTCCTCGTCGCGTGTTGCTCATACATACATCTTTTTTCCACAGTTGTGGTCTCAAAGCCGTCATATTAGAATAATGAATCAATTAAACAATGTTTAAAATTAAATTTGTTGAGTGTCAAAAACTGTTTTTTTTTTATTTAAGCATAACGTCATTTCTACGATTTTGAATGTGGTGCTTTTGTATTGATCTTCCGATAGATTTGCTTTTCATATGTTCGATCTCTTCTTATTATCTCTTAATGAAAAACATTGTTTTCGGGTACGATTGCACCTTTATCGCTTTTCAGGTAAAAAGCCATACTCTAAAATATAATTCATGTTGTAAGTGATAAAATGGCTAATTTAATATTAAAGAAAATATTTCATTTACAGTTTTTCGTATTTGTTAAATCCTTCAAGCTTTTAAATACAGTTTTTTGTCCTGATCTAATAAGAAGTAAAGATGTACAAACTTGCATATTAATGCGCGCTTTACTAGTGTCTATCTCAGTATGACGGAATGATCGCTTCAATTTTTATTTTTGGATTATTTTACTATCTATAAGGTTAGCCTAGTATTTTTATTAATACATTCTATTCTTGACATTATAAAATGTATATACTTGCGTTTCATTTATTAATCAGTCATTTAATTTGATAAGAAAAAGGCATTTTAAAATGTTGTTGTTATATTACGTAATGTATTTCATCGCTTTGTATTTTTTGGATTAATTCATGATTGATATGGTACGCTTTGTAATTTTTTTATGCATTTTAATTTTAACATGATAAAATGTATATTTTTCTGTTCTTTTAATAGTTACTTAGATAATTTGATAATAAAAGTGCATTTTTATAATTTTTTCAACTCGCTTGTGACCACTCATCCAGAATGCCTTGATCTTATTTGTGGATTATTTCATAATTTATAGGGTCGAAAATGAAACCTTTACGTAGAAAAGTCATTCTTGAACATTTAAATTTAATTTCCCTAGGGTTTTGTTTATTGACTATTTCGAAATCCCAAATACTCGCGAACAATTCGTGTGGGTGTGTGTGAGTGTGGTTGTGGTGTTTTATTTTATTTTTTTTTTGGGGGGGGGGTCAGAGATATTTCTGTGATGTTAGATTTGCCTTGTTTATTTGATAATTGCTTATTTATTACCTGACACTGAACTTTGATGAAAGGTAAAAATGAAAGACCAATTAGACTCGCATAATAAGCCGCTAGAATGCTAATTAAGATGATTATGATTTTTATACGGAAATTAGATTTTCAAACAGGCATGTTATTTTAAAAAATTGATGTCTGAATAAGTGAAAAATGTCGTAGAAATTAGCAGGGAAATTTCTTAATAATAAAAAAGCACAAAAGTTATAGATATAGATTTTTATTTAATTCAAGATTTAAAAATTTTGATGTTAAACTATTTTAAAGAAGCAAGTTATATTTAGATACTTATAGAATTAGATTTTATTAAACATACCTCTAGGATCGTGCATGAAGTCTTTTAAACTAACAAAAATTTAGATAAATGAAATTTGGAAAAATGTATATAATAATACAACAGAAAAACAATTCAGTTACGTGCGAATAAAGGTCATCAAAAGTTTATATAGTAGAAAATAATTATAGGAGTTAATAATCTCATAACTTGTTTTGCAAAATAAGACTCTTCTTTTAATTGTTGTTATTTTTTTTGGGTTTATTTTGAATTCTGAAAATTTTATAAAGTTCTTAGCAATGTTTATGCACATGAATGCTGGTTTGACGTATGAAATACAATTAATTTCAAATCTTTGGAAACAATTTTAATTACAGTAAAATTAAATCAATAGAAATTGTAACTTGTTGGTATGTTTTCTTTGATCTTCCGACGATGCTTGACGGAAGGGACGCGATAACTGCCGATCTTACATTCCCATTTTCCCCCATAGAACCACGTGATTATGGTCAGTGTATTTTTATTGGTAAACATTTCATTGTCTTTCCAAAATACAGTATTACAGTACTATTTTCAAAGTTGAGATGTTATAATCAAGAGGATTATTTTTTGCCTTTCACAATCGTCTATATTTGTAACTCTTTACAGCATATGATGAAATTTGAAATAAAACAAATTGAAAAAAATATTAAACTAAATCGGATACACCTATAACATATAATCCGAACATCTCTGGATATGGGTTTAACTCATATCTTTTCTTGTTATATTAAAACGTATTTAGGACCCTATGTTCTGATTTGATAAAGCAATCTAGTAGACAATTTTTAAAATTAAATAAATGTCAACATTTATAATTCTAATCAGAATATTTAGATTTTCTTTTTATATATTAAAAAATGAATATGTTTCGATGTTCTGATTTGATAAAGCAATAATTAATTGCAAACGAAACGTCAGGATCTTTAACTAAAAAAGGTTCATGTGTTTTATGTTGACTCAACAGACAACTATGATATTTTGCTGTTTATACAGGGCTTTTAACTCCAATTTCCGTTTCAATAAGTGGACCACAAAGTGTGCGAGCAAACGAGCCGGTATGGTTTACGTGTTTTGCAAGTACAGCTCCTGTCGGAAAAGCTGCAAGTCTTATCCACCGAGACGGTAGATGCTACTCCTCAAAACAAAATAGATCTTGTAGTAACACTGATTTCCAATGTTCAGAAGATGGTAAATCATTTTCTTTGAAGATGGAAATTTCGACTCTCGGAAAGTTGAAAGTTACATGCGAGATGGAATTTGATTTAAATGGATATCAGAGTGATTGTATTTTTAGCAGAATATATGTCATGTATTTGTTATGTATTTGTCATAAATTTCATAGTTTAATAACACCGTTAATGATGAAACTTTTTAAAAAAATTAAAATTGCACAAATATTTCGCCTGACCAACAGGCTTCATCAGTGTTTTTACAACGAATGACAATAACAGGTAAAAAGTTTTTGTCATTATACGTATATGATATATACGATTTCTAGTAATTAACAAACATAGTTTTTGGTTAGTGCTATTACACGTACATGTATGTACAAGTGTATAAATAAGTAGCACTATTAATACGGTTACAATCAATATATATACAAAAATGCAATTTTAAAACAAATAAAACGACACGTAATTCTACATGAATATTCGGATACCATGTATGTATCTGGTCTAAGGTCCTATAATTTTTCAAATATTCCCTTCAGAAATGATGTTCCCCATGTTTTTATACAAAAACTTTCCTTCTCTTTTCTGTTTGTCTGTCCACCTTGGGTTATGGTCTATTAAGGTCACCCTGAGTTTATTACAAAATGGAATGACTTGCCAGACCATTTCGAAATGAATCATCCTTTTTTTCAATTCAAAAATTTTATAAATTCTTGGAATGGCAAGTCATGTCACTGCTCTGCATGCTGCTCATAAATGCTTTGTTACAATATTATCACAGCTTTAAGTAAACTCTTTGTCAATAAACAGCTTGATAATCAGTGCTTCTCTGTTTATACCTGGTTTTACTAAACTATTTTATTGTATTTAGTGCCTGTTTCTATGTATGCATGCTTGTGCTGTCCATATTATATGCATTTACATGTTTTCTGTTTTCTTTTGCTGCTATTATAGTGTTTGGTATGTAATGATGCCACTACTTGTCTATTCCCTTAATCCCTACATGTAAATTATACTAGTAGTACCACTGTAGCTTCTTTTCAACGTTGTCCGTCCAGTTTTTATTTGTTTTCACCTTCTTTTATTTGATCAAAGTTCCTTAAGTTACGACCCCATATAATGGTATCTTAACCTCTGTGTTTTTCAAATAAAGTAAGAGGCTAAGGCTAATGTATGTTATGAATGTATATGTAATATGTCTGTAGTGCTCATTTATGTATGTGGCTAATGTATGTTGCATTTATGTAATGTAATATGTCAGTAGTGCTTATTTATATGAGTGGCTAATGTGTGTTGCATGTAGTTACACGTAGCTTATCAGGAGGCTTTATTATGTACTGTATGTCGGTTAAAAAGCTCTTTAGAGCTTATGTTATGTGTTGTTATTGTGCCGACTTTAAATAAAACTTTGTCTTGTCTTGTCTTGTCTAGTTATTGCAGTGCCGTGCGTACGTAGATGCTTATTAAGGGGTAAGTTAGGTTTGAGTCTTGTGTCTCTTCTGTGCCCATTCATTCGTTGCTAAATCTTTGCACAGACACACCAACATACTGGAGATTGCAAGTAACAGCGCGAACGAGAAAGCAATATATAGAAGTTTTAAGTTCAGTTGGAGTGAGAAAATTCAAGATCAATATGTTATGACTTGTTTACGTTATTTATTTATATTGATACTTAATGACTTAGGCCATTCGTTGTCAGTCTGTGTCTATAATTTTGACAACAAAACACCGTCGTTTGTATCGTTGCATAATCTTCTGGACTTGTATATTATTTTTTGTTTATGCGGTATCGTCATGTTTGTTGATCCAATACTAAATAAGTGTACTGGTGACGGTGACGGTGTTTCTTGTCAAAAATTTAGACAAACACTGACCAACGAATGGCCTTAGTCTGTGAATGTCAATATAAATAAATGACGTAAACAAGTCATCATATTGATCTTAAACTTTCTCATTTCCAACTTAACCCAAAATAGTTGCTTTTCAAGTCCGCCAGCCGCCGACGTGCCGTGCTGTTACTTGGCTTTCCTCAAATATTCCAATAAGATGTAATCAAAATTACCAAGGTGACAAATTCATTACGCCAGACGCGCGTTTCGTCTACTTAAGACTCATCAGTGGCGTTTAACTCTTAATGCTTCAAGTATTTTTTCATTCGGTGATGAAATAATATAAGTACACTGGGATCGTGTTAAAACACCATACAGGTAGTTCAAAATATTATATAAACGTCTAAAGAGTCTACCAACCAGTAAAGCTTATTAAGTATCGGATCGACAAACATGACGATACAGCATAAACAAAAAAATAATATACAAGTCTAGAAGATTATGCAACGATACAAATGACGGTGTTTCTTGTCAAAAATTTAGACAAAGACTGACCAACGAATGGCCTTAGTCATTGAATGTCAATATAAATAAACATGTGACAGTTTATTAGAAGGACCTTCCATAACTTTTATTAACGGTAAAACGTTTACCGTAAAACATAATATGTCTTGTAAAACTAAAAACGTTATATATTCAATTATTTGTGCAAAATGTACAAAATTCTATATTGGACAAACTAAAAATGAATTACGGAAAAGAATGACTTTGCATCGTCAACAAACGTCAACAGAAGAACTACGTTTCATGAAAGTAAACAAACATTTATATGAATGTTCAAACGGAAAATTTAACATTTTCCCATTATATAAAGTTTTGGAAGACAAGCAATCTCTGCGTGATGAAAAGGAAATACATTTTATACGTAGTTTAAAGCCAGGCTTAAATGGCTAGATGTTTAGTGCTAATAAACTGTTATTAATAGCAACTGATTAACTTATAATTAATTAATATAAAGGCATTGTTTGTTTATGCGACGTTATGAACGTTATTTTCCCGAACTTTTAAACACATTATCACCTCATCTTTGTATGTTACGTTTATGTAAACAATATTTGTAAACATTATTGTCGCCGGAAGAGCTGCAGGAAGCAGAGAAAGTACTAGGGATATGATACAGTATACAGATTTTTTCATGCGATTTTATTCTTTATTCATATTAATGCCGTCTTGTGGACTTTATCTTGTTTTACTATATATATCAAATCAAAACACACGTTGAATACCTAGGTGAAACGGAGCGAATTGTTAAACATGCGCTTGATAATGTGCATCTGTTTTACGTCTGCTTCTACACCAAATGTACTTTAAACATGTTTCACTTATTAAAAACTTTATTATTACGTACAATCAAATAATTATATTTAAAAATGTTATATTGTAAAGTGTTATGTGTAATTTCGTTGAATGTACTATTTAGTTATAGTCATCATCAAATGATTGTTCTTCTGACACTTTTTAAGATGGTGGGATTATAATCGATTTCCTTTTTATTAACATATCTTTTTTGATGTTTAGATAATTGTGCAATTACAAAATGTATGACAAAAAATGAAGAAAAATAATTGTGTCGTCATGCCAATGTTTAAGGAGTATTCATTTCACCTTTCGACGATAGGTAAAATTTCATGTCTTAGAATGTACCCTTTGTTAATCGTAATCTATAAACTTTTATCACGTTATCTAAAGTAAACTTTCAGATATATGTATGGCATTATAAAGCTCCTTTTCTATTTATCATACCAGCCATTTAAAGTTGCATTTGAAAATTGAATCATGGTTATCGTGATTATATTAACTGAGGGTCGATATCCCTTAATTAGCTCACTAGACATAAATTACAAGAAAAATTGCAATATAAAGCATGAGCTATAAGTCGAGGATGATTACAATGCTTATAAACACAAGTGCACAACACTAAAAACACTTCAAAAAGAAACTAAATAACCTGAACACAATACTGAACGTCCTATGTGATATAATTAAAATAGGAATAAGAAAGTTAAAGTCAGCATGTTTTTCGTAGTGTCTAGTTTCTAGTTTTCTATATTTTTTTCAAGTATGCCAAATAGGTGGTCGCCCTAAGTTTATTGTTGGTGTCCATAATGTTACGATCGCTAGAGTAAACTAAATGCATACAACCATACAGTGGCGATAAATAATGTGCATGGCGGATGGTGACATTAAAGATTGAACCAGTTTCTGTTTATTCTTCTCCAATACACTTCTAAGCAACTCAGCTAATAACGTTTTTAACAATTGTTCGGCAGGGAGACGAGCACTGCGCCAAGTCTAATGAAAAACGTGTCCATCGAACATGCAAAAAAAATGTTTAAAATTAAGGTTCTATATGTTATACATAGTTTTAAGTTCTTTCTAATATTTAATTATCTGAGTAAATGCAGTTGTGTCTTAGTTTTATTTCAATGTGGTTTTTTGTGAGTGTGTTTTATTACCTGAACTGATGTATATTCTGTTATTTATCAGGTAGACCGATTCTGACAGAAACTAATGATTATGATTAACCCAACCAAAGTCTTGTCCGTGTTTTATTCCTTCACAAAACCTAGTTCTGAAATGATTTTCAGACAGATTAAAATATTGATAATGATAGCAAATATTTATGTACATTCACACACCAAACGCTAGTGATGAACATTTAAGGCGTATGTCTTACCTGCTAAAAGCTTAATGTCCACAATTAAAATTACATAGACCTTTCTAAAAATAGACTAGAAAAACTCTAAACTTAACTGCGACGAAAGTGATGATTTCACTGCCCAATTGTCAACTGGCGTTTATCGATAGCAACATTCCCCAGCTCAATTAAGAGTAAACATTTCACAACTTGTACGTTATGCCAGATCTTGCGATTACTATTTCTATTTTCTAGACCGGTCACCGCTGTTCACTACTAAACTACTCGAACAAGGGTTATTATACCCCCGTTTCAATGAAGAGGGGATACGTGTTTATCCTTGTCCGTCATTCATTCGTCCGTCCGAAACAAACATTTCTGTCGCAGTTTCCTTAGCAACTATAGAATGCAGAAGCATGATTCTACCGGTTTACCAAATACTTTATGTGAAAGCAGGGATATCATATAAGTAAGAATTAGCTCACAAACTTACTTGTTGTTCTTATGTTGAAGTTATCTCCTTAGGTGTCTTATGGCCGTCCCCATGACTTAATTGATCATTATGGGAAATCTATCTCTCAAATACGATCCGACATTTTCACTGTCATTCTCTTTACTATTCTTTGATTTCACTTTTTCTAAAACATGACAATAAGTAGCTCGGCGGATGTCTTATTTGAGACAGGCGAGGCTTCGTCATTCGGACCACACATGGTCTTTATTGGTTCGTAAAGTACTCTCTGTTTTTTTGTGTGTTTTTATTTCGTGATGTTTATGTTTGTCTGAATCTGCATTTGGAATCGTCTCTTGGCTCTCCGCTCTTTTTGTTCTATCTGTTTTCCTGCAAGTTATTAAGTAATTTGCTATATCGACTGACTGATTTTGTCTTTTTATTGTCCGGTTTAAGCTTAAGTTTAAACTAAAAGCAAGCTTAACGTCAATACTTAACAAGCAACTTCCATGCCTATGCAATTGACGCAAATAACAAACAAAATTAAAATGTCGCCAAATAGATTATCAATCCGGAAAAGTATATTAAAATTTGTATTGTTTTTGCATAACATGAGTATATAGTAAACATTATTGAATGCATACAAGAAGAAATGGTAAGTCAGAATTTGGGCATTGAATAAATATAAACCTTTTACTAAACAATGTAATATTACGATATCCAAGTTATTCAGAAAGTACCAAGTCGTAATAAAGAAAAGAATTATAAATGATCATTTCAATGTTCATCAGTTTTGACATTGAATAGCAATATTATTATTATTTTCATTAACCTTATTATAGAATAATAACCTAAACTGATTTGGTTTTAGAATAAAATTTGGAACAATTAAATATGACTTCTCTTGTCATGTCTAAACGTGTTCCAGAGGAATCGTATTATCAACGGCCATTGTTATCCTTGTTATAGTTATGGCTACTGGGTCGACGGTTGTGTTAGCAAGATTTGAAGGACGTTGTAAGGCCTAAGTGTGAATAATTTTATCTCTGTTATTGTCAACTTTTGTTTACATGGTAGTAGTTTTGGTTAGGTACAGTATCTTCTGTTCAGTATGTTTGTCAGACATACATGTCTGCGATTGAGTCCTCTTCCTCTTCAATTTACGTATGAAAGGTTAGAGTGACACATAGCAATTTGTAGCTTATTTCAATTAAAAGTACTTTCCAGTGGAAGATGACTGTAGACATAAATGCCATTACACAATCTGTTTAATATGTGGGATTTTACACTAAATGTTATTCGATTATATGGCAGACTGTATCATACCTGAAAACGATGCGAACAAAACCCGACAAGCAGCCGTTTGTTTGTTTGTTTGTTTGATGGTGTTTAACGCCACTTTCAGCAATTTTTCAGCTATATCATGGCGTCCAGTTTTTATTGGGGGAGGAAGCCGGAGTACCCGGAGAAAACCCCCGACCTGCGGTAGGAAAACTGGCAATCCTTGTCAATTAAGATTGCACCCAGACAATTTTGAAGCGTCGCTTTTATATCACAGCGTAACTTAAATGCCGCTTATTATCTGCCGTTTGTGTATTAAGACGAGAACAAGTGTTTTGTGTTGTACAAGCATGGTATTAAGTCAATATCAACAATGTGTTTTTTGTATTCCTCATAAAAATTTTATGTGGAAAAGCAAATAAACAATATTAACGGTGTTATTTAACCCAAACCGAAAACCAACTCTACGTCCTAATACTCCAAGCGTTTTTATTTGAATTAATTATATAGTATATATTTTATTAAAATGTAGATACTATGCATCACCGAGAAAAAAAACTGAAAAAAAACAAATGGTAAAATGTATTCCATTTGAAGATTTGTTTTTTTATTCGGAATAAAAAATGAGAAAAACCTCAGTCATGAGGCTTCTTACAAAAATACGAAATTTTGTATTCAAAGAAAAATTATATATCATGATTTTTTTTAAATTTTCAACTGTTTTTGCTAAACATTCATTAAAGTTTTCAATCCATAAGGAATTGATATTAAGCCATGCAAAGTATTTTTTAAATAAAAAACAAAGGCTATGTCAAAAAAGCAGCAAAATAACGTTGATTCGGTGAGCCCATAAATTGCAAACAGACTGGGTAAAAGTAATTACCTTTCTGTTAAATATTGATACTTACACTGACCATCAATTAATAAAATTTGGTTTCTACACTGATACATGAAAAGTAGTCTAATCCCTCTGGGCTGCTTTAATGTTAAAACTTTAGCCAAAGAAAAAGACTATAAAGCAGCACCTTTGATTGTTTTATGGCAAGACAGAGGGCTGACGGCTTTACCTGCACTTACAATTTGAAACAGTGACAATTGCGGTGAAACGCAAATGTTTTAAGCGAAAATATGTCAGCTTTTTAAAACGACTGTTCAACAATTGAAGATTAAAACACATCTCCCACCGATTTGTCTCTTAATCTGTGGTATACAAGAGTGACCAAACGCGTTGTCAATACAGTTAAAACGCAGACAGTAAATACTTGGCCAGATTATTATGACGAACTCGTAAAACAATTACTTAAAATATCTCATTAAACATCAAATTTTGCAGAGCCATGTCGGTCTTATCACGCATTCTTATGATGTTTGTTGGTTTTCGGATGTCTTTAAACAACAAAAAGGATCGTCAACCGGCAAACAATCTTAAACAAACAACGATTTCAAAGTATTGGCCATTTTAATAAATTTTCGAATTATTTAAGTCCAAAAGTAACGAAACAAGTTGACTGGTTAAACTTTGTTTTCAAATTAATTAACTTAATTATTATGGAGTAAGCATTGCCAAATGCGAGCCCAGAAAATATATTATTGTTATAGTACGGATTCAGTTTGGTGTTTTATGTTGGCAGAAAAATTATGTTATTTTTAGAATGTTTTAGAATTTGACAGTCTTATCATTTCTAGTTACAGTTTGATGAGGTTTTTTTTTATTTTGGCGGAAATATTTTGTCCCATTTGTGAATAATTGTAAGTGTTACAGTTATTGTTTAATTTTTGGTTCATGTTTTTGTTTGTTGATAAGTTTTAAATAACGTATATAATATTATTAAATTTAGCACATAAGGACGGGACAAGTCGATGTGTACTGTTACTGTTAATGATCATGATTATGTACATTAAAAATAACTCGTAAGACTTAATGACGTTTTCATAATTGACGATATTTTCAAGCACCCTTACAGTTCCTTTGAATTCCAGTGATCATATGACGTCTTTCTATGTAATGGATACATCACTTAAATTGTTTTGAACAGACCGTTTCACATATTGCAAAGACATTTTCGTCGTAATTTAAAACCAAAGCACTCATTGTGTATCGATGTAAAATTTATTTTTAAGTCTACCTTTTAAATTAATTTTAGTGATCTTCTCCATTCACTTTGTGACAGTTTTTTGACGTACTGACTTCCTGATGAAAAAATCAATATAAGCATACGCAGATTTTAATCACGTGATACATAATGCCGTAGAGCTTACCGCTCTTCGAGGGCAGCTTCACTGCCCGCTGCAAGATGTGCTCGCAAACAAAACTATTAATAACATCTTTAATATGGTAAAAAGACCAATAACAAACTTTTGGTAAAAACATCTGAATAAGATAGCAAACAAATTTACCAAAAAAATTCACAAAACATTCCTCATTGACAATAACCCCCCAGATTTTCATTATTTTAATAAAGATAGAAATACCTAATTTTAAATGGATTAAAATGGAATACTATAATAGCAAACTGTCTTTGGAAACGGTCAATATTTTTAATATGGGTAAAGATACAACAATACTATAAACATTAAAACCATTTTTGATAGTTAACTCTAAAATCGTTTTACAATCTTTGAGCATTGTCTAGATAACTGACCTACAAATCATATTTCACAAACAGAAGCGTCTTATTATAGGATTCTTTAAGCACCTGCTATTATTTTTTAAAATAAATAAAGAACGCAAACAACCAATGCAAACAGGTAAGTACATTTTTTTAACACAATATTATTTTTTAATGAATAATGATTTAATTTTTCAAATTGCATTGCACCTTTCATGATTCGTGACTTAAAGTTTGAGCACCCTAACAGTATCTGAATTTCAGTGGTCACGTGACGTCACATACATGTCAGTTTTAAATAGCGACTTTCAGAGAGTGCAACAACATTGTCTGATTTTTTTGTTATATTTAAACAAAACATGTATTTGTTATCGATGTCAAATTTATGTTTAAAATCAATTTTAGTGTTCTTTTCAATTCACTTCGTAACACTTTGTGTCATGTGTCTGTGACGCTACCAATTCTTGACCAACAAAATCAACGCTAAACGCTGCAAGCTGTGCTAGCTATACGTATAAGTCCATGAACAACCCGAATACCTATGTTTATTCTGCGATGATTCTCGTATTTGCTTCTTTTTGCCGCTTATCTTTTATGTGGATTTTCATCGGTTTTAAAATGGTATCTTTTGGTACTTTGGTTCTCGCTATTTATTGTTTTTTGTGTAAAAGCTATTATTTTCACCTGATATTTGCTGGATATTGCGAATAGTTGTGGTCTCTTGTTTTGTTCAATGTTTAACGCCACTTTCAGCAATTTCATGGGGTCCATTTTTTTACTGAGGAAGGAAGCCGGAATACCCAGAGAAAACTCCTAACCTGGCAATCCTTGTCAATTAAGATTGGAGTCGAGTACACCCAGCTCGCAGTGAGACACGAACCCGCAATCTGAGTGTAGACAGACCAGCTGATCATTAGTAGACGAACTACCTAAACCATTTGGCCAAATATCGAATGTGATAAAACTACATGTATCTCAATATGAAGTCCCATTACATTGTTAAAAAGGTTTCTTTCATTGGTAAACGAGAGCATTAAACATTGATGCGTCCTCGAAAAAAGTTAAATGGTGATCTTGACCTTAAAAAATCATGATTAAAAAAGACTTGTAATGCGTACAATTTAGAAAAAAAATATTTTCTGCAAAAAAAGGCAAGGAAAGATGCAGACTTGTATACATTCCATGTTTAAAGATCTGAAAAAAGTCGGCAAATCAACTTTGTCAAAGAATGTAAGAACAGAACTGCATTAGCTGTCACATAGTAACATTTTTGAGAGAAACAGCCCACTTCCGCTTATTTTAAGCGTAACAATTATATATTCTTCATAACGCGATCTGCAATAATATAATTTGTTAACAACAGTTTAAGAACTTTTTAAATATAACCATGACGTCATATGCGTTCAAATTGTGGTTTACACAAAAGCTGTCTTTGTTTTTTGTTTTTGTTCTGTAGCAATTTCGAGTCATGCAAAGACCCTAATATAATATTCGTATTTTTGCGGCCTAAAAATCGTAATACATTGACAAACCTGAGAGAAACTGTTACACAATATAAGCACATTCATTCTTAAGCACTTGGCCGGTATTATTTATGCACAAAGAAACTCCCAAAACGACCTTAGGGATAATCAAGAAGTTAATTTTTAATTTTAAATATAATGATGACTGATGATACTGCTATCCCTCTGTTAGGTGCAACGAAAGCTGTTATATCTCAAAAATTAGGTTGATATTTTTTTACATTTTTTTTACATTTTGTCTCGTTACAATGTAATTTTTAAATACCTGTAAATAGTTTATATGTAGAAGCAAACGAGCCTTCTTTGTATCAAAGAAGAGATAAGCTCGCTTTGCAATATGCAACCAAATTGAAGGCGTATCCTGGCAACCCGGCCCACGACTGTGTTTTCAAATCTCTTTACGAAACTATTTTTGAAAAACATCCAAATAAAATTCAACATTTTGGAATCAGAATAAAACCTCATTTGAACAACTCTGGTATAAATTTATATGAAATTTTTTATTTTGAAATTCAACATAATCCTTCTTGGTTAAACCCCAAACCAGTATTTATTTATGATCTAAGAAAACATAAAAAGTCCGACACAAACCATTTAGTAATACAACATTTTGCAGAAATTAAATCTTGTTACCCTGATTATAGTACTATTTATACAGACGGGTCAAAAGACAAAGATAAAGTTGCTTCAGCCGCTGCCTTTAGAGAGCGTGTTGAAACTTGTCGTCTCCTGTCTGCCTCATCTGTATTTACTGCTGAGGCGCAAGCTATTCTTCTTGCAATGAAAATAGTTGCTTCGTCAGACGAGCACAAATTTATTATCTGCTCCGATTCTCTGTCATGTCTTCTTGCTATTGAAAACTTCAAAGTTAAGAACCCTAATATTTAAAACAAAATATTCAAATTTACAAAGCCCTTGTAGCTTTGGGTAAAGAGGTTGTGTTTTTCTGGATCCCAAGTAATGTGGGAATCCATGGGAACACAGTCGTGGACGAGGAGGCCAAAAAGGCCTTGAGTAACAATATAATTAATTGTGCCATACCTTTTACTGATTTTAAAGCATTAATTTTTAAATGTATTTCTCGTTTGTGGCAGAGTGGTTGGGATCTAGAGGTTCATAACAAACTTTATGAGATCCAGCCACTACTTCACAAAAATAATTTTAATTGTTTTAGAAGTCGTCGAGACCAAGTTGTTTTAACCAGGTGTCGTCTTGGTCATACCAGGACGACTCATAGTTATATTTTAAATAGCGATCAACGACCCGAGTGTGTGCCATGCAACTGTCCATACACAATCAGGCATGTCTTGATGGACTGTGTGGACGTGACCCACATTCGGGAACCTTTTCATACTGTGGATTCTTACTTTAATTTGTTTACAACTATCGCTGGCGACAAAATTCTACAGTTCTTAAAATAAATTAATTTGTATAATAAAATATAATCTTGTATCATAACTATGCTGTTATTTCATATTTTATTATTTTATGTGTATATACCCTAATACTATTGTGTGAGATTACAGTTTTACTATATTTCGACAGGAGTGTCTCTGATTTCTTTCTAATTGCAGAACCTTATCAATTTATAAAATTGTTCACGTCCTGAATATAGCTGGAATATTGCTGGACGTTAAACATAAATCAATTAATCAATCTCATTAGAGTAGAATTTTTCAGCTTATTTATTGAAGTAACAAATAGTAGCCATATCTTGAAATGATATTGGAAAAACCCATTCATACGTTTGCAGAACACTTCGTCTTTATTTTTTATTATAATCTCTAAAACTGCAGTTAAATGTGAAGATAATGTTTATCATAACACTAAGTTTGTGACGATGGTATAAAAGTTTACATGGAATAATTAATCATTATTGACCAACTAAGTAAGAAAAATAGTATAGTAAAGAAAACCGAGTAAATTATCAGTATTTCTGCCCATACTTAATGAATTGCCAAACAGGGCCATTGTGAGAAAACAGGGCATTATGACAGGGCCATTATTGAGGAAAAAAGAGATGGATGCCAGTTTTCAAGACATTTTATCACTACAGTAATAATTTCCAATTTTAAGAACTCTAGTGTTATTAATTTTAAAAAAAAACTCGGAAGAATAAGATGTTTTTATTTAAAATCAAATTTGAAAACTTGTTCCAAACCTTTTGTTTTAGTTTTTCTAAGCAATAAATACTATGAATTGATTTAATAATTTTTTGCAGATCATGAAAAAACCAGCAAAGGAAAATGAATTTTAAGTATCTTTTTAGTGTTCCTGAAAACTGTATACACTGGTTGTTTGGTAGTACTTTGCAGATTTGTGAAATATAATGAAAAAAAAATACAAAACACAGCAAATGTAAAATTTTGTGAAAATTGATCTGACACTGGTTCTGACTTGTTATAGGCCCTTCTTAATCTGAAAATATGGTTTTTGATGGGTGTACCTGGCTTATTTCAGTTAATGGTCAGTCAGTTACTCAATAAATGTATTAAGAAATGAGTGTTTTAATAATGGACCTATTATATGTTCTCGGTCGACAATAATGTCCCTCGGAGTCTGTAATTACAAACACCTCGGGGCAATTATTGCAGACCTTAAACATATAACAGGGCCATTATGAAAAAAAACATTTATTAATATTATATTAATCCAACGATTTTCTAAGTTATCTATTTACATATACAAGTCATATGTATGAGAAATAAATAACGCTCGACATCCTACAATTTACCATTGCAATTTAGCTGAATCCCCATTAAGGTTATCAAACATCCGTAGACAAAGCGAAGAATAATAAAGGATTTTTTTATCTGAAAATCATATTTTTACATAAATTCATAAATCCAACATAATAAGACTGCATAGAATTGGGAATTGTTGATTGATATGTTTTGTGTGTTTGTTTGAATGGTGTTTTAACGCCACTTTCAGCAATTTTTCAGCTATATCATGGCGTCCAGTTTTTATTTGGGAGGAAGCCGGAGTACCCGGAGAGAACCCCCGACCTGCGGTAGGAAAACTGGCAATCCTTGTCAATTAAGATTGGGGTCGAGTACACCCTGCCTGCAGTGAGAATCGAACCCGCAATCTCAGCGTTGACAGACCACGTGATCAATAGTAGACGAACTACCTTAACCACTCGACCACCGCGGCCCCTTGATTTATATGAAGCAGTTATGAGAATTGCTAGTATGAGTACAAAGATACAATGTATTAAATTATAAATCCGGTTTTTTTGTTAATAAAGTTTATAATGAAAAGACCTAAAACTTTGCCTTAATACATACCACCAACAACAAAAGTGGTCAAGCAATCAGTAGGCTTGCAACTACAATGTTTCGCTCTGACCAAAAAAAGAAGAAATCGGGTATTCAAAATGGGTATGTACATCAAGAACTAATAAATATAACTAAAGCGCTTTAATTTTTTCAACTTGAGTATTCGTCATTGTGTACAAGCTACCTGTTTTAAAATGTATGAAAACGCAGTCATATCTTGAAATATCTTATAGCATATGATCTGCATGTAGTTATACTCTTAGTTATAATTAATTAAGTATATCAATTAAAATATTCCACAATACTCGATCGTCGAACCAACACTACCCTTTCCTAATAAACGTAGAATTCTTCGGTTTTTAAGTCGTTTAAAATATTATAATCAAAGTCAGAAAATGTATGGATGCTAAGGACATTTAGTTGGTTGCTATGGACAAAATGCCACTTCCGGTCATGTAATGACGTATTTCAGTAAAGAACATCATTCTGATTCTAAAAATATATGGTTGCTAAGGACTTTTTATAACAGTTACCTTGTTGCTAGGGTATGACCTTGACCTATGACCTTTGACCTTTGGCTCAAATTGAAGCTCTTTTGATACTGATCACTTTAAACCTATATGTTTACTATATTATCTCTAACCGTTTTCAATTTATAAGCCAAAAACCAATCAACCGAAACATGTCAAGGGCAATAACTCTTAAACGGTAAATTGAACAGTTTCAGACCAAATGTAGGTCTAAATGAGAGGAGTATTTTTCCAATTTATTGTCTGCTTCCATCTTTTACGGTTTTCGAGTTGTTATCATAACAAGATTCGAGGCCTAAGGTTGAGGTCATATCTCAACTTTAACCTTGAGATTTTGCATAAGGTCCAAGAAAAAGTTTCGCGGTTGCAAAAATATGGATATATTAAATGAATCGATGTCATAATCTTAAAGAATAAATGTCCGTGAGTAAGTAGAACACCTACAATCATGTTGTCAGTGCAAATTCTCAAAGCAAACTCAACAACAAAGGTAGGGGGGTAGGAATTGTTTACTTTTGCGTTAGACTCCTTCGCTCACTTCGTTCGCGACAATACTTTTTTTTCGTTGTCTGGCCATATTTCGACCCAAATGATATGGGGTCAAATTCCTGTGATTAGACGATCACCAAAAATTAGTTAACGAAATCTACGGCAGTCTATTTTAAAGAACGCGATTTCTTTCCCGTCCGCGTTTCGGTAAATGTATAGCAAGCCGTTGTGGTTACATATTTGGACTGTAGCTCTCCCTACATTTCTATTATTATTATGTTATTGTTATTATGATTGAACAATCATATTTTTTGTGTAGTTGAATAAAAATATAAAAGTATAAATCCTAACCTGTAATATTTTTATTTAATAATAAATACTGTTACAACTCACCTGTAGTCGGTATCATTAAATCTATTATTAATATTTACATTTCACTTTTAATTTCACACTAAATAATATTAATTAGTTTTCAAATCTTGGCTGCCTACTTATTAGGATATGCGTTTTAACCTCAAATCCACAATTTAAAACAAATCACCCATAAAATTCCAATATTAAAACTTCTTCTTCATATCAAATCACTCCTGAGAAAATAGAAATATAAAATTTCAACCATATTAGATAATTTATATCACTCCAGAAACTTTTGCGATGCAATTAAAAAACATATTTCTCATACAAAATCACTCCAAATACTTAAGCGATGCAATTGAAAACCCTATTTTACATATCAAATCAATCCTGATCCCATAGCAATGCAACTAAGAACCATATTTCACATATGAAATTAATCCTGAGACATTTGTAATGCAAATATAAACTATATTTAACATATAAAATCAATCAGGAGACTATAGCAATGCAATTTAAACCATATTCCACATAATTATAAAGTTACTCTGGAGACCTTAGCCATGTGATTAAAAAGAATATTTTAGATATAAAATCACTAAAGAAACTAAAGCTATGCAATTAAAAACTATATTTCACATATAAAGTTACTCTAAAGACCTTAGCCATGCAATTAAAAACCATATTTTGCATATAAATTCAATCCTGAAACCTTGACAAAACCATTAAAACAAAATATTCAACATATAAAATCAATCCTGACACCATATTGATCATGGTGATGGAATTAAAAAATCATATTTCACATATAAAATCAATCCTGAAACTTTTAAAATACAATTAATATCTATATTTAACATATAAAATTTCTAATGATACTGAAGCAATGTAATAAAAAACCATATTTCACATATAAAATCACTCTGTAGACCTAAGTGATGCAATTAAAAACCATATTTAACATACAAAATCACTAATGACACTGAAGCAATGAAATTAAAAACTCTATTTCACATATAAAGTCACTCTGGAGACCTTAGCCATGCAATTCCAAACCATATTTTCAGGGCTCACGCTGGGTCAAAATTATAGGGAGAAGTCACTTCTCTTTTGGGTGGCTGACAGGGAGAAGTGAGGATAGAACAGGGAGAAGTGGGTGGAAAACAGGGAGAAGTTGCAGTATATGTCGCGAAAGCGTCCTGTTTACTTGTTTTTTTTTTTTAAATTAGTGTTGGCATTTGCATTTTTATTATGTTTTTTTAGCAGTTTAATTTATTGAGGATAAAGTAAGATTTGATTAACTATTCAGTATACTTATTTCACACATTTTCAAAAATACATGTATTAAACATAACAATAAAAATAGAATCAACTGTCACAAAACTGTTCATTAAAATAAATGTTTCTTTGTCATTGATACACAATTTGATTGATTTATAATGAAGTACTATTAGAACTAGAAGAAGAAAATTACATCATTGTGACACATAATATATTATTTAAAATTGTAAAATTCACTATTAAAAAGTATTTAAACATATTTAACTTAAATTTGTTTTAAGTAACTGCCAAAATACTATTTTTACTACGTGTCTATCATTGCAAAACTCATTTCACCACTATCAGCGTAGTATATTTGCAATCTCCGGCACCAAATTCATATCCGCTCCGGAAATTTTCACAAATTCTTGTGCTCTGAACTGGTTTTCGGTTATATTGTAAACCTACGCTTTATACACCAAATAAAAGTTAAAAGGGTACCAGTTCAACTTTGGCGCGTAAACATAATAAACATGACGCGGTATCAAAAATATGAAGATTTCTTACCAAAATGGGAATAAAATTTGAAAGGCGACATTAGGCGATTCTACAAAATGAAAGGGCGACTTCACTTCGCTTTTGAAGATGATCGACGGCGAAGTGGGACCACGATAAGGCGACTTCTTCGCCCGAGTCGCCCTCCAACGCGAGCCCTGATTTTACATATAAAATAAATCCTGAGACAATATAGATGTAATTAAAACCATATTCTGCATATAAATCAATCGCGAAACCTTGACAATACAATTAAACAATATATTTAACAAATAAAATCACTAGAAAGTGTAATCAAAAATCATATGTCACAAATAAAATCAAAATAAAACCTAAGTGATGCAATTAAAATCCATATTTAACATATAAAATCAATCTCGAGACTTTAGCAATGCAACTAGAAACCATATTTCACATATAAAATCAATCCTGAAGCCTTGGTTATGCCATAAAAAACAATATCTCACATATAGAATCACTCTGGAGACCTAAGAGATGCAATTAAAATCCATATTTAACATATAAAATCAATCTCGACACTTTACAAATGCAACTAGAAACCATATTTCACATATAAAATCATTCCTGAAGCCTTGGTAATGCCATAAAAAACAATATGTCACATATAAAATCACTCTGGAGACATAAGAGATGCAATTAAAATCCATATTTAACATATAAAACCAATCTTGAGACTTTTGCAGTGCAACTAGAAACCATATTTCACATATAAAATCATTCATGTAGCCTTGGTTATGCCATAAAAAACAATATCTCACATATAGAATCACTTTGGAGACCTAATGCAATTAAAATCCACATTTAACATATAAAATCAATCTCGACTCTTTGGCAATGCAATAGAAACCATATTTCACATATAAAATCATTCCTGAAGCCTTGGTAATGCCATATAAAGCAATGTGTCACATATAAAATCACTCTGGAGACATAAGAGATGCAATTAAAATCCATATTTAACATATAAAACCAATCTCTAGACTTTAGCAGTGCAAGTAGAAACCATATTTCACATATAAAATCATTCATGTAGCCTTGGTTATGCCATAAAAAACAATATCTCAGATATAAAATCACTCTGGAGACCTAAGCTATGCAATTAAAATCCATATTTAACATATAAAATCAATCTCGAGACTTTAGCAATGCAACTAGTAACCATATTTCATATATAAAATCATTCCTGAAGCCTTGGTAATGCCATAAAAACAATATCTCACATATAAAATCACTCTGGAGACATAAGCGATGCAATTAAAAACCATATTTCACATATAAAATCATTCCTGTGACCATAGTGATGGGAAAAAAACTATATTTTACATATAATATCAATCCTGAGACCTGAGCTATAAAACCATGGTAAATATAAGATATTTTACATTATTGTTTAATTGTTGTGTACTTTAATAAGATTTAGTGGTTAAAATACAGAACTCTCATAGATTTTTAACCTTTTTTAATTATTATCACACATTTTGGATATTGTACTTTCAATTGAATTGGATACATGTAGACTTAATTTACATTTTGAATGATTGCTAAGTTCAAGAGTTGTAATTTATATTATGATATCGAAGAATTGCTTGAATGATAGATATTTATATAACAAAGATATGTCTCACTTTATTGGACAATATAATATTTAATTAAAGGAAACAACGGCGCAATAAGTAATATGTTTCCGAGCCGTAAGATTTAAAATATTTGATATCCTACAGAAACACGTAAATAACAAACAAAACTTCAATTCTTTCATTAACTATAATTTTGTATTTTATCGATTGGTTTTTTTTTTGGTAGTAGGATTTTAATAAACGACAAAGGATTTTGATTTTCATCTTTCGTATACCTTTCATTCCGACAACGCGCAGATAAAATAAATGGACGTACGGTACAACCAGTCGGTCTTTCGTAAAAAAATTGTCAAAAAACATTAAAAAGGTAAAAGTTAAAATTGTTTTAAAGTGCAGTCGAAAGGTTAGCATGTTGACAAAGTGGACATAAATTTCCAAAATAAAAAATGTCCAGTGGACAAAATTGTCATTTGATTAAATTGTCACAAAAAATGTCCTGTTGACAAACTTGTCACGTGACAAAATTGCCAAGAGAACAAAAATTGTCCAGAGGACCAGTAGGAAAGCAAACGCCTGTAATGGCCGATTTTTAACGACTTCAGTCACGTGACTAAAGGTCAACTTTTTGTCGGTTTTTTGTAAGCGTGATAGTGTCTCAGTTTTCGTTAACGTACGTAGCACTGTCGTAACATACATCAATAAAATAAAATACAACTAAGTCCTAAGACAATAACCTGTCATTTATAGAAATTTTGTTCTGTATAGTTTTAATTTACTAGGTTAAAATGCCCTTTGAAGTGGCATGTTTTGATCTGAACTCGGCACTCGCCGTACAGAAAACTCTAAATTAAAAATATAAATAATAATGGTGACAAATCGCGACCTATAAATTATTAAATCAATTATAATATTACGTCTTCGGTCCAATTTTCAGCTTTCAAACCCCCCGGGAACAAATTTGTGTCAGCTTTTTCGGTGACAAAATGCCGAAAAGGGGGGTGTTGGAAGCAACTCGATGTACGCTTCGAAAAATATTTAGCATCTGTCTGCCAAAGTAGAATAGATAACATATCAGTACTTATAAAATATATAATATATAATAGTATTACGTCTTTTGTGTAATTTGTGGGTCTCAAAGCCTCTTTGAACAAATTTGTGTCAGCTTTTTCTACAAAAAGGGGGGAGGCTGAAATACATTTGCAATGTAATGGTAAATTTTTGGAGCTGTGTGTGCATTAGAGAAAAAAAAGTGTGGTATAATCATAACAATCATTAAAATATATTATAGAAATACCAAATCAACATGATTGTTCAATATATACATGTATATATTCAAGCTGAACAAAATTCAGGAAACCATGTAGACAAATATTTTTGTCTGCCATTGGAAAACAATGTAAAAGTAAAGGACAAAAAATGCCTTTTTCTTGTAGCATGAAAGACCCTACGCTTTTTACACTGACAGCAGCTTGTAGGGTTTGTACAGACAAGGAAAGTTGCGCTCCTTGTCCTAGCTTAACACATCAGTCGATATGCTACCCTTAAAATTCTCAATGTCGCAAATTTTTCCTTGCAAGAGTTTTAAAGTCCACTAAGATTGACTAAGTAGACACAATGCAAGATACAGTGAACATTAGTGACCCATAAGCAGAATGGAAACAATGTTTCTTTCTTTTTTTATTCAATTACACGACACTTATTTCAGTCAGTATAAATAGTGAAAAAACTCCATAAACTACATAAAACTATACAAGATTTAAACATATTATTTGCAAAACATTAAATTTATATAAATTTATTCAGGCATAATAACAACTATGGGTCCAGTAAAATACAAAATTATATTTAAAAAAATGGAAATAACAGAAATACAATATAATACAAATTTAAGTAATCCAAAAGTTTCTGACCATCTTAATTTTATCAAAAAACCTAAGTTATAATAACATGAACAATTAAGGAAGAGTTATATTCATCTTTTAAGACATTTCATAATTTACAGAGACTTTGTTGTCTTGGTATTTTCCAGTTTTAATTAACAGAAGATAGCACAAAATTGTTATTAGCTGCCTGTTTATAAATTTTTTCTCTTTGCATGAATTTCTCATAATTAGTCTATACTACAATGAGAAATTTATCATTTTTCTGAGGGCAATATATTGCATTGAGACATGTCAGACTGATATTAACTTATCGAATGAGTGAATACATGTTATAAAACTCATTTACTGGCATTTTATTCTATAGAAACAAATTATACTGACCCCAAATGCCTGTGATTTAGATTGCTTTATAAACTCACATGCTAGGGCCAACAACTAATTTTTAGGATTTAATACTATATCTCTGTCTATAAAATAGATCTACTGACACTATTATTTTTATAAATTTCTTTTAAAAATGTTCTTTTTATACACAGAACTTAATTCACATTTTATTTCCCTTTTTCTTTTGTTAAGGTATGATCACAGATTTTAAAATTATGTTAATAGCTGCCAGTTTTTTAAATCTTACTTCTTGCTGGAGATAAGTTTCCATAAATTTTAATATCACATTTTTGTAAACTTTAAAATAATATTAAACAATACCAGTTTGATTTAAGTGTTTATTTAAAGTCTAAATTTTTTCTGGAAAGGATGCTTAAGTTTACTAATTGGTTTATCAAGAAATGTTAATTATGCCATTCAATATCAGCTTCATATTCAATGAATATCATAGAAGCAAATCTATACCAAGTGCAGAAACCATCATTACATAAATTTTGTACCTAATAGCTAACTCGATAATGTTTGTAAAATGGAATTTATACTATCACAATGCAGTCCAAAAAATGTATTTACTGCTCAAGATTTAATCTCCCAAGCTTACTTTGTTCAGACATAAAATAGCAAAGCCTATTTATAAAATACTCGACATGTATATAAATTTCTCCATATAAATAAATTTAAGCAATTTCTTTAAATTCTAAAATTAAATAAATTCTTTGTTTTTAACTGCATAATGCTACATTTGACTTAATATGGTAGTCAAAATGCATCTATACATGTAAAACAGCTTCAGTTATAAATAATAAAGACCCATACTTGTTTTAAACAGCAATAAGTTGCAAAATAATGACAGCAATAAATGTCAGAAATATTAACTAGTTATTTTGCAGTATGGTATTTAACTTCATCGGTTGTAAAAAGTAACCTACATGTATGGGCCAGCTGAAAAAATCTTAATTCAACTAGAAGTTGTGGAGGCCACAGTATATGACATGGTTGGTTATAGAATTTTATAGGCATCATTAAACTGTGTGATTGTTGGAATTCAATATTAATTTTTCATTCCTTAAAGGTTCACCCTCTTAAAAGTGTGGGTGGTTGTGTGTGTGAAAAGGGGGGGGGGGGGGGTAGGGGCCTATGTCACTCTATGTGTAATATATGTTATTAAATGCCAAAAACATATATCAACATTAAATTATCAACAGACAGCATATTTGAAACTATTATACGACTTACGTACGCTGTGTGTACAAATTCACTACTAACACGAAGGCACATGGAGCTTTCCTCAATTCCTGTCAAAATGCACCATGTTTTGGCACAAAATAATTCTTGGGAATTCGTTATATACTAGACTTTTAACGAGTCATGCTTAATGTCAAATTTAAACAAACATTTCTTCTTCAAAACGACAGTTTCGTGGATTAAACATGAAATGTGTTCGTCAACATTTGAAAACTCACACGTGTTTTGGTCATGTTGGTAAACAACCTCGTGGCTTTTTACCAGAGATGGTGACACATTTCGACTGGCATAACGAGAAAAACTATTGGTTAATAAAGAATAAACAGTTGTAAAAATACATAAAAAGGGCCGGGAATAAAATTGTGTCAGCTTTTACTTTTGAATAAATTTGTAAACAAACGGCCCGCGCCATGTTTACGTAAAAAAATGACGATTTTGTATCATAGATCTTACGCAATCTGTTGATTATATCTGTGTCGCATACATACAGTCATGCATCAAAATATACCCTTGATCGATTCCTGTATTACGTATAAATTGTTACATTTAATTTAACGATTTAATTTAAGAAAAACATAACCTCGCCAATTTCTCCTGACCTAAACAATTTTTATAGGTGGCGCTGTTAAGAAATTTTTGGTTTACATACGGGTAACTTTTACGGCGTTAAATTGACCTTTATCTGTCAAATCGGGGCCTTTGCTGTCCTACTGGACAGAAATTGTAAAAAAGAAAAAAAGTCCAGTGGACAAAAATTGTCAAAAGAACAAAAATGTCCAGTGGACAGAAATTGTCAACAAATTGTCAAATGGACAGAAATATATTGTATAAAAAAAATTGTCAAAAGAACAGCCCAAGTTAACTTGGGTTGTCAAAATCTCTGCTCAAACCAGTCAAATTCTCTGCTCGAAGTTAACTTAAAGCAGTCAGAATCTCTGCTTTTCAAGTTAACTAGCATGTTATGTTAGGACTGCACCCAACTGTAACTCCATAAAGAAAAAGTTTTCGGTGTCGCAGGGTGAACACCGAACAGGTCTTAAGAGTTCGATACTTGGTTTGAAAGATCAAAATGATATGTCGCGAAGTCTTTTTCACAGACTGTTTTGAAATGTGGCGGAAGAAAAAGAATAAGAATTAAAGATAAACTGTTCGGTTGAACATTTGAGGGTCTTTCCATATTAATTTTAATTTTGTATTACATGATGACAT
This sequence comes from Limnoperna fortunei, assembly GCA_944474755.1. Lineage (NCBI taxonomy): Eukaryota > Metazoa > Mollusca > Bivalvia > Mytilida > Modiolidae > Limnoperna > Limnoperna fortunei. The sequence goes on along the minus strand of OX104114.1, from coordinate 88,572,478 downwards.
TTAAAATAATCATCTTTTTGCAAAATGTTATAACTTTGCTATAAATATTTAAAATAGAAATTATTTTATATTATTTGCTACAGATTGGCATTCTAAGAGAGATAACTCTTATAAAAGTTTATACAACTTTTAACGCCATGTCTTTATTTACTCGTAATTATTAATAGAACATTTTAAGACGAAAATAATTTCAATATCTTTAAAAATAGCAAAGGTTAAAAACTAGTAGGTGACCTTGACCCATACAAGTTTTCAAGGTCAAAGGGCATGAGGGTCTATGGTGAAGACCCCATGCCTCTATCATTAATAGTAAATGAGTAACAAGTGAAAAACCAATCAGTTACATATATAATGGGAGATAACTCCTATAAAATGAAGTCAAATCCGTTTACTGCAAATGATCAAAAGTTGCTCCTTTAAAAGACCAACATTTTGCACTCTTTAGTTTCCCTTTATCGTTAATAGTTAATGAGTAACATGTGAAAAACCAATAAGTTACATATATAATGGGAGATAACTCCTATAAAATGAAGTCAAATCCTTTCCCTATAAATGTAACAAAGTTGCTCCTTTAAGAGATCAACATTTTGCACTCTTTAGTTTCCCTCTATCGTTAATAGTTAATGAGTACCATGTGAAAAACCAATCAGTTACATCTATAATGGGAGATAACTCCTATAAAATGAAGTCAAATCCTTTCCCTATATATGTAACAAAGTTGCTCCTTCAAGAGACCAACATTTTGCACTCTTTAGTTTCCCTCTATCGTTAATAGTTAATGAGTACCATGTGAAAAACCAATCAGTTACATATATAATGGGAGATAACTCCTATAAAATGAAGTCAAATCCTTTTCCTGTAAATGTAACATAGTTACTCCTTTAAGAGACCAACATTTCGCGCTCTTTCGTTTCCCTTTATCATTAACAGTTAATGAGTAACATTTAAAAAACCAATAAGTTACATATATAATGGGAGATAACTCCTATAAAATGAAGTCAAATCCTTTCCCTATAAATGTAACAAAGTTACTCCTTTAAGAGACCAACATTTTGCACTCTTTCGTTTCCCTTTATCATTAATAGTTAATGAGTAACATGTAAAAAACCAATAAGTTACATATATAATGGGAGATAACTCCTATAAAATTGTGTTTTTCTGGATCCCAAGTAATGTGGGAATCCATGGGAACACAGTCGTGGACGAGGAGGCCAAAAAGGCCTTGAATAACAATATAATTAATTGTGCCATACCTTTTACTGATTTTAAAGCATTAATTTTTAAATGTATTTCTCGTTTGTGGCAGAGTGGTTGGGATCTAGAGGTTCTTAACAAACTTAATGAGATCCAGCCACTACTTCACAAAAATAATTTTAATTGTTTTAGAAGTCGTCGAGACCAAGTTGTTTTAACCAGGTGTCGTCTTGGTCATACCAGGACGACTCATAGTTATATTTTAAATAGCGATCAACGACCCGAGTGTGTGCCATGCAACTGTCCATACACAATCAGGCATGTCTTGATGGACTGTGTGGACGTGACCCACATTCGGGAACCTTTTCATACTGTGGATTCTTACTTTAATTTGTTTACAACTATCGCTGGCGACAAAATTCTACAGTTCTTAAAATAAATTAATTTGTATAATAAAATATAATCTTGTATCATAACCATGCTGTTATTTCATATTTTATTATTTTAATCACGTTATTTTTATGTGTATATACCCTAATACTATTGTGTGAGATTACAGTTTTACTATATTTCGACAGGAGTGTCTCTGATTTCTTTCTAATTGCAGAACCTTATCAATTTATAAAATTGTTCACGTCCTGAATATAGCTGGAATATTGCTGGACGTTAAACATAAATCAATTAATCAATCTCATTAAAGTAGAATTTTTCAGCTTATTTATTGAAGTAACAAATAGTAGCCATATCTTGAAATGATATTGGAAAAACCCATTCATACGTTTGCAGAACACTTCGTCTATTTTTTATTATAATCTCTAAAACTGCAGTTAAATGTGAAGATAATGTTTATCATAACACTAAGTTTGTGACGATGGTATAAAAGTTTACATGGAATAATTAATCATTATTGACCAACTAAGTAAGAAAAATAGTATAGTAAAGAAAACCGAGTAAATTATCAGTATTTCTGCCCATACTTAATGAATTGCCAAACAGGGCCATTGTGAGAAAACAGGGCATTATGACAGGGCCATTATTGAGGAAAAAAGAGATGGATGCCAGTTTTCAAGACATTTTATCACTACAGTAATAATTTCCAATTTTAAGAACTCTAGTGTTATTAATTTTAAAAAAAAAACTCGGAAGAATAAGATGTTTTTATTTAAAATCAAATTTGAAAACTTGTTCCAAACCTTTTGTTTTAGTTTTTCTAAGCAATAAATACTATGAATTGATTTAATAATTTTTTGCAGATCATGAAAAAACCAGCAAAGGAAAATGAATTTTAAGTATCTTTTTAGTGTTCCTGAAAACTGTATACACTGGTTGTTTGGTAGTACTTTGCAGATTTGTGAAATATAATGAAAAAAAAAATACAAAACACAGCAAATGTAAAATTTTGTGAAAATTGATCTGACACTGGTTCTGAAAATATGGTTTTTGATGGGTGTACCTGGCTTATTTCAGTTAATGGTCAGTCAGTTACTCAATAAATGTATTAAGAAATGAGTGTTTTAATAATGGACCTATTATATGTTCTCGGTCGACAATAATGTCCCTCGGAGTCTGTAATTACAAACACCTCGGGGCAATTATTGCAGACCTTAAACATATAACAAGGCCATTATGAAAAAAAACCATTTATTAATATTATATTAATCCAACGATTTTCTAAGTTATCTATTTACATATACAAGTCATATGTATGAGAAATAAATAACGCTCGACATCCTACAATTTACCATTGCAATTTAGCTGAATCCCCATTAAGGTTATCAAACATCCGTAGACAAAGCGAAGAATAATAAAGGATTTTTTATCTGAAAATCATATTTTTACATAAATTCATAAATCCAACATAATAAGACTGCATAGAATTGGGAATTGTTGATTGATATGTTTTGTGTGTTTGTTTGAATGGTGTTTTAACGCCACTTTCAGCAATTTTTCAGCTATATCATGGCGTCCAGTTTTTATTTGGGAGGAAGCCGGAGTACCCGGAGAGAACCCCCGACCTGCGGTAGGAAAACTGGCAATCCTTGTCAATTAAGATTGGGGTCGAGTACACCCTGCCTGCAGTGAGAATCGAACCCGCAATCTCAGCGTTGACAGACCACGTGATCAATAGTAGACGAACTACCTTAACCACTCGACCACCGCGGCCCCTTGATTTATATGAAGCAGTTATGAGAATTGCTAGTATGAGTACAAAGATACAATGTATTAAATTATAAATCCGGTTTTTTTGTTAATAAAGTTTATAATGAAAAGACCTAAAACTTTGCCTTAATACATACCACCAACAACAAAAGTGGTCAAGCAATCAGTAGGCTTGCAACTACAATGTTTCGCTCTGACCAAAAAAAGAAGAAATCGGGTATTCAAAATGGGTATGTACATCAAGAACTAATAAATATAACTAAAGCGCTTTAATTTTTTCAACTTGAGTATTCGTCATTGTGTACAAGCTACCTGTTTTAAAATGTATGAAAACGCAGTCATATCTTGAAATATCTTATAGCATATGATCTGCATGTAGTTATACTCTTAGTTATAATTAATTAAGTATATCAATTAAAATATTCCACAATACTCGATCGTCGAACCAACACTACCCTTTCCTAATAAACGTAGAATTCTTCGGTTTTTAAGTCGTTTAAAAGAATACAAGTCAAAACGCCCCACGGTAAAATCGCCCCCGTCAAAAACGCCCCCACTTTTTGCAAAATCGCCCCCACTGTAAAATCGCCCCCTGTAAAAACGCCCCCACCTGAAGCAAAATCGCCCCACTTGACAAAATCGCCCCCGTCAAAAACGCCCCCAATTTTTGCAAAATCGCCCCACTCTAAAGTCTTCTCGTGTAAAAACGCCCCCACATTTAGCAGAATATATAACGACTCGCCCCACTCTCGAGTCGCCCCATCACGAGTCGCCCCATATCAATAACGAGTCGCCCCACATTTAATAACGAGTCGCCCCACTCAATAACGACTCGGCCCACATATGTTAATATAAAATTTATAATAGAAATTTATATATTTAATACTTTATAATATAAATAAATGCATTGATAGTATAAATTTTTAAATTTGGTATATAATATTGTACTGCTCTGTGTTTTAATTAATCGAAATATTGTACTCTAAATGTAAAACTATTAAATGCTGCCTGTAAACTGTGTAGAATATTGTTAATCTTACATACTATTGAAAACAGTTTTCTAAAAGTTAAAAAATACAAGGTTGTCTTATTGTTAAAAAATTTCTAACGTGCTTGCTTATTCAAACTACACCGAGACAGTTAACAAGAGACCATAAAAACAACCACTGTAGTTGATATGTAAAGGGGACAGAAATACGCTTTAGGAAAAAAATTTACTGCATACTAGAAGTAAAAAGTCTGATCATTTGGATGCAAAATATCTTTTTACTGGATTTTTATGTACATAATTTTAGTCTTTTTTCAATTAAATCAATGAATTGGCACTTATTAAATGATTTTCAGGTACGAATTAAAGAATAATTTGTACTAGTACTGCCTCCCTCGTTTTTATTTTTTCCTTTCTTTCTCAGCCTTTCTCCTTTCTCCCTCCCCGTTGCCCCTTTCTCCCTCCCCTTCTCTCGATCCCTGTCTCCCACTACCCTGTCCGCCCTCTCATACAAGACTTCTACAAAACTACGTTTTTGTTATTGTTAAAAACTTTATTATGGTAACATTCTCGTTATTAATAATTAGGTTTTACACCGTTTTGAAAGTGAAGGTGCATGCTACGATAATCTTGTTCAAAACCAGTATCTGTACAGCATATGCCAATCTCAGACAATTTGACATTAAAGACAATTAATTACTTCATTATAATATTAACTACGTCGGTTAACTTTTCATCCTTTAAAACTGTTAATCCCATCAAAGTTAATCGCGATTGTAAACAAGCAAATATTCAATTATAATTATCACAATTAATTAAAGAAGTGAACCCGAGTTCACTTTAATCTCAAGAGATCCACCGCCAATTAAAAAAAGGTCTAACAATAAAATATATGCAAATTTAAAAATGTATACTATAAATTTAATTAAATATATTTTAAAATATTAAATTTATAAACTTATATTATATATTTTACATTTGTGGGGTGATTTGTTATTGAGTGGGGCGACTCGTTATTAAATGTGGGGCGACTCGTTATTAATATGGGGCGACTCGTGATGGGGCGACTCGAGAGTGGGGCGAGTCGTTACGATACCATTTAGCAAAATCATACCACTTACACAAATCGCTTATTAGGTCATAATTTCATTTTTCTGTGATTATATGTTATGATCTCAGTGAAGATAAATGATAAATGTGTGCTGTTTCTTCGGTTTTGTTATGTATTTTTACAGTTCTTCTTAAAAGACGAAGACAACAATTTCAACTTTTTTATTTTAGCAGATAACAAGATAACAATGTGTACAAACAACACATTATGCCCTATTGTTTTTTAATTTGCACTATTAAACATGAGGTAAACACATAATTCTAATGTGACGTTCTTTAAAGGCCATGAGACCACAACTGTTGTTAGTGCGTGTTGGCTGACTGAAGACTTCTTGTTTATATTTTTTATATGTGTTTATTATGATTAACAAATTTTTGATTATTTAAGCGTAATTACAAAAGAATCATTACTGACATAGTTCATTAATGTAATTATCATAATTGTTTAATTATTAAAGCAAAATAACGACATAATCGATCATTATTAACAAAACATTTTCTAAATTTTAATCAGCGACAATTAACTCCTGAAAGTAGAAAATATTTGAACAACTTGACAATATTATACTACAGTAATTTTTAAAAGTGTTGAAGATGGGGTCGTTTGTTGGGGCGGATTTGGTAAGTGGGGCGATTTTGCATAAAGTTGGGGCGTTTTTGAATGGGACGAGTTTGTTAAGTGGGGCGATTTTGCTTTAGGTGGGGGCGTTTTTACAGGGGGCGATTTTACAGTGGGGGCGATTTTGCAAAAAGTGGGGGCGTTTTTGACGGGGGCGATTTTACCGTGGGGCGATTTGACCAGCTACCGTTTAAAATATTATAATCAAAGTCAGAAAATGTATGGATGCTAAGGACATTTAGTTGGTTGCTATGGACAAAATGCCACTTCCGGTCATGTAATGACGTATTTCAGTAAAGAACATCATTCTGATTCTAAAAATATATGGTTGCTAAGGACTTTTTATAACAGTTACCTTGTTGCTAGGGTATGACCTTGACCTATGACCTTTGACCTTTGGCTCAAATTGAAGCTCTTTTGATACTGATCACTTTAAACCTATATGTTTACTATATTATCTCTAACCGTTTTCAATTTATAAGCCAAAAACCAATCAACCGAAACATGTCAAGGGCAATAACTCTCAAACGGTAAATTGAACAGTTTCAGACCAAATGTAGGTCTAAATGAGAGGAGTATTTTTCCAATTTATTGTCTGCTTCCATCTTTTACGGTTTTCGAGTTGTTATCATAACAAGATTCGAGGCCTAAGGTTGAGGTCATATCTCAACTTTAACCTTGAGATTTTGCATAAGGTCCAAGAAAAAGTTTCGCGGTTGCAAAAATATGGATATATTAAATGAATCGATGTCATAATCTTAAAGAATAAATGTCCGTGAGTAAGTAGAACACCTACAATCATGTTGTCAGTGCAAATTCTCAAAGCAAACTCAACAACAAAGGTAGGGGGTAGGAATTGTTTACTTTTGCGTTAGACTCCTTCGCTCACTTCGTTCGCGACAATACTTTTTTTTCGTTGTCTGGCCATATTTCGACCCAAATGATATGGGGTCAAATTCCTGTGATTAGACGATCACCAAAAATTAGTTAACGAAATCTACGGCAGTCTATTTTAAAGAACGCGATTTCTTTCCCGTCCGCGTTTCGGTAAATGTATAGCAAGCCGTTGTGGTTACATGTTTGGACTGTAGCTCTCCCTACATTTCTATTATTATTATGTTATTGTTATTATGATTGAACAATCATATTTTTTGTGTAGTTGAATAAAAATATAAAAGTATAAATCCTAACCTGTAATATTTTTATTTAATAATAAATACTGTTACAACTCACCTGTAGTCGGTATCATTAAATCTATTATTAATATTTACATTTCACTTTTAATTTCACACTAAATAATATTAATTAGTTTTCAAATCTTGGCTGCCTACTTATTAGGATATGCGTTTTAACCTCAAATCCACAATTTAAAACAAATCACCCATAAAATTCCAATATTAAAACTTCTTCTTCATATCAAATCACTCCTGAGAAAATAGAAATATAAAATTTCAACCATATTAGATAATTTATATCACTCCAGAAACTTTTGCGATGCAATTAAAAAACATATTTCTCATACAAAATCACTCCAAATACTTAAGCGATGCAATTGAAAACCCTATTTTACATATCAAATCAATCCTGATCCCATAGCAATGCAACTAAGAACCATATTTCACATATGAAATTAATCCTGAGACATTTGTAATGCAAATATAAACTATATTTAACATATAAAATCAATCAGGAGACTATAGCAATGCAATTTAAACCATATTCCACATATAAAGTTACTCTGGAGACCTTAGCCATGTGATTAAAAAGAATATTTTAGATATAAAATCACTAAAGAAACTAAAGCTATGCAATTAAAAACTATATTTCACATATAAAGTTACTCTAAAGACCTTAGCCATGCAATTAAAAACCATATTTTGCATATAAATTCAATCCTGAAACCTTGACAAAACCATTAAAACAAAATATTCAACATATAAAATCAATCCTGACACCATATTGATCATGGTGATGGAATTAAAAAATCATATTTCACATATAAAATCAATCCTGAAACTTTTAAAATACAATTAATATCTATATTTAACATATAAAATTTCTAATGATACTGAAGCAATGTAATAAAAAACCATATTTCACATATAAAATCACTCTGTAGACCTAAGTGATGCAATTAAAAACCATATTTAACATACAAAATCACTAATGACACTGAAGCAATGAAATTAAAAACTCTATTTCACATATAAAGTCACTCTGGAGACCTTAGCCATGCAATTCCAAACCATATTTTACATATAAAATAAATCCTGAGACAATATAGATGTAATTAAAACCATATTCTGCATATAAATCAATCGTGAAACCTTGGCAATACAATTAAACAATATATTTAACAAATAAAATCACTAGAAAGACTTTAGCAGTGTAATCAAAAATCATATGTCACAAATAAAATCAAAATAAAACCTAAGTGATGCAATTAAAATCCATATTTAACATATAAAATCAATCTCGAGACTTTAGCAATGCAACTAGAAACCATATTTCACATATAAAATCAATCCTGAAGCCTTGGTTATGCCATAAAAAACAATATCTCACATATAGAATCACTCTGGAGACCTAAGAGATGCAATTAAAATCCATATTTAACATATAAAATCAATCTCGACACTTTACAAATGCAACTAGAAACCATATTTCACATATAAAATCATTCCTGAAGCCTTGGTAATGCCATAAAAAACAATATGTCACATATAAAATCACTCTGGAGACATAAGAGATGCAATTAAAATCCATATTTAACATATAAAACCAATCTTGAGACTTTAGCAGTGCAACTAGAAACCATATTTCACATATAAAATCATTCATGTAGCCTTGGTTATGCCATAAAAAACAATATCTCACATATAGAATCACTTTGGAGACCTAAGCAATGCAATTAAAATCCATATTTAACATATAAAATCAATCTCGACACTTTACAAATGCAACTAGAAACCATATTTCACATATAAAATCACTCTGTAGACCTAAGAGATGCAATTAAAATCCATATTTAACATATAAAATCAATCTCGACACTTTACCAATGCAACTAGAAACCATATTTCACATATAAAATCACTCTGGAGACATAAGAGATGCAATTAAAATCCACATTTAACATATAAAATCAATCTCGACTCTTTGGCAATGCAATAATAACCATATTTCACATATAAAATCATTCCTGAAGCCTTGGTAATGCCATATAAAGCAATGTGTCACATATAAAATCACTCTGGAGACATAAGAGATGCAATTAAAATCCATATTTAACATATAAAACCAATCTCTAGACTTTAGCAGTGCAAGTAGAAACCATATTTCACATATAAAATCATTCCTGTAGCCTTGGTTATGCCATAAAAAACAATATCTCAGATATAAAATCACTCTGGAGACCTAAGCTATGCAATTAAAATCCATATTTAACATATAAAATCAATCTCGAGACTTTAGCAATGCAACTAGTAACCATATTTCATATATAAAATCATTCCTGAAGCCTTGGTAATGCCATAAAAACAATATCTCACATATAAAATCACTCTGGAGACATAAGCGATGCAATTAAAAACCATATTTCACATATAAAATCATTCCTGTGACCATAGTGATGGGAAAAAAACTATATTTTACATATAATATCAATCCTGAGACCTGAGCTATAAAACCATGGTAAATATAAGATATTTTACATTATTGTTTAATTGTTGTGTACTTTAATAAGATTTAGTGGTTAAAATACAGAACTCTCATAGATTTTTAACCTTTTTTAATTATTATCACACATTTTGGATATTGTACTTTCAATTGAATTGGATACATGTAGACTTAATTTACATTTTGAATGATTGCTAAGTTCAAGAGTTGTAATTTATATTATGATATCGAAGAATTGCTTGAATGATAGATATTTATATAACAAAGATATGTCTCACTTTATTGGACAATATAATATTTAATTAAAGGAAACAACGGCGCAATAAGTAATATGTTTCCGAGCCGTAAGATTTAAAATATTTGATATCCTACAGAAACACGTAAATAACAAACAAAACTTCAATTCTTTCATTAACTATAATTTTGTATTTTATCGATTGTTTTTTTTTGGTAGTAGGATTTTAATAAACGACAAAGGATTTTGATTTTCATCTTTCGTATACCTTTCATTCCGACAACGCGCAGATAAAATAAATGGACGTACGGTACAACCAGTCGGTCTTTCGTAAAAAAATTGTCAAAAAACATTAAAAAGGTAAAAGTTAAAATTGTTTTAAAGTGCAGTCGAAAGGTTAGCATGTTGACAAAGTGGACATAAATTTCCAAAATAAAAAATGTCCAGTGGACAAAATTGTCATTTGACTAAATTGTCACAAAAAATGTCCTGTTGACAAACTTGTCACGTGACAAAATTGCCAAGAGAACAAAAATTGTCCAGAGGACAGAAATTGTAAAAAAGAAAAAAAGTCCAGTGGACAAAAATTGTCAAAAGAACAAAAATGTCCAGTGGACAGAAATTGTCAACAAATTGTCAAATGGACAGAAATATATTGTATAAAAAAAATTGTCAAAAGAACAGCCCAAGTTAACTTGGGTTGTCAAAATCTCTGCTCAAACCAGTCAAATTCTCTGCTCGAAGTTAACTTAAAGCAGTCAGAATCTCTGCTTTTCAAGTTAACTAGCATGTTATGTTAGGACTGCACCCAACTGTAACTCCATAAAGAAAAAGTTTTCGGTGTCGCAGGGTGAACACCGAACAGGTCTTAAGAGTTCGATACTTGGTTTGAAAGATCAAAATGATATGTCGCGAAGTCTTTTTCACAGACTGTTTTGAAATGTGGCGGAAGAAAAAGAATAAGAATTAAAGATAAACTGTTCGGTTGAACATTTGAGGGTCTTTCCATATTAATTTTAATTTTGTATTACATGATGACATTTAAAATAATCATCTTTTTGCAAAATGTTATAACTTTGCTATAAATATTTAAAATAGAAATTATTTTATATTATTTGCTACAGATTGGCATTCTAAGAGAGATAACTCTTATAAAAGTTTATACAACTTTTAACGCCATGTCTTTATTTACTCGTAATTATTAATAGAACATTTTAAGACGAAAATAATTTCAATATCTTTAAAAATAGCAAAGGTTAAAAACTAGTAGGTGACCTTGACCCATACAAGTTTTCAAGGTCAAAGGGCATGAGGGTCTATGGTGAAGACCCCATGCCTCTATCATTAATAGTAAATGAGTAACAAGTGAAAAACCAATCAGTTACATATATAATGGGAGATAACTCCTATAAAATGAAGTCAAATCCGTTTACTGCAAATGATCAAAAGTTGCTCCTTTAAAAGACCAACATTTTGCACTCTTTAGTTTCCCTTTATCGTTAATAGTTAATGAGTAACATGTGAAAAACCAATAAGTTACATATATAATGGGAGATAACTCCTATAAAATGAAGTCAAATCCTTTCCCTATAAATGTATAAAAGTTGCTCCTTTAAGAGACCAACATTTTGCACTCTTTCGTTTCCCTTTATCATTAATAGTTAATGAGTAACATGTAAAAAACCAATAAGTTACATATATAATGGGAGATAACTCCTAAAAAATGAAGTCGAATCCTTTACCTGTAAATGTAACAAAGTTGCTCCTGTAAAAGACTAACATTTTGCACTCTTTCGTTTCCCTTTATCATTAATAGTTAATGAGTTGCATGTGAAAAACCAATAAATTACATATATAATGGGAGATAACTCCTATAAAATGAAGTCAAATCCTTTACCTGTAAACGTAACAAAGTTGCTCCTTTAAGAGATCAACATTTTGCACTCTTTACTTTCCCTCTATCATTAATAGTTAATGAGTACCATGTGAAAAACCAATCAGATACATATATAATGGGAGATAACTCCTATAAAATGAAGTCAAATCCTTTTCCTGTAAATGTAACATAGTTACTCCTTTAAGAGACCAACATTTCGCGCTCTTTCGTTTCCCTTTATCATTAACAGTTAATAAGTAACATGTAAAAAACCAATAAGTTACATATATAATGGGAGATAACTCCTATAAAATGAAGTCAAATCCTTTCCCTATAAAAGTAACAAAGTTACTCCTTTACGAGACCAACATTTTGCACTCCTTCCTTTCCCTCTATCATTAATAGTTAATGAGTACCATGTGAAAAACCAATCAGTTACATATATAATGGGAGATAACTCTATAAAATGTAGTCAAATTACTTCCCTCCAAATGTGACAAAGTTGCGTCTTAATCAGACGAACATTTTACTCTCAATAAGTGTTTATCTATCTTTTACCGTTTCAGAGGAGTAGCGCACACAAGCAAATGTCAAAATTTAGAACGTGACCTTGACCTTTGACCTTGTGTCCATTTTCAAGGTCAAAGGTCATGATGATCTATGGTGAAGACCCCAGGCCTCTATCTCTTTTAGTTGTTGAGATTTGTTTGAATATCACTTACTACTTTTATTTAAAGGGAGATAACTCCTATAAGATGTCGTCAGAACCCTTCAATCAATCTGTCCCAAAGTTGCGCAAGGATATAGGACACATTTTGGTAAAGATTTGGTATTGCTATCTTTTTTGGTTTAGGAGGAGTAGCATAAACAAGCTTTTTAGTAAAAGGGGAGATAACTCCTTAAAGGAAAAGGGTGCGGTCAGTCAGGGTGAACTGCGAAAGCGCAATGGGTAACCGATATCAGATATAAAATATCAAAGCGACATGTCGCGAAGTAAAAAAACCAGACACCGAAATAAGTTGGCGGAAGAAAAGAGAAAAGAATAATAATAATTAAAGATCAACTGTTCGGTTGAACATTTGAGGGTCTTTCCATACTAATATTCATTATGTATTACGTGATGACATTCAAAATAATCAACTTTTTGCGAAATGTTATAATTTTGCTATAAATATTTAAAAAATAAATTATTTTATATTATTTGCTACAGATTGGTTTTCTAAGAGAGATAACTCTTATAAAATGTTCATACAACTTTTCACGGCATGTCTTAATTTACTGGTAATTATTAATAGAACATTTTATGAAGAAAATCATTTCAATTTCTTTGAAAATAGCAAAGGTCAAAAACTAGTACGTTACCTTGACCCATGCAAGTTTTCAAGGTCAAAGTGCATGAGGGTCTATGGTGAAGACCCCATGCCTCTATCATTAATAGTTAATGAGTTACAAGTGAAAAACTAATAAGTTACATATATAATGGGAGATAACTCCTATAAAATGAAGTTAAATCCTTTTCCTGTAAATGTAACAAAGTTGCTCCTTTAAGAGATCAACATTTTGCCCTCTTTAGTTTCCCTCTATCATTAATAGTTAATGAGTACCATTTGAAAAACCAATCAGTTACATATATAATGGGAGATAACTCCTATAAAATGAAGTCAAATCCTTTCCCTATAAATGTAACAAAGTTGCTCCTTTAAGAGACCAACATTTTACACTCTTTCGTTTCCCTTTATCATTAATAGTTAATGAGTAACATGTGAAAAACCAATAAGTTTTATATATAATGGGAGATAACTCCTATAAAATGAAGTCAAATCCTTTCCCTATAAATGTATAAAAGTTGCTCCTTTAAGAGACCAACATTTTGCACTCTTTCGTTTCCCTTTATCATTAATAGTTAATGAGTAACATGTAAAAAACCAATAAGTTACATATATAATGGGAGATAACTCCTAAAAAATGAAGTCGAATCCTTTACCTGTAAATGTAACAAAGTTGCTCCTTAAAGAGGTCTACATTTTGCGCTCTTTAGTTTCCCTCTATCATTAATAGTTAATGAGTAACATGTAAAAAACCAATAAGTTACATATATAATGGGTGATAACTCCTATAAAATGAAGTCAAATCCTTTCCCTATAAATGTATAAAAGTTGCTCCTTTAAGAGACCAACATTTTGCACTCTTTCGTTTCCCTTTATCATTAATAGTTAATGAGTAACATGTAAAAAACCAATAAGTTACATATATAATGGGAGATAACTCCTAAAAAATGAAGTCGAATCCTTTACCTGTAAATGTAACAAAGTTGCTCCTATAAAAGACCAACATTTTGCACTCTTTCGTTTCCCTTTATCATTAATAGTTAATGAGTTGCATGTGAAAAACTAATAAATTACATATATAATGGGAGATAACTCCCATAAAATGAAGTCAAATCCTTTACCTGTAAACGTAACAAAGTTGCTTCTTTAAGAGATCAACATTTTGCACTCTTTACTTTCCCTCTATCATTAATAGTTAATGAGTACCATGTGAAAAACCAATCAGTTACATATATAATGGGAGATAACTCCTATAAAATGAAGTCAAATCCTTTCCTTATAAATGTAACAAAGTTGCTCCTTTAAGAGACCAACATTTTGCACTCTTTCGTTTCCTTTTATCGTTAATAGTTAATGAGTAACATGTAAAAAACCAATAAGTTACATATATAATGGGAGATAACTCCTATAAAATGAAGTCAAATCCTTTCCCTATAAATGTATAAAAGTTGCTCCTTTAAGAGACCAACATTTTGCACTCTTTCGTTTCCCTTTATCAATAATAGTTAATGAGTAACATGTAAAAAACCAATAAGTTACATATATAATGGGAGATAACTCCTAAAAAATGAAGTCGAATCCTTTACCTGTAAATGTAACAAAGTTGCTCCTTTAAGAGACCAACATTTTGCACTCTTTCGTTTCCTTTTATCATTAATAGTTAATGAGTAACATGTAAAAAACCAATAAGTTACATATATAATGGGAGATAACTCCTATAAAATGAAGTCAAATCCTTTACCTGTAAATGTAACAAAGTTGCTCCTTAAAGAGATCAACATTTTGCACTCTTTACTTTTCCTCTGTCATTAATAGTTAATGAGTACCATGTGAAAAACCAATCAGTTACATATATAATGGGAGATAACTCCTATAAAATGAAGTCAAATTACTTCGCTACAAATGTGACAAAGTTGCGTCTTAATGAGACGAACATTTTTCTCTCAATATGTGTTTATCTATCTTTTATCGTTTCAGAGGAGTAGCGCACACAAGCAAATGTCAAAATTTAGAACGTGACCTTGACCTTTGACCTTGTGTCCATTTTCAAGGTCAAAGGTCATGATGATCTATGGTGAAGACCCCAGGCCTCTATCTCTTTTAGTTGTTGAGATTTGTTTGAATATCACTTACTACTTTTATTTAAAGGGAGATAACTCCTATAAGATGTCGTCAGAACCCTTCAATCAATCTGTCCCAAAGTTGCGCAAGGATATAGGACACATTTTGGTAAAGGTTTGGTATTGCTATCTTTTTTGGTTTAGGAGTAGTAGCATGAACAAGCTTTTTAGTAAAAGGGGAGATAACTCCTAAAAGGAAAAGGGTGCGGTCAGTCAGGGTGAACTGCGAAAGCGCAATGGGTCACCGATATCAGATATAAAATATCAAAGCGACATATCGCGAAATGAAAAAACCACACTTAAGTTTGCGCAAGAAGTGGGAGAAGAATAATAATAATAATAATAATAATAATTATGAAAAGTCATTTGTTCAAAGAACAAATGTGAGGTCTTTCCCGGCATTTTCTTAGTGTTATGTCTAGGTATGTTTGCTAATTTTGAAAATTGCTGCCCGTAACCATTTGACTTTGGTCCTAAATCGAAGGGCTTGTTGAGACAGTCACAAAAAAACTATGTTCACTATATTATCTCTGACGGTTTAAAAAGTATAAGCCATAAACTGATTAGCCAAAAAATGTCAAAGGCCATAACTTGAAAACGATTTTTCGCACAGTTTTCAATAATTATATTAATGTAGATCTCAATGAGAGGAACATTTTTCTATTATATTGTCTGCTTCAAATTTTTATGGTTTTCGAGTTATATTGAAAACAAAGTTTAGCCGAAACCTGTCAAGGGCCATAACCTCGAAAACCGTTTGTCGGATAGTTTTCAACACTATATATCAAATGTAGATCTCAATGAGAGGAACATTTTTCTGATATATTGTCTGCTTCAATTTTTTATGGTTTTTGAAATTAGGACCCTCATATTTACCTGGAAAACAAGTTTTGTGGAAATAAAACAACTTTGACGTTTTCGACAAACTTCGCGTCAAAAACGCCGAAACAGGACGTGGATCACTTTTTTTTGCATGCCAAATCATGGCCGTGGGTCAGACAACATTTTCCCCACTTTAGGTTTTTGATATCTGTCATGGTAAAAAGGGGATATCGGAAAATGAAGGCCACGAACAAGGTATTTATAGTGTTCAGTAACCTTTTTTGGTACAGTATATGTGGCAGAGTGATATTTTATATTTTATTGTGTATTCATTGTTGTTATTATTTTAATATTATATTTTCAATTGCTGCTTTTCAGTGTTTACACTTGGTCATTGTGTATGGTTATGTTCATTCAGGTGTGACATTTAGTGGTCAACTAAGTCTTGATTGAGTTGTGGTCACCTGGTATTTTAGGCGGGAATCTTAGTAGAATTGACCATTGTTTTGTGATAGTCAGACGCAGACATTTTTCATGGTCATATTTGATACTTGGTTTTGGTTTTTTGATAATTGGTTTTGATGCTTTTGGAGTTTGAAATATTTTCCAGAGTGGTTAGTTCTGTTCTTTATACTAACATCTTTAATAGTAAAATTCTTAGTTCCTCTTGGTGTGAGATTTTGCGCGAGTGATTGAATGTATGTCTGAAAGGTGTGCAGATGAACTGTATGTGTAATATACGGTTATAAATATAAATGTTTTGTTTGTTTGAATGGTGTTTTAAAGCCACTTTCAGCAATTTTTCAGCTATTTCATGGCGTCCAGTTTTTATTGGGGGAGGAAGCCGGAGTACCCGGAGAGAACCCCCGACCTGCGGTAGGAAAACTGGCAATCCTTGTCAATTAAGATTGGAGTCGAGTACACCCTGCCTGCAGTGAGAATCGAACCCGCAATCTCAGTGTTGACAGACCACGTGATCAATAGTAGACGAACTACCTTGACCACTCGGCCACCGAGGCCCCCGTAATAAATATAAAACTTGTATAAATTTAGTAATTGGTAAATTTATATAAAACAGTTAAATTTTATAATATAGCTAAAATTCCTAAACCTTGTTTAAAGTAAATCTTAAAAACCTGATTGACTGAGTGTTTATGAATTTATTTAAATATCGTTAAAACAGATAATTCAGAATAAAATGGTAAGAGAAATTAAAATTTACGTTTCCCGAAACGTTGAAGTCGCCTCCCGTTCCGCACTTTTGACCGAGTAGAGGGAACTAAAAGTCAAGAGCACAACTTCATAACATGAGCTTTCAGTTGGCCAAGTTTCATTTCGATCGGTTAAAAGATGAGCGAGAAAACGAGCAAACTTTAAAACGGCCGCCATTTTGAAACCGGAAGTCGGACAAAAAATTTTTTTTGCAAAAATGCTCAGGATAGTTAGCTGTATCAGTATACCAATTTTCATTGAAATTGCTCTGGCCATAACTGAGATCTGACAACGCCGCCATTTTCTAAAACTTTAAAACGGCCGCCATTTTGAAACCGGAAGTCGGACAAAACATTTTTAAATAGTGGCACACTTAGGGTATCATAAGCTACCTGTATACCAAATTTCGTCTAAATCGGATGATGTTTAAATTTTTACATTTTTAGGGGGGTGGTGTTCGGATGGCGGCCATTTTGAAATGTCGGCCGCGTCAAATTTTTTTTTTCAAAAATGCTCGGGATAGTTAGCTGTACCAGTATACCAATTTTCATTGAAATTGCTTTGGCAATTACTGAGATCTGACAACGGCCGTCATTTTTTTCAACGGCGGCCATTTTGAAAATGGCGGCCATTTTGAAAATTTCAAAAGTGGATTGCACAACTTCAGGTCACCCTTAACATGTTCCCAAAGTTTCATTTCGATCGGTTAAAAGATGAGCGAGAAAACGAGCGGACAACATTGCGAGGGGAAAACATAAGAAATATGAAAATAATAATAATAATAATAATAATAATAATAAGAAACGGAGTAAAAACAATAAGTCGCCCGACACTTCGTGGTCGGCGACTTAATAAAATGAGAGTGTGCATTATTTGCACCCATTGTTTTAGACTTGTAATTTATTAGTGTTAATTATTTATTCTGTAGATTGTAACTTTGGTGTATTGCTGACCACCATTTAGTGAAATACTAGCGCAGCCTTCGCACAAACATGTGAGGTAGGTTTTGTATTGTTATATTTTTGTATACATTATATTGTGCGGTCGATCTGTTACATGTATTTAAAATAAATACTTTGTATGCACCTCATTTCCGCATACACACAAGATTATCTTTTAATATTGTGATATTTTTGTATAAGTGTAAATATAGCAGTTGATAACTTAACTGTTACTTTAACCGTCGTAGACTTATGGAAAATATATAACGTATATAGCAGATATATTAAGTAAAATATGTCTATGTTAATACAAAATGTGACACAACATTTTGTTGGAATAATTTAATGCATATCTGTATATTTTTACTACAAATCTAGAAGGAAAGGAACATTCATTCTAATAGATTGTGAAGATATTATTTTTACCTGATATGTTGTTGTAACTTTATTATTTTTTGTTATTAAGTTATAAATTGTTGTTTCAGGGCATTTTCGTTCTAGTATAAAATAAAGAATCTAACACCCTGAGTATTAGTTGTGTGTTATTTGCCTATTGGATTGAAACGCTGTTACATATATACAACAGAGATATCATAATAAACGAATTAGTACCGTTAATGCATTAATTTATGGTGAGGATGAGCGGGGATTACATTTTTGCCCTCCCTGTTCTCATTTTTTTCCTTTCCTTTATAACAGGGGGGTTCGCCTCTACGCCCCCCCCCCCCCTAGTCTCGATCACCCAGACGCATATATAATAGCGTCTGGGATCACCTTGTGGCAATTTCGCTACCAATAGGTGGAGACAAAACAATGAGTCTATTTTTAGGGCCCTATTTTTAGACCAGGAAAACCATGCAACCATATCTATACTTATAATATGACGTCACAGTAAGATTCACTCTTTGATTATGCATAACAATAATATTTGTTTAATTAATTGATAAAGTAATATTTTATAAAAATATTCAAATGTAAACTTTGGTACAATTTGTTTTACACTTCTTATATGAGCGGAAGTAATTTTTTAGACAATAAAAATATCATCCAATCAAAAATTACGCCCAGTTTTGGGCGTAATGATAACGAGTTTAATATAGAGCTGAATCCAGACGCACAAATGTAATTTTAAGCGTCTGGATGATCGAGACTACCCCCCCCCCCCCCTTGGATCCGCCATTGCAGGTAGTGTCTGTTAAGAAGATTCAAAGGCTGACCCAAGCCTAACACTAAGAAACTTCAAAAGTGATAATAATTTTGAGAAAATGAATTCAACACATTTAAAATTTTGACAAATATACAAGATAACGAAATACGAAATATTTATTTGTTGTAACACATTTACAGTAAATGGTTATAACACAAACAATACACATAGTACATAGATATATATGAATATTAAACTAATATTATAATAGCGAGCATCGCAGATGCGAGCTATACGGTTACATGCGTGTGTGTAAAAAAAAGTCACGTGATCCATATGAACAAATCCATTTCAGATGGTAGCTGAGCTATCCGAAGAAAATATTGTAGACGAACGAAAAAATATATAATTTAAAAGTAGACAAAAATAATTTTGACATCGATAAAATTAAAGTGTTTATTTTTTAAATTACTACAAAAATGCCAGACAATTTTTTTTCAATCTGAAACGCTGTATTTGAAATTGAGATTTGTGACGTCACCAACACATTAGATACGACGTCACGTCATCAATGGAATGTAGAGGCACTGTTAGGGGGCTCTGAAGTAACGACATGTACAATGTGCGATGCTCGCATTTAGGCAGCGCGTATATTCATATTAAACTCATAGACTACTGACTATAACCAGATATATGTGTAAACTTGGGGCGACAGTGTCAAGCATTCGCAGGCATTAGTTACAATTTGTAATACATGAAACATTAATATTACATTTATTTTAAAGTTTAGTCATGATTGTTAACTAAATACGTTGGATAAAAACATATGCTGATCATGCTTATAACGATATCCTGTAATTACTGTAACACAATTAAGATAATATGGCCGAATTTACTATGGCCGATTTAATCTACGGACGAAGTGTACTATGGACGAAACGGAGTATGGCCGAATTTACTATGGCCGATTTAATCTACGGACGAAGTGTACTATGGACGAAACGGAGTATGGCCGAGACGTCCAGATGCCTTTTGATCCTTACGCATGCGGGTTTATCATATCCGATTATATATTGATCAGCCATTTGTTTTTGTGAAATCACACTTGTGCTTCATTTGTCATCAGCTAACGTTTCAGGGCCAGCATGTAAACTTATTTTGTTATACATCTTGGTATTTTTAATTGATTGTCTCACATTGATTCAAATAGCTTTGCACTAATTTTGAGAAAAACGCGGAAAAATGGGACTCTGCAGATTTAAATATTGTGACAAAGTTTTAAAAATTCATATATTTTAATTTTGTTTAAATACTCAATACATGAGCAAAGTTGGTTATTTCGTATAACCTAACTTGGTTTTTTCAGCACGTGACTGATTGTGACGTCATAATAAGATGTTTTGCTGACGTTGACTATACATGAATTCTCCGCAAACAACAAGTGACGACACTAAAATTGTGAATTGCATATATTATTTGATTACTTGTAAAATATTGTTCTTGTTACTTCATTTTTACTATAGAATTTAAAATATAAGGTTTGTTTTCAATTGTTGGTGAGATTATTGGATATAAACGACTTTGGATCGATCTACGCTGCAACATTTCTTCGTCGAAGCTCGCGTTCATAGCATTTTGTCAGCGTCTTCGTTGTGTCTCTCTCGTTCTGTGTGGACGTATGGTCACACATTCGAATTTCGTCCATACTTGAATTTCGGCTATTTCCTTTCATTCAGCAATGTAAACAATGAACCCAAGGTTAAATTACTTTCAAAATATCGTGCATTTATTGCTCTAACCAACTGACTCTTAAATAATAAAATATAGTGCTTTTCAATGAAATTAACGTCCGTTAAACCGACACACTTTCATTGCCCAAATTCGAGTGTACTAGTATATACTACATGAAGCATGATCTTTAATCTCGGTGATTATTTATTTCAGGACGACACGGATTAATATAAACGGAGCAAAGCAAAGATCATTTTCACATTATTTCAAAGGAATTTCACGCTGAAAAATAAGGACATTAGTCATGTAGCAGACAACCGAAAACACAAAATTTCACGTCGAAAATTGTTTCAATTTGATTAAAATGTGAGATAAAATGCAGTTCGGATAGTTAGAACAACTTGTTGAGAAACGATTTACACTATGATTCACTGACGATAACTGAAATGGACATCACAGCAGACGAAATTTACAAATAAGGGGGAGGTGTGGTCACATGCTTCAGTCTGGGATTTTAAGGATTTATTGACTCGCATACTTTGAGGAAATGTTTTTAGACGGAAATCCACATTCTAAACGGAAAGTATCTTCTATTTAGCTAACAAAGTAAGTTGATTAAATTTAGTGTTTTGGTCATGTATATTGAAAAAATGTACACTATGAAAGTAGACCAAACTTCATAACATTTTATGCAAACTTATTTTGTCATATATCTTGGTATTTTTAATTGATTGTATCCATACAATATTATTATTATGACTCAGAAATAGCTTTGTACTCATTTTTAATGGAGAAATGCACTGAAAAAGGATACGACAGCTTAAATATTTTAAATTTAATAATTAAATAATAAGGAAAAGAGGGAAACTTGTGGAAATCACAAGGTTTTGTTTTCACATTGGTTTAAAATGTGTCGATTTAGGCTATTGTCGCAGTGTTGAATATTTTTTCATGAAAATTTAGGAATATAGTGTACCATTTTTAAAGTAATTGCACTTAAATTGCTAATTTCTCTATAAATGTGCAAGTTAACATCATTTCAATCATTTTAATAATTATCACATTTGGTTTAATACAGCAAATTTTGTAACAAAGAGCATGTTTTCTTCACTCGACACATAATTACACACTGTCGGAACTCACTCAATGTTCATTATTTTATCAATTTTTGCCAAAAGTTAGTTTTTTATGTTACAAAAAGTACATTTTATATGTACTAAAAATTTGAAATTAGTGTTTAAGCCATTTTGAATTGTCCATCATTGAAAAATTTTAAGTCTAATATGATTTCCCCTTTCTAAGCCAAAAAGTACTAATATCTTGATACATATTAATTCTTGTTTTTTTTTTTTTTCGCTCGACAAGGCTTATCAGGTCCATATCAGATGAGCTCGAAGATACAAGATACTCTCTAGATACTGGTTATGTGTTACGTTTTATATATTGTAACACTTCTTAGTGTCTGGACAGGTCTGATTAATTGCAGCAAAGATGAATTTTTTTTTATCTTGATGTATGTTTTCCTTAATATTCATGAGCTTTGGTCAGTGATGTACGATTGGTCAAAAAGCTAGGCAGATTCTTCACGCACGACATATGACCATGTTGACTATATTATCTCTAACCGTTTTCAAGTTATAAGTCAAAAACCGAATAACAGAAAAGCGTCAAGGCTGATAACTCTAATACGGTTCATATAACAGTTTCGGATACAGTATACTAAATGAAGGTCTTGATGAGAGGATCACTTTCAATAGACATGTTTACTATATTATCTTTAACCGTTTTCAAGTTATAAGTCAAAAACTGATTAGTCGAAACCTGTCAAGGGCCATAACCTCGAAAACGGTTTGTTGTACTGTTTTCAACCCTTTATATCAAATGTAGATCTCAATGAGAGGAACATTTTACTTGTATATTGTCTGGTTCAATTTTTTATGGTTTTTTAGTTATATTGAAAACAAAATTTAGCTGAAACCTGTCAAGGGCCATAACCTCGAAAACGGTTCGTCACACAGTTTTCAACCAATTATATTAAATGTAGATCTCAATGAGAGAAACATTATTCTGATATATTGTCTGCTTCAATTTTTTATGGTTTTTTAGTTATATTGAAAACAAAATTTAGCCGAAACCTGTCAAGGGCCATAACCTCGAAAACGGTTCGTCACACAGTTTTCAACCAATTATATCAAATGTAGATCTCAATGAGAGAAACATTATTCTGATATATTGTCTGCTTCAATTTTTTATGGTTTTTCAGTTATATTGAAAACAAAATTTAGCCGAAACCTGTCAAGGGCCATAACCTCGAAAACGGTTTGTCGCACAGTTTTCAACTGTTTGTATCAAATGTAGATCTCAATGAGAGGAACATTTTTCTGATATGTTGTCTGCTTCAATTTTTTATGGTTTTCGTGTAATATTGAAAACAAAATTTAGCCGAAACCTGTCAAGGGCCATAACCTCGAAAACGGTTTGTCGCACAGTTTTCAACTGTTTGTATCAAATGTAGATCTCAATGAGAGGAACATTTTTCTGATATGTTGTCTGCTTCAATTTTTTATGGTTTTCGTGTAATATTGAAAACAAAATTTAGCCGAAACCTGTCAAGGGCCATAACCTCGAAAACGGTTTGTCGCACAGTTTTCAACCAATTATATCAAATGTAGATCTCAATGACAGAAACATTTTTCTGTTATATTGTCTGCTTCAATTTTTTATGGTTTTTCAGTTATATTGAAAACAAAATTTAGCCGAAACCTGTCAAGGGCCATAACCTCGAAAACAGTTTGTCGCACAGTTTTCAACTATTATATCAAATGTAGATCTCAATGAGAGGAACATTTTTCTGATATATTGTCTGCTTCAATTTTTTATGGTTTTTGAGTTATATTGAACACAAAATTTCAATGGCGGCCATTTTGAAAATGGTGGACCAAAAAAAAATTTTGATCTGATATATGTAATTAGGACCCTCATATCTACTTGGAAACCAAGTTTTGTGTAAATCCGACAACTTTGACATTTTCGACAAATTTCGCGTCAAAATCGCGTAACCAGGAAGTTGATAGAAACAAAATTTTTTGCGTAACGAATCATGACCAGGAGTCTAGCAACATTTTCCCCACTTCAGATTTTTGATAACGGTTACAGTTTTTGAGTTTATCTGAACACAAGGTTTTTGGGTTTGGGGCAGATAACTCTGTTACTAAAAATAGATTTGTTTCGCAGGGTGACTCAGGTCGAGCCCAGGTAGTGTCGGTTAAGTGTGCCAAGTTTCAAAGCGATACGTCAAGACACTTTTTTGACATCTGCGGCGGAAAAGAAGAAGAATAATAATAATAAAAAAAATAATCAGAAGAAATACAGTAAGGTCTTTCCCTTGGAAAGGGGAAAGACCTTAATCAGAACAATAACTATAGGTCTTTCCACAGAAAGGTGGAAAGACCTAATAATTAAATATCAACTGTTCGGTTGAACATTTGAGGGTCTTTCCATACTAATATTCATTTTGTATTACGTGATGACATTCAAAATAATCAACTTTTTGCGAAATGTTATAATTTTGCTATAAATATTTAAAAAGAAATTATTTTGTATTATTTGCTACAGATTGGCATTCTAAGAGAGATAACTCTTATAAAATTGTGATACAACTTTTACCGGCATGTCTTAATTTACTCGTAATTATTAATAGAACATTTTAGAAAGAAAATAATTTCAATATCGTTAAAAATAGCAAAGGTCAAAAACTAGCACGTGACCTTGACCCATACAAGTTTTCAAGGTCAAAGGACATGAGGGTCTATGGTGAAGACCCCATGCCTCTATCATTAATAGTTAATGAGTTACAAGTGAAAAACCAATAAGTTACATATATAATGGGAGATAACTCCTATAAAATGAAGTAAAATCCTTGCCCTGTAAATGTAACAAAGTTGCTCCTTTAAGATATCAACATTTTGCACTCTTAAGTTTCCCTCTATCATTAATAGTTAATGAGTACCATGTGAAAAACCAATCAGTTACATATATAATGGGAGATAACTCCTATAAAATGAAGTCAAATCCGTTTACTGCAAATGTTAAAAAGTTGCTCCTTTAAAAGACCACCATTTTGCACCCTTTAGTTCCCTTTATCATTAATAGTTAATGAGTAACATGTAAAAAACCAATAAAATACATATATAATGGGAGATAACTCCTATAAAATGAAGTCAAATCCTTTCCCTGTAAATGTAACAAAGTTGCTACTTTAAAAGATCACCATTTTGCACTCTTTAGTTTCCCACTATCATTAATAGTTAATGAGTACCATGTGAAAAAGCAATCAGTTACATATATAATGGGAGATAACTCCTGTAAAATGAAGTCAAATCCGTTTACTGCAAATGTATAAAAGTTGCTCCTTTAAAAGAACAACATTTTGCACTCTTTATTTTCCCTTTATCATTAATAGTCAATGCGTAACATGTAAAAAACCAATAAGTTACATATATAATGGGAGATAACTCCTATAAGATGACTTCAAATCCATATCTTGTAAATGTGACAAAGTTGCTCCTTTAAGAGATCAACATTTTGCACTCTTTCGTTTCCCTGTATTGTTAATAGTTAATGAGTTACATGTGAAAAACCAATAAATTACATATATAATGGGAGATAACTCCTATAAAATGAAGTAAAATCCTTGCAATGTAAATGTAACAAAGTTGCTCCTTTAAGATATCAACATTTTGCACTCTTAAGTTTCCCTCTATCATTAATAGTTAATGAGTACCATGTGAAAAACCAATCAGTTACATATATAATGGGAGATAACTCCTATAAAATGAAGTCAAATCCGTTTACTGCAAATGTTAAAAAGTTGCTCCTTTAAAAGACCAACATTTTGCACCCTTTAGTTCCCTTTATCATTAATAGTTAATGAGTAACATGTAAAAAACCAATAAAATACATATATAATGGGAGATAACTCCTATAAAATGAAGTCAAATACTTTCCCTGTAAATGTAACAAAGTTGCTCCTTTAAAAGATCACCATTTTGCACTCTTTAGTTTCCCACTATCATTAATAGTTAATGAGTACCATGTGAAAAAGCAATCAGTTACATATATAATGGGAGATAACTCCTGTAAAATGAAGTCAAATCCGTTTACTGCCAATGTATAAAAGTTGCTCCTTTAAAAGAACAACATTTTGCACTCTTTATTTTCCCTTTATCATTAATAGTCAATGAGTAACATGTAAAAAACCAATAAGTTACATATATAATGGGAGATAACTCCTATAAGATGACTTCAAATCCTTATGTTGTAAATGTGACAAAGTTGCTCCTTTAAGAGATCAACATTTTGCACTCTTTCGTTTCCCTGTATTGTTAATAGTTAATGAGTACCATGTGAAAAACCAATCAGTTACATATATAATGGGAGATAACTCCTATAAAATGAAGTCATATCCGTTTACTGCAAAGGTAAAAAAGTTGCTACTTCAAAAGGACAACATTTTGCACTCTTTAGTTTCCCTCTATCATTAATAGTTAATGAGTAACATGTAATAAACCAATAAGTTACATATATAATGGGAGATAACTCCTATCAAATGAAGTCAAATCCTTTCTCTGTGAATGTAACAAAGTTGCTCCTTTAAGAGATTAACATTTTGCACTCTTTACTTTCCCTCTATCATTAATAGTTAATGAGTACCATGTGAAAAACCAATCAGTTACATATATAATGGGAGATAACTCCTATAAAATGAAGTCAAATTACTTCGCTCCAAATGTGACAAAGTTGCGTCTTAATAAGATGAACATTTTACTCTCAATAAGTGTTTATCTATCTTTTACCGTTTCAGAGGAGTAGCGCACACAAGCAAATGTCAAAATTTAGAACGTGACCTTGACCTTTGACCTTGTGTCCATTTTCAAGGCCAAAGGTCATGATGGTCTAAAGTGAAGACCCCAGGCTTCTATCTCTTTTAGTTGTTGAGATTTGTTTGAATGTCACTTACTACTTTTATTTAAAGGGAGATAACTCCTATAAGATGTCGTCAGAACCCTTCAATCAATCTGTCCCAAAGTTGCGCAAGGATATAGGACACATTTTGGTAAAGATTTGGTATTGCTATCTTTTTTGGTTTAGGAGGAGTAGCAGGAACAAGCTTTTTAGTAAAAGGGGAGATAACTCCGTAAAGAAAAAGGGTGCGGTCAGTCAGGGTGAACTGCGAAAGCGTAATTGGTCACCGATATCAGATATAAAATATCAAAGAGACATGTCGCGAAATGAAAAAACCGCACATCAGTTTGCGCAAGAAGTGGGAGAATAATAATAATAATAATAATAATAATAATAATCAGAACAATAACTATAGGTCTTTCCACAGAAAGGTGGAAAGACCTAATTAAAGATCAACTGTTCGGTTGAACATTTGAGGGTCTTTCCATATTAATTTTAATTTTGTATTACATGAGGACATTTAAAATAATCATCTTTTCCCAAATGTTATAACTTTGCTATAAATATTTAAAATAGAAATTATTTTATATTATTTGCTACAGATTGACATTCTAAGAGCGATAATTCTGATAAAAGTTTTATACAAATTTTAACGCCATGTCTTTATTTACTCGTAATTATTAATAGAACATTTTAGGACGAAAATAATTTCAATATCCTTACAAATAGCAAAGGCCAAAAACTAGTACGTGACCTTGACCCATAGAAGTTTTCAAGGTCAAAGGGCATGAGGGTCTATGGTGAAGACCCCATGCCTCTATCATTAATAGTTAATGAGTTACAAGTGAAAAACCAATAAAATACATATATAATGGGAGATAAATCCTATAAAATGAAGTCAAATCCTTTCCCTGTAAATGTAACAAAGTTGCTCCTTTAAGAGATCAACATTTTGCACTCTTTACTTTACCTCTATCATTAATAGTTAATGAGTACCGTGTGAAAAACCAATCAGTTACATATATAATGGGAGATAACTCCTATAAGATGACTTCAAATCCTTATCTTGTCAATGTGACAAAGTTGCTCCTTTAAGAGATCAACATTTTGCACTCTTTCGTTTCCCTTTATTGTTAATAGTTAATGAGTTACATGTGAAAAACCAATAAATTACATATATAATGGGAGATAACTCCAATAAAATGAAGTCAAATCCTTACCCTGTAAATGTAACATAGTTACTCCTTTAAGAGATCAACATTTTGCACTCTTTAGTTTCCCTCTATCATTAATAGTTAATGAGAACCATGTGAAAAACCAATCAGTTACATATTTAATGGGAGATAACTCCTATAAAATGAAGTCATATCCGTTTACTGTAAATGTAAAAAAGTTGCTATTTTAAAAGGACAACATTTTGCACTCTTTAGTTTCCCTTTATCATTAATAGTTACTGAGTAACATGTAAAAAACCAATAAAATACATATATAATGGGAGATATATCCTATAAAATGAAGTCAAATCCTTTCCCTGTAAATGTAACAAAGTTGCTCCTTTAAGAGATCAACATTTTGCACTCTTTACTTTACCTCTATCATTAATAGTTAATGAGTACCATGTGAAAAACCAATCAGTTACATATATAATGGGAGATAACTCCTATAAGATGACTTCAAATCCTTATCTTGTCAATGTGACAAAGTTGCTCCTTTAAGAGATCAACATTTTGCACTCTTTCGTTTCCCTCTATCATTAACAGTTAATGAGAACCATGTGAAAAACCAATCAGTTACATATATAATGGGAGATAACTCCTATAAAATGAAGTCATATCCGTTTACTGCAAATGTAAAAAAGTTGCTACTTTAGAAGGACAACTTTTTGCACTCTTTAGTTTCCCTTTATCATTAATAGTTAATGAGTAACATGTAAAAAAACCAATAAGGTACATATATAATGGGAGATAACTCCTATAAAATGAAGTCAAATCCTTTCTCTGTAATTGTAACAAAGTTGCTCCTTTAAGAGATCAACATTTTGCACTCTACTTTCCCTCTATCGTTAATAGTTAATGAGTACCATGTGAAAAACCAATCAGTTACATATATAATGGGAGATAACTCCTATAAAATGAGGTCAAATTACTTCGCTCTAAATGTGACAAAGTTGCGTCTTAATAAGGCGAACATTTTACTCTCAATAAGTGTTTATCTATCTTTTACCGTTTCAAAGGAGTAGCGGACACAAGCAAATGTCTAAATTTAGAACGTGACCTTGACCTTTGACCTTGTGTCCATTTTCAAGGTCAAAGTTCATGATGGTCTGTAGTGAAGACCCCAAGCCTCTATCTCTTTTAGTTCTTGAGATTTGTTTGAATATCACTTGATACTTTTATTTAAAGGGAGACAACTCCTATAAGATGTCGTCAGAACCCTTCAATCAATCTGTCCCAAAGTTGCGCAAGGATATAGGACACATTTTGGTAAAGGTTTGGTGTTGCTATCTTTTTTGGTTTAGGAGGAGTAGCAGGAACAAGCTTTTTAGTAAAAGGGGAGATAACTCCTTAAAGAAAAAGGGTGCGGTCAGTCAGGGTGAACTGCGAAAGCGCAATGGGTAACCGACATCAGATATAAAATATCAAAGCGACATGTCGCAAAGTGAAAAAACCTAACAGCGAAGAATGATGGCGGAAGAAAAGAGAAAATAATAATAATAATAATAATCAGAACAATAACTATAGGTCTTTCCACAGAAAGGTGGAAAGACCTAATTAAAGATCAACTGTTCGGTTGAACATTTGAGGGTCTTTCCATATTAATTTTAATTTTGTATTACATGATGACATTTAAAATAATCATCTTTTTGCAAAATGTTATAACTTTGCTATAAATATTTAAAATAGAAATTATTTAATATTATTTGCTACAGATTGGCATTCTAAGAGAGATAACTCTTATAAAAGTTTTATACAACTTTTAACGCCACGTCTTTATTTACTCGTAATTATTAATAGAACATTTTAAGACGAAAATAATTTCAATATCTTTAAAAATAGCAAAGGAAAAAAACTAGTACGTGACCTTGACCCATACAAGTTTTCAAGGTCAAAGGGCATTAGGGTCTTTGGTGAAGACCCCATGCCTCTATCATTAATAGTAAATGAGTAACAAGTGAAAAACCAATAAGTTACATATATAATGGGAGATAACTCCTATAAAATGAAGTCAAATCCTTTCCCTACAAATGTACCAAAGTTGCTCCTTTAAGAGACCAACATTTTGCACTCTTTACTTTCCTTTATCATTAAAAGTTAATGAGTTACATGTGAAAAACTAATAAATTACAAATATAATGGGAGATAACTCCTATAAAATGAAGTCAAATCCTTTCCCTATAAATGTAACAAAGTTGCTCCTTTAAGAGACCAACATTTTGCACTCTTTCGTTTCCCTTTATCATTAATAGTTAATGAGTAACATGTAAAAAACCAATCAGATACATATATAATGGGAGATAACTCCTATAAAATGACGTCAAATCCTTTCTCTGTAAATGTAACAAAGTTGCTCCTTTAAGAGACCAACATTTTGCACTCTTTAGTTTCCCTTTATCATTAATAGTTAATGAGTAACATGTAAAAAACCAATCAGTTACATATATAATGGGAGATAACTCCTATAAAATGACGTCAAATCCTTTCCCTAGAAATGTAACAAAGTTGCTCCTTTAAGAGGCCAACATTTTGCACTCTTTAGTTTCCCTTTATCATTAATAGTTAATGAGTAACCTGTAAAAAACCAATCAGTTACATATATAATGGGAGATAACTCCTATAAAATGAAGTCTAATCCTTTCCCTGTAAACGTAACAAAGTTGCTCCTTTAAGAGACCAACATTTTGCACTCTTTAGTTTTCCTTTATCATTAATTGTTAATGAGTAACCTGTAAAAAACCAATAAGTTACATATATAATAGGAGATAACTCCTATAAAATGAAGTCAAATCCTTTCCCTGTAAATGTGACAAAGTTGCTCCTTAAAGAGACCAACGTTTTGCACTCTTTACTTTCCCTCTATCATTAATAGTTAATGAGTACCATGTGAAAAACCAATCGGTTACATATATAATGGGAGATAACTCCTATAAAATGAAGTCAAATTACTTCCCTCTAAAAGGGACAAAGTTGCGTCTTAATAAGGCGAATATTTTACTCTCAATAAGTGTTTATCTATCTTTTACCGTTTCAAAGGAGTAGCGGACACAAGCAAATGTCAAAATTTAGAACGTGACCTTGACCTTTGACCTTGTGTCCATTTTCAAGTCAAAGGTCATGCTGGTCTAAAGTGAAGACCCCAGGCCTTTATCTCTTTTAGTTGCTGAGATTTATTTGAATATCACTTACTACTTTTATTTAAAGGGGGATAACTCCTATAAGATGTCGCCAGAACCCTTCAATCAATCTGTCCCAAAGTTGCGCAAGGATATAGGACACATTTTGGTAAAGATTTGGTATTGCTATCTTGTTTGGTTTATGAGGAGTAGCAGGAACAAGCTTTTTAGTAAAAGGGGAGATAACTCCGTAAAGAAAAAGGGTGCGGTCAATCAGGGTGAACTGCGAAAGCGCAAAGGTTAACCGACATCATATATAAAATATTAAAGCGACATGTCGCGAAGTGAAAAAACCAGACATCGAAATAAGTTGGCGGAAGAAAAGAGAAAATAATAATAATAATAATAATAATAATAATTAAAGATCAACTGTTCGGTTGAACATTTGAGGGTCTTTCCATACTTATATTCATTTTGTATTACGTGATGACATTCAAAATAATCAACTTTTTGCGAAATGTTATAATTTTGCTATAAATATTTAAAAAAGAAATTATTTTGTATTATTTGCTACATATTGGTATTCTAAGAGAGATAACTCTTATAAAATTTTGATACAACTTTTCACCACATGTCTTAAATTACTCGTAATTATTAATAGAACATTTTAGGAAGAAAATCATTTCAATATCTTTGAAAATAGCAAAGGTCAAAAACTAGAACGTGACCTTGACCCATGCAAGTTTTCAAGGTCAAAGGGCATGAGGGTCTATGGTGAAGACCCCGTGCCTCTATCATAAATGGTTAATGAGTTACAAGTGAAAAACAAATAAGTTACATATATAATGGGAGATAACTCCTATAAAATGAAGTCAAATCCTTTTCCTGTAAATTTGACAAAGTTGCTCCTTTAAGAGAGCAACATTTTGCACTCTTTAGTTTTCCTTTATCATTAATAGTTGATGAGTTACTTGTGAAAAACCAATAAGTTACATATATAATGGGAGATAACTCCTATAAAATGATGTCAAATCCGTTTACTGCCAATATAAAAAAGTTGCTCCTTTAAAAGACCAACATTTTGCACTCTTTAGTTTCCCTTTATCATTAATAGTAAATGAGTAACATGTGAAAAACCAATAAGTTACATATATAATGGGAGATAACTCCTATAAAATGAAGTCAAATCCTTTTCATGTAAATGTAACAAAGTTGCTCCTATAAGAGATCAACATTTTGCACTCTTTACTTTCCCTCTATCATTAATGAGTACCATGTGAAAAACCAATCAGTTACATATATAATGGGAGATAACTCCTATAAAATGAAGTCAAATCCTTTTCCTGTAAATGTAACAAAGTTGCTCCTTTAAGAGATCAACATTTTGGACTCTTTAGTTTCCCTCTATCGTTAATAGTTAATGAGTAACATGTAAAAAACCAATAAGTTACATATATAATGGGAGATAACTCCTATAAAATGAAGTCAAATCCTTTTCTTGTAAATGTCACAAAGTTGCTCCTTTAAGAGACCAACATTTTGCACTCTTTCGTTTCCCTTTATCATTAATAGTTAATGAGTAACATGTAAAAAACCAATAAGTTACATATATAATGGGAGATAACTCCTAAAAAATGAAGTCGAATCCTTTACCTGTAAATGTAACAAAGTTGCTCCTGTAAAAGACCAACATTTTGCACTCTTTCGTTTCCGTTTATCATTAATAGTTAATGAGTTGCATGTGAAAAACTAATAAATTACATATATAATGGGAGATAACTCCTATAAAATGAAGTCAAATCCTTTACCTGTAAATGTAACAAAGTTGCTCCTTTAAGAGATCAACATTTTGCACTCTTCACTTTCCCTCTGTCATTAATAGTTAATGAGTACCATGTGAAAAACCAATCAGTTACATATATAATGGGAGATAACTCCTATAAAATGAAGTCAAATTACTTCGCTCCAAATGTGACAAAGTTGCGTCTTAATAAGACAAACATTTTACTCTCAATAAGTGTTTATCTATCTTTTACCGTTTCAGAGGAGTAGCGCACACAAGCAAATGTCAAAATTTAGAACGTGACCTTGACCTTTGACCTTGTGTCCATTTTCAAGGTCAAAGGTCAAGATGATCTATGGTGAAGACCCCAGGCCTCTATCTCTTTTAGTTGTTGAGATTTGTTTGAATATCACTTACTACTTTTATTTAAAGGGAGATAACTCCTATAAGATGTCGTCAGAACCCTTCAATCAATCTGTCCCAAAGTTGCGCAAGGATATAGGACACATTTTGGTAAAGGTTTGGTATTGCTATCTTTTTTGGTTTAGGAGGAGTAGCATGAACAAGCTTTTTAGTAAAAGGGGAGATAACTCCTTAAAGGAAAAGGGTGCGGTCAGTCAGGGTGAACTGCGAAAGCGCAATGGGTAACCGATATCAGATATAAAATATCAAAGCGACATGTCGCGAAGTGAAAAAACCAGACACCGAAATAAGTTGGCGGAAGAAAAGAGAAAAGAATAATAATAATAATTAAAGATCAACTGTTCGGTTGAACATTTGAGGGTCTTTCCACATTAGTTTTAATTTGTATTACATGATGACATTTAAAATAATCATCTTTTTGCAAAATGCTATAACTTTGCTATAAATATTTAAAAAAAATATTTTGTATTATTTGCCGCAGATTGTCATTCTGAGAGAGATAACTCTTATAAAAGTATTATACAACTTTTCACGCCATGTCTTAGTTTACTCGAAATTATTAATAGAACATTTTAGGACGAAAATAATTTCAATGTCATTAAAAAAAGCAAAGGTCAAAAACTAGTACGTGACCTTGACCCATACAAGTTTTCAAGGTCAAAGTGCATGAGTATTTATGGTGAAGACCCCATGCCTCTATCATTACTAGTTAATGAGTAACATGTAAAAAATCAATAAGTTGCATATATAATGGGAGATAACTCGTATAAAATGAAGTCAAATTCTTTCCCTGTAAATATAACATAGTTGCTCCTTTAAGAGATCAACATTTTGCACTCTTATGTTTCCCTCTATCATTAATAGTTAATGAGTACCATGTGAAAAACCAATCAGTTACATATATAATGGGAGATAACTCCTATAAAATAAAGTCAACTCCTTTACCTGTAAATGTAACAAAGTTTCTCCTTTAAGAGATCAACATTTTGCACTCTTTAGTTTCCCTCTATCATTAATAGTTAATGAGTACCATGTGAAAAACCAATCAGTTACATTTATAATGGGAGATAACTCTTATAAAATAAAGTCAAATCCTTTCCCTAAAAACGTAACAAAGTTGCGCCTTTAAGAGACCAACATTTTGCACTCTTTCGTTTCCCTTTATCATTAATAGTTAATGAGTAACGTGTAAAAAACCAATAAGTTACATATATAACGGGAGATAACTCCTATAAAATGAAGTCAAATCCTTTACCTGTAAATGTAACAAAGTTGCACCTTTAAGAGACCAACATTTTGCACTCTTTAGTTTCCCTTTATCATTAATAGTTAATGAGTAACGTGTAAAAAACCAATAAGTTACATATATAACGGGAGATAACTCCTATAAAATGAAGTCAAATCCTTTACCTGTAAATGTAACAAAGTTGCTCCTTTAAGAGACCAACATTTTGCACTCTTTAGTTTCCCTCTATCATTAATAGTAAATGAGTACCATGTAAAAAACCAATCAGTTACATATATAATGGGAGACAACTCCTATAAAATGAAGTCAAATCCTTTCCCTATAAATGTAACAAAGTTGCTCCTTTTAAAGACCAACATTTTGCACTCTTTAGTTTCCCTTTATCATTAATAGTTAATGAGTAACATGTAAAAAACTAATAAATTACATATATAATGGGAGATAACTCCTATAAAATGAAGTAAAATCCTTTTCTTGTAAATGTAACAAAGTTGCTCCATTAAGAGATTAACATTTTGCACTCTTTAGTTTCCCTCTATCATTAATAGTTAATGAGTACCATGTGAAAAGCCAATCAGTTACATATATAATGGGAGATAACTCCTATAAATGAAGTCAAATCCTTTCCATATAAATGTAACAAAGTTCCTCCTTTAAGAGGCCAACATTTTGCACTCTTTCGTTTCCCTTTATCTTTAATAGTTAATGAGTAACATGTAAAAAACCAATAAGTTACATATATAATGGGAGATAACTCCTATAAAATGAAGTCAAATCCTTTCCCTGTAAATGTAACAAAGTTGCTCCTTTAAGAGATCAACGTTTTGCACTCTTTACTTTCCCTCTAGTATTAATAGTTAATGAGTACCATGTGAAAAACCAATCAGTTACATATATAATGGGAGATAACTCCTATAAATGAAGTCAAATCCTTTCCCTACAAATGTAACAAAGTTGCTCCTTTAAAAGACCAACATTTTGCACTCTTTAGTTTCCTTTTATCAGTAATTGTTAATGAGTAACATGTGAAAAACCAATAAATTACATATATAATGGGAGATAACTCCTATAAAATGAAGTCGAATTACTTCCCTCCAAAAGTGACAAAGTTGCGTCTTAATAAGACGAACATTTTACTCTCAATAAGTGTTTATCTATCTTTTACCGTTTCAAAGGAGTAGCAGACACAAGCAAATGTCAAAATTTAGAACGTGACCTTGACCTTTGACCTTGTGTCCATTTTCAAGGTCAAAGGTCATGATGGTCTAAAGTGAAGACCCCAGGCCTCTATCTTTTTTAGTTGCTGAGATTTGTTTGAATATCACTTAATACTTTTATTTAAAGGGAGATAACTCCTATAGCATGTCATCAGAACCCTTCAATCAGTCTGTCCCAAAGTTGCGCAAGGATATAGGACACATTTTGGTAAAGGTTTGGTATTGCTATCTTTTTTGGTTTAGGAGGAGTAGCAGGAACAAGCTTTTTAGTAAAAGGGGAGATAACTCCGTAAAGGAAAAGGGTGCGGTCAGTCAGGGTGAACTGCGAAAGCGCAATTGGTAACCGATATCAGATATAAAATATCAAAGCGACATGTCGCGAAGTGAAAAAACCAGACATCGAAATAAGTTGGCGGAAGAAAAGAGAAAATAATAATAATAATCAGAACAATAACTATAGGTCTTTCCACAGAAAGGTGGAAAGACCTAATAATAATAATAATAATCAGAACAATAACTATAGGTCTTTCCACAGAAAGGTGGAAAGACCTAATAATAATAATCAGAACAATAACTATAGGTCTTTCCACAGAAAGGTGGAAAGACCTAATAATCAGAACAATAACTATAGGTAATTCCACAGAGAGGTGGAAAGACCTAATGAAAGGCCATTTGTTCAAAGAACAAATGAGAAGGTCTTTCCCAGCATGGTAAATATGGGGATTATGTGGACGTTTTGTCTGTTGCTAATTACAAAACGTCACTAGTAGTCATGAAAATTAGTTATTTGAGTAAAGTAAGTGGTCCCTATTCACACTAAACGGTTCATTAAACAGTTTCGGACACTAAAGACCAAATGTAGGCCTCAATGAGAGGAGTATTTTTCCAATTTATTGTCTGCTTCTATCTTTTACGGTTTTCGAGTTGTTATGATAACAAGATTCGAGGCCTAAGGTCGAGGTCATATCTGAACTTTGACCTTGAGATTTCCCTCAATGTCATGTCACAGGACAACAAATGGTGAACAGCCAGGGTGTTTTGGACTTCCGGTTTGTGAGTTTTGTTGATAACCGGAGTTGCTGAAACATTCAAGGTATACCGCTCGCCTTCGCTCGACAAAATGTTTTTGCCAAAATATGGCACAAAGTTGTCTCAAAAGTTCCTTAACATTTCTCACTTTTCAGTTTTTCTCTAAATTTTATAGTTTCTGAGTTGTTCTGATAACAAGGTTTTCGGTGTTCGGGCAGATAACTCTGTCAGTTTAAAAGTATTCCTCTTGCAAAACGCAGTCTCGAATAAAGAATATAGTCCAGGTCTATAATCCAAAGTTTCGAAATGATATGTCGCGAAGTCTCAAATTGATGGGCTTTCGAAAAGTGGCGGAACAAAGAGAAAGAATAATAATAATCAGAAGAAATACAATAAGGTCTTCCCACAGGAAGTTGGAAAGACCTTAATAATAATAATAATCAGAAGAAATACAGTAAGGTCTTCCCACTGGAAGTGGGAAAGACCTTAATTATTACGATGAAGATCAATTCAATTGGAACTGGAAATGTAACACAAAACGTTTTTAAATTTAAAAGTGATTTTGATGTAAAATACCACTCAACCATATCCTGCCTCCTTAAAAATTGATTTAAAAATTACAAATCGTTTGTCATGAGTATGCTACGATTTGTCAAATTTTCTTTCATTATGAGGGAAATTGCATTTTGATAGGCTTATCGTAAAGTTTGTCTCGTCTTTCAGTGTTACTGTTTTACATTCGTACTACTTTTTTTCTTAGAACTTAGAGAGTATACACTCGACGTTGGAGGAATAGATCCATTAACATCTAATATAGACTGACAAGCGTCATCTGCGACATAGATACTTTCCGTCTTTTCAAACATGTGCGCACAGAACTAGGCCGCAAGAATAACTCTGATAATTCCACGTACAAACATACCGCAAATAGCCTGATGACTTACCATACTTTTATTAGATTCCAAAATTACATAAAAATCTTTACAATTAAAATACGTAGCCGGCTTATATACGTGCTCTCCAAAAGAGTTGTCAAAACGGTTAACTTATATATTTTCTGCCGTGAAAGAAGGACAGCACAAATACTGTGAAATTGTTTATTCGCAAAGAAATATTAATCATATGTAGAATTTTTTGAAAATTAAAAATCAAGCTCGATCTCTACAATTTCATCTGTTAGAACCTTCGATTTTTCAACTAGTTATACCACCTTGCCGCTCGAAAAACTAAATTCCCGTCTAAAATAAACGCAACATTAAACCTGCGCAAATTATGCCTACAAATATGTAGGTTACAAAAATATATTTTTTTACTTAAGAACTAAAAGGCTACTTATGCTACAGCAAAGATCTTGTTATGGTATGATAAATTGTTTGATCGACAACATAGTTGTAACTTTTTGAGAATGTATTTTACACTAGGAAATCGGAATTCCTATGGGTACAAACTGTGCCCCACATCCTGCTGATTTGTTCCTGCATTATTATGATACTGAATTTTTTCGACGTCTTATTAAAGACAAGAAGATAGCAGAAGATATGTCCTTTTATTTTACATATAATCATCCTTATGATGTCCTTTCAATAATTAACAACCATCAATTAGCTGAGTGGCTTCCGTAAATATACCTTCAGAACTTTACATTTTAACCCCGGAAAAAGCTCTATTTACATCAATTTTAGGCTTACTTCTTGAACATGACACCAAGTCATCTTAGCACAAGAATTTACGACAAACGAGACGAGAAATTATAAATTTGCCTCTTTATTATTAAAAATTATTTAGTAATTGTTGAAATTATTTTTATTCAACTATTATTATTTGCATAACATTTAAAGGAGCTCGTCATTTTAATTTTAAAAGAAATGTAGCTTGTACATTACAGCAAAGTTTAAGCCATCCGTAAATACATACACACAAAGTATAGTATGCACTTAAAAGTGATTATGTGTAATAAACTGTATATAATATAATTTACATATTCAATAAATGATAAGTCAATAAAACTAGCATGCAATTTGGTAAATGCTATTCTCAACTTCCCGTACATACTTGCAAAATGTTTCTTCTGTTTTGCCAAAATACAGAATAGCCTAGAGAGATGTTCTTCTAAGGAAGTTGAAGCTGGAATATAAATATATTCATTTACTGGTATTTGAATTCAGACATTAATTACTCTATTCTGTTTCGAAATGTAAAGCTACGGCAAGTCCTAGCAGAAAATAGCCCGGATATCATGTAATGTTATCTTATTTGTTGTTTTGTGGTCTAATAACAATGCCATTAAAAACATCTTAAAAAAGTGTTTAAATCTGATGTTGTGTGGGGTTAACCCCCCTAACCTCAAGTTTATTGCTTCAAAATTAAACCACGCTCTTTTGTCATAAATTATTAAATCTTAAGTTAATACTTGGAAATTGATTAATTGATTGTTTGCTTAAATGTATTTACTACGGGCAATTTTTCAGCCACATGTATATTCTAGACGAAATCAGGTCAACAAAATTATATCAACAAGGAAAACAAACGGACCAATGGTATCGAAATTTTGACTGCCATAGGAAATGTATAGAGTCATGGATAGTGACGGGGAATTTAGCCTTTTGTAACTTTCTGAAATCTTCGAATGTACATGTAATATATATATATGTTTATCCATTTGTCCTAAAAACTAGACTTATAATAAACTTGCTGCGGAGTTTTGAGTTTGAATGTCTGAATTCCAGAAGTTGAAAAGAAATTTACGTTATATCATTCGTTCATGTAAAAACGATGCTTTAAATATCCATAATATCTCCTTCTATCCAAAACACCGATTTAAATTGTTCTAATTCCCACTGATTTGATAAAATATATAATTCTCACAAAGGGCACGAATGACTTTTAATGCTATCATATATTTGGTCTCTTCGTAATTCGCTTTATGTGACAGCAATAAGCAATAATTTTTTTAAGCTTAGTTATTTAAACAACGAATTTAGATATCTTTGGATATATGAAACTAACGCAAGGAAAATGCGAGTTGCTATTAATGAAGGCAAAACTCCAATAAAATCCACACCAATTGCTGTTGCCTACAATTTCTACCTATCATAAGGAACAAAAAATTATAGTTGAAAATCTTTTTTCAAACATAGCAAATGACCGAAAAAAAGTTACATATATGTTACTATCTAAAAGCTGATTAAATGTTCCATTTTGCCATCAAAGCAGTTTTTTTTATTTATTTTTAGCATTAAAACTTAATGCCGGTTACATCTCCGATAAGCGTGGTCATCTACGGTAATTGCATAAGTGTACTGTTAATTGTACTTACCGAATATATTGTGTACATTACCTGAGTTCGGAAAATATACATTTATTTGTATGGTGGCTGCATCTTTACGAGAGCCATGACGACATGTCCAGTTTCCATGTTGCTCTTCGCCAGCATTAGTATATGCAAGAACGGTTTCTTTTCTTGAAAGGTTCTGCCCTATTGCTACGTGATTATCTTTTGATGTACAATTGCTATGCGGAAAAGGCAAAAGGCAGTTGCCTTTCACATTTTCGTGAGGATCTATAAATTCAACATTCAGGTATAATTTTTCCACTTTGCAGAAAATTATTAGTTTACTTTCATTCAATTTCCACGTTTAACAAATGTTAATGCTACATGATAAAATTGCTACAAAAACAAATGCATGTACGAATTAGTATTTAACAAATGCAGAACCAGTATGACATTTCTTTTGTTTTGATAATGGAACAGTAAAAGTAAAAGATAATATTTTCAATTTCAGTTGAAATATATATAATACTTTGTAAAATGTTAGTCTACATCCTAACGGATTTTACAACAGATGCATGATAGCATCTTAAGAGCAACATATTACGTAACTATTTGCTTAAATATGTACATGTAATATGTATAAAGTTTTTGGCTAATGAAAGTTTATCAATGGACACTTAGATTCAGCATACGTTATATAATTGACATTTACATTCATGTTCTTGAATACATATCATAATTTGTGTATGCCCTGGTGCGCGATAGGCACTTAATTAACTAACTAACTAGGGCTCTTATTTTACCCTGTATAAAATAATAAAAAATCAAATGTTTATGAGTTGTATATGTACAAGAATATAAAACTTACAATTAGTGCAGCAAAGGATTATAATTGATGAAATAAGATCTATTCTGCGTCCCATTGTTTACTTGCAAATGATATCTATAAAAATTAAAACATTTGTAACATTTTGTGAGTTGTAAACAAGTATACTTTGAAAGGCAAATACATTTTTAATGACATAACCAAAGGGCGTATTTGTAAGCGCAAAACCATTTTCACTTTATTAAACTTTCTATTTGCTTACGAGAACCGCTTTTATACAAGTCTGTAACCTAAACTAGTCTGCCGTTTTTTCAATAGCAAACTGAAACTGGTTTTGCAAACAATTTAAACCAAATACAGGAGTGGTTTGCGGTTAGATTTTTATGTTTAGTCTAACAAATGGTTCCGCTAATGTTGCAGTGAGAAGATGTTGTAGATAAATAAACACATATTTTGAAAAATGAAGAGCAAATATAAAATTAAATCCAAGGGATAGACCTTACTGTATTTCTTATGATATTATTTGTCTTTTCCGTGGAGTTTTGTCAAAAAGTGTCTCGACTTATCATTTCAATACTTAATACCACTAATTGCTCATATCCGGTGATGCCTCAGTTAACCCTGCGAAAGCAATCTTTTTTAGTAACAGAGTTATCTGTCCGAACACCGTAAACCCTTGTTATCAGATAAACTCAGAAACCGTAATCGATTCTCAAAATCTGAAGTGTACTAAATGCCAATGGACTTATGGCCATGATTTAACACACAATTTGTTTTCCAGTCGACTTCCAGTTAACGTTTTTTTTTAATTTTTTTAACCCGTAACCGAGTCTCAAAAATCTGAAGTGTACAAAATGTCGATGGACTTATGGCAATGATTAAAAACACTTTTTTCCAATCGACTTCCTGTTTACGTGTTTCTGACCCAAATTTTTTTTTTTTCTCGAAACCCATAAGTCTTAGAAACTTGGGACCAACACCATTGATCCTAAGTGACATATATAACATTAAAAAATGTCAACGTCAAAGGTCAATTGTCACCAAGGTCTTGTTAGCACTATTTTGTATAAACTTTAAAAGATAGAAGCAGACAATAATGGAAAAATACTTCTCTTATTGAGACTTTTACTTGGTACATGAGGACCAAAGCTGTGCGATGAACCGTTTGCGAGGTAGAGCCCTTAGCAACCATATTTTTTTATAGTCAGAATGATGTACTTTTCAGGTTCGGAAGTAACTTGATGTCCCTGGCATCGGGCATAAAAGTCCAACTTTTAAGAATCCTACTTTAATATATGAAAAATAGCAAAGAAAACGACCGAACAACAAGAGCTTAAAGCCAAGGGACAGTTACAAATCCGGATGTAGACAAACACAACACAAAAATCAAAAACATACACACAGAGAGAGAGTAACCCGAACCCAAAAAACTGGGTGCATTCAGGTGTACAGATCGGAATACAGATCGAAGGATCTAGAAGGACGTATACGTTGTGAAATGTATTCACCATACGCTGAAGCTGCTGGAATGTTGCTATCGATGAATTTGACAATTGGAAATCATCACGTTTGTCGTAGAGTCTAGTTTGTAATTTTAAAAGTCCATTCCTAGAAGTATGTCTAAGTAAAATTCCGACCTAAGTACATTGGTGGTGTCTATGATTTCAATCTCGATATGATTAAGCATTGTTGAGGGACAACATATCATCAATATAGCAGAATGTGAAAGTAAGCTTTTCTGTTTTCTTAATCAGGCGTTCTTTGAACTCAGCCTCATAAGAGTACACAAACAGGTGGTCGGCGAAGAAAGGAGCACAATTAGCTCCGATTATTTTTTCTGATGCTTCAGAAATCCGCTCGATAGATAAATTATGGTTGTCACAATACTTTTTGAATATATTTACACCTCGCCATAAGTTAAGCAACACCCTATTTTGTTCCGGGGATTCATTTTAGATTTTATATATTTTAATATTTTTAAAGAAATGACCATTTATTGAACATTAATGACGAATGAAACATACAAACAATATACTTAGAGTCGCTTTACTTATTGTTTGATGAATAAATGTTCAAAGCAAAGATATCTAAAACAGTGCAAATATAACTTTTATTAGTCCAAAAATGAGTTTGATTGGATACTTCAAATTCGTGAAACTTTAAGTAAACACATCATCACAGGTCAACGTTCAGGGAAAGAAAAATCACTCTGAAATTTGTTAAACGCAAAAATATTCAGTACGTCGTGTAACCACCACGCTTCCGGCACAGTTCATTTACTCTCCTCCTCATGCTGTTGACAACACGACGAAGTGAAGCATGTGGTTAATTTTGAACGGCAACACGTAGTTCTTGGACATTGTGACAAGCAGGTGCTCTATTATTGATTTTACCGCTAATGATATCCCACAAATGGTCAATTGGTTTCATATCAAGTGACATTGATGGCCACGGATGATGCTCAATAACTTCCCTTTCAATAACATGACGTACAATTGCAGCTTGAGGACCAAGTGCATTATTGTCAAAATGTGGCACGATAATAGCGTTAATGACGTCATTTGCGTATTTCTGCCATGTCATTG
Organism: Limnoperna fortunei; assembly: GCA_944474755.1. Lineage (NCBI taxonomy): Eukaryota > Metazoa > Mollusca > Bivalvia > Mytilida > Modiolidae > Limnoperna > Limnoperna fortunei. Next base: position 88,528,643 of record OX104114.1, on the reverse strand, counting down.
TCCCATTAACCACATACAAATTCAGTTTATAATCGTATGAATAGCCCCCCCCCCCCTTCCCTCCATACTGTGAAAAAATTATTGTATGGTTGTCACAATACTTAGACGTTTGTATATAATTTTTTTACTGTGACTGTATGACAGGTAACTTTGTCATCCTATATAATATATACAAAAATGCTGAATTAGATTACTGTCAGATTAATATGTATTGGAAATTTCCATCATCACGAGCTAGTACACATGTACTATGTCTATGTCTACCATTCACCCCGGTTAATGAAGCTATATTTTTATACAGCGGATTTGGCCGAGGGGTCTAGACCGCTGGACATAGTGCAGGCGAATTGGTGCCACAGTGTCACAACGTTGTGAGTTCGAATCTCGCTTATGGGAAGCAACAATTTTACAAGGCTTAAAATCTTGCCCTGCATTTCTAATTTTTCCGAAATCAGCTTGATTATCTATTATATGGTTGTCACAATACTAATGTTTTTATATAATTTACTTACTGTGACTTTATGACATGTAACTTTGTCATCCTACATAATATATACAAAAATGCTGAATTAAATTATTTTTACTTATTACTAACAAAACATTCCCCCGTCACACGCTAGTACACATGTCCCAGCAAACACAGTACGTAAGTTGAACGTTACACTAACGTTAAACTTTGGTTAGTAATTGAGTAACATTTTTTTAACGTTTTTGTAACGTTCATTGACAACGTTAGCGGGTAACCAAAAAATAACGTTGTTAAATAACGTCATAATAACATTTGAATAACGTTAAAATGTTAATGTTTATTTTGAAACATTAAGCTAACATTTATTTAACGTATAAAGAATACGTTGTATTCTTAACTTTTAAATAACGTATGCATGGTAACGTTTATACAACGTTGGGCAACTATTTTCTATTAGAAATATCTGCTATATCGAAAATATATATTGAAAAATGACTGTTATTATCAAATGTTTATGGATAATTGTTTTCGAAAATGTGTTGAGAATCTAATAGTATTATTTTAACGTCATTGTAACATTTATTTATAACGTTTTGTGCAACCTTAAAATAACGTTTGTAAATAACGTCACGGCAATAACAAAATAACAAAAAAATATTAATGTTAATTTAAAACGTTTTTCTTACATTTGTTTAACATTAAAGAATAACGTTGTATTCTTAACTTTTTAATAACGTATCTATGGTAACGTTTATACAACGTTAGGCAACTATCTTCTATCATACATCTGCTATATCGAAAATATATATTGAAAATGACTGTTCTTAGCAAATATTTATGGGTAGTTGTTATCAAAAATGTGTTTGGTTCACATACACGGGACAACCATTTTTCGTCCCTTCCGAACGGCCTCCATGTAATTATACGGTTAGGGATCCTGTGACGAAAATATCAACTACAGTTAACCAGAATATGCCACATATATAGATGGTAAATTAATATGATGTATGCATATTTATTTTAATTATTACTAGGTGTAGCAAAATATTCTCTGTCCGGAAATTTGCTTTACCCTTTCGGAAACAGATTCTAACATTAAAATTTGTCGCCAAATACTTTCGAATAAATTAAGTTAAACTCCCTTGTACTTTGAAAAGATATTTTGAAACGCATATTTATTTTTCAAAACTTATTCATTTCTAATTTTTGTGGGTATCTGATCATCACTACAGCAGTTTATTGCAAACATACGAAACTAACCTACAATTTCAAAATTCTGCCTTTGGCGCTTTTCACACAAACTTCGATCTCGACACAATATTTACTCGTTACTCGTTCATTTTCATTGAAAAGGTAAGGATACAGTCATTTACTCGAAAACCTTAACTTAAGCCTCAGTAAAAAAAACCTGCTACTGTACTGGCACAGAGTTGATCTCGACACCTGATTTTCAAATGTTTACTTTTTATTGTGACAGTCACTGAGTCAGATCGAAAATGCAACGTGATCTTGAAAGAATAAAGGATGGCCTTTGAAACGAGTCCTTCCATTAAAATTTTCACAGTAACTTGGAAAAAAATTTGGCAGCATGGCGAGAACTAAGTTTGTGACAATGCAAGTGTGCCACTGACTCGCCCAGTGCCAGTGGCAACTGTTGTACTGAACTGTGCCTGTACAGTATGCACTTTTTAGTTTTGCACTGCCCTGTATATCATAGCGAGCATCGCAGATGCGAGCTATACTGTTACATGCATGTATGTAAATAAGGTCACGTGATCCATATGAAGAAACCTTTTTCGGATGGTAGCTGAGCTTTCAGAAGAAAATACTGTGATCAAGCACAAAAAAAATAATTTAAAAGTAGACAAATAAATTTTATATTGATAAAATTTAAGTCTTTATTTTTTAAGTAAAAAAGAAAATGTACGACAATTTTTTTGCAATCTCGCATAAGCATATTTATTTTTTACATTTTTTGTGACTTCAACACATTAAAGACGTCACGTCACAAAAGGAATGCAGAGGCACTCTTTAGGTGCTCTGAAGTAACATCATGAACCATAAAATATGCATGTGATGCTCGCATTTAGGCTGTGCCTATATTCATATTATAAAATTAAATGTTATTTACTGTAATGGCATGATTCTATGAGGAGACAAGAGATATGTAATGTTTATGTGTATGGACTATGGCTTATTTTGTTTCATATATCGGAAATCATTGGAGCATAACCAGAGTGGCCCCCCCATTTCTAAATTTTTTCATCCGCCACTGGTTTTAATTATGTACATTTATAGAATTAATACTACTTTCTATTTTTATCCTGAGCTCTGCTTCAGGTACTTTAGTACAAACAAGTACATCACGTCATGAATCTGTTGACATGTATTTCTTCTTTTTCTATCTGATATTGCAGGGTCTTTATAATAGATACATAAAGGTAACCCTCAGTCCACTGCCTATGATCTGGTCCTATTCATCGTAATGCAGCAAGTCTTTATTATGGGCCTTTTGACAATAATAATATTGTTGCCTATTTGCCTTGAAAACTCGAGATCTCATGCGTATTTGATTTATATTTTGCATGTTACTAAGCCTTAACTGCTTAAAAATTTATAAGTTTATTACCTTTAATAGGACCAGATTGTAATGGAAACAATGTACTAGACTGATTGTTGTTGTTGAATTAAGGTCTTAAAACGAATTCAGACATTGTCGCACAAGCAATTAGCATGCAAATATTTTGATCACAAATTTTAATTAATTAATTCAGGCCAAAACAAATTATATTTTTGTTTCCTGCTACCATAGATATACAAAAATAGGGTCGGTAGGTTGGAAAATTATTCTACCTTGAGTCAATAAGGAAACAAGCCAGACTTTAGTGGTTCTTTGTAAAAATGGCAAAATAATGAGGGTAGGTGCCAAAAATAGGGTACATTGTAGGTTGGGTAGCAGGAAATGAGACTATATTTTTTTTGGTCTTAATAGTGGCCATGCATGCAATCATCTTTGTCTGGCAAACTAACAAGGAGAACATCAGTTTTCAGAATGTAAGTCTTGGGCTTTACATGTACTAAGGTCACTTTGTTTTTCATGAAAAGTAATGTACTGTATTATCTTCAAACTGAAGACAAATATGCGTCAGGGTATGAACTACATCAATTTTTCTGGATCTCAACACATGTACAACATTTTACTGTTTCAGATTATTTGGCATGTTCATAAAACTTTATTGACAGTTTCATCAATTGGTTGTAAATATTAAAGCAAAATATACCAATAAATGGCTCAAAATAAAAAGAAAAATCAAGTTATTGTAGGCAAAATTGAAACATTGGAACAAAGTTTTACAAGGGAAAATAATGTAGGACTGACAAGTTTTGCACAGTCAGTATAACATATTTCTTGGCTTCTACTTAAGGAATTTATTTAATTGCATTTGGAATTTCAGGTTTTAAAAACTTATTTTTGAATACTTTGTAGATTAAAGTAGTTTTTAGCTTTAGCTGTTTTAAATTATATAAAATTTAAGTAATTTTTTTTATTTTAAAGGTGTCATTGATAAGCTTCAAGAAATTATTACAGTCAACAAAAGAGTGGAAAATAAACTGGACATGTTGATACATGTAGGTCAGAAAAACGACATCGATATGCTTGAAGATATATGTCCGCTCCTGTAGATATCATATAGGAGTTTAATAGAATGGGGCAGGGGCTAGAGGAAGATGCCTATCTGCGCAAGATGGTATGAAAATATTACATTTAGATTTTTTTAATGAAATACATAATTGTACACAGATTTTTCAATAAATAATTTAACTAAATTTATTGTTGAACACCCGAATAAGGTTTCCTTAATAATCTTTACATGAAGGAAGTACATTATTTGGAGATGTGCATAAAGAGTTTTCATTGCTGTCGGATATCATTCAAGGGATATAACTGGATTTAGACATTTTAAATATAGTGTTCAAAGAGAGACCTCATAAGTGCAACTCCTAAACCGCTATATGGAATTTGATGAAAATCTGGAGTTGTGCATGAAGAAATTTTATTGCACTCAAATATCATTCAGGGGAGATAATTAGACATACGTTTTTTTTTTTGGCAATAGAATCCACAATGAATCGCTCACAGTATTCCTTGTTTGATATCACTTCGCCCTATAGTGATCAGTCTGTCCGTCCGAACTAATCGTGTCCGGGCTGTAACTTTTTTATCTTTTGAGGTAGGCTTTTGATATTTGGAATGTAGGTAGATAATATCAAGGCGATGTGTCGCATACCGTGGTTGATAACCTTTGACCTTGAACTTTGACCTTAAGGTCACATTATTGCTTTCTGTATTACAAATTCATGTCCAGACTGTAACTTTTCTATTTTTGAGATAGGCTTTTGATATTTGGAATGTAGGTAGATAATATCAAGGCGATGTGTCGCATACCGTGGTTGATAACCTTTGACCTTAAGGTCACATTATTGCTTTCTGTATTACAAATTCATGTCCAGACTGTAACTTTTTATCTTTTGAGATAGGCTTTTGATATTTGGAATGTGGGTAGATAATATCAAGGCGATGGGTCGCATACCGTGGTTGTTGACCTTTGACCTTGCGCTTTGACCTTAAGGTCACATAATTGCTTTCTGAATAACAAATTCATGTCCGAGTTGTAACTTTTTTATCTTTTGAGGTACAGTACTTGAGATTGAAAACGCAACACTTATCAATCCGTCAGCGATCCGTCAGCGTTCCAAAATCCGTCAGCGATCAGTTATCAATCAGTCAGATCAGTCAAATCGTTCCCAATCCGTCAGATCGTTCCCAATCCGTCCATCCGTCAATTGACGGATTCGGAACGATTTGACTGATCTGACGGATCGATTTGGACTGATCGCTCCAATCCGTCCATTCAACTTCCGGTTAGTGAAATCAATATTTCGAAATGTGAAAATTCGTTTCACTCGCAAATATTAGTATACAAATGTCAACTGTTATGTCCTCATTTATGGCTCGTTTAACCTAATAATAATGCTAAAACAGGTCTAAAGTTATAAATAATACGAATGGAAATTCCCCCTTTTTATATATGCATCTGTGACGAAATATAAACATCATATAGTGTCATTTTATTAACAAAATAATTTTAAAAAACCACACACACAATGACTTAAAACACATTGACCTCGCGTGCCAAGGCGTACGTCTCGTATTTGTCTTCGAATTTTTCAAAGCGGAAAAAGTCGAGTCTAAAGTTATAAATCATAAATGAAAATTCCCCCAATATATAACTAATGCATCTGTGACGGAATATAAAGATCACATAGTGCAATTTGATTAAAAAAAAGAAATGGAAAAAACCACACACAATGAATTAAATAATATTTGACCTCGCGTGACAAGGCGTACATCTCGTATTTGACTTCGAAATTTTTTAAGCGGAAAAAGCGAGAAAGACGAAGGCGAAATAGTAACATTTTTTTCACGTCGCGCTTTCGCGTTAGCATTATTTGTATGTGTGAATGAAGTTAGTTTAACACTATTTTCAAACATTATATTAGTCTATTTAATATGGCGTCGAGTGTTTATAACGAAGAGCGGCAGTACCCAACGAAACAGCAGACCTTCGACAGGAAAACTGGTTCTCTTTGCAAATTTAGGGATGAGTCGAGCACACCCTATCGCTGTAAGGGTCGAACAGACAACTCGGTGATCAATACTAGATTACTGCTACCTTAACCACCGCGGTCGAGGTTTTTTATTATAAACGCGTAAAAAGATCATTTGTCGTGGTTTGATCAGATTTCTTTTTGTGCCACAATTCTTAAGAATTCCCGTGTATAATACTGAGAAAGATTTACGACAAAAGCGAATACATCTATTTATATATTTTATTCACTATCTAATTGTGTGACATGAATTTACGAGTTAAAGACGCTAACATGTAAGCATAATTTAAAATCAATTCTGCTTTCGCATTTTAGCCGTCATAATTTTTTTATTTTACGATGTCTGTTATAGTCATTCGATATTTAATGATATTTTAGTATAAATGGTTTCCTTTAAATTCGGAAGTGTTTGAAATTAGTTAATAGGTATCACGTTTTTTGGGAGGGGGGTGGTTCAGGACATAATAGAATTGCCGCGAACCATAGTGACGTGTTTAGAAAGTACTTGCACGCTTAGGATCTCTTTTGTAGATTTCGAAAAGGAGAATGCTTAAAATTTTCCGCCCATACCCATACCTTTTATTTTTCCAGTTGAATTCAAATGTTAGCCCTTTTTTCCATCTTTCTCTAATTGATTGAGGGGGCCTCGGTGGCCGAGTGGTTATAGTAGTCTACTTTTGATCACGTTGTCTGTCAACACCGAGGTTGCGAGTTCGAGTCTCAAGGCGGGCTGGGTGCACTCGAATTAATTGACAAAGATTGCCACTTTTTCCTACCGAAGGACCGGGGTTTTCTCCGGGTACTCCGGCTCCCCCCCCCCCCCCCCCACCATAAAAACTGGACGCCATGATATAGCTGCAAAAATTAATGACAGTGGCGTTAAACAATATTTAAACAAACAAACAAACAAATCTAATTGATATTTAACTTATTCTTGTCATGAATAAAGCTGAACACCCTCGCTGAAAGAAAAGCAAGCATCCAATCAATCAATCAATGAAATAAGTTATTCAAATTGAATGACAATCTTTTAAAGGGTACGTTTTGAAAAGGTTCTACTGTATTTACAATGTTCAAACCGATCTTCATAGACCTAGGGAATTAATGACGTTTTGTTAAAAAATTTCGTACTATAACTCGTGTCTATCTGTAACACATTTTTACGTTTAACTGCAGTATTCACAGACAAGTCTCCCCGGCGTTTTTAGGGCCTCAGTGGCTGATTGGTTAGTCATCTACTAGTTATTACATGCCTATAAACAGGTTGTGCATTTTCGAACGACTGCAGATAGGGTGTTCCCGACTCCAACTGTATTTACTTGTCCGTTTTAACCCGTGTACTCCGGCTTCCTCCCATCCCACCCCCAATAAAAAATGGACGCCAATAAATAAATGAAACAATCCAGCGTAATTGTAATTATACTTTTTAATTTCTTTTATTGCCTGTCAAATATAACTTGTGACCAGAATCGCTGTATATTTTACAATACAACTTTTTGTTTTGATTGACAATGCTTGTTCAACAGTTCAACAATTGTTTATACACAGCAGTTTTATAATTGTATTTAAAAATGTTGTAGACTAAATAAAAACACGTAGGCATACATTTAAGTAACTAGTAATGATGTCAAAAAGAGGCCACGTCCTTTCCTAAATGAAAATAAATCTGTTACTGATTGGGGGAGTCGAGTCGGCTTAATATACGACAAAAAATATACACGTAACAAGCCGCATAAAATAAAATAGGCCGAAATCACGAGTCGCGGAAATAAAAAAAAGAGAATCAATAAATGATTACGAAAATAAAACATTTACCTCGTCGCTACTGATGTGTCTTAAATCGGAGTTTTTTTTAAGATTTACAGGGCGCAACCTGCAAATATGTCCTGTTTTAAAGAAATTTGCTTATTACATGTATATAATATAAATAAAATAATTTTTTTCTTTAAAAATGTTTACTTGTGTTAATTTTAAGAACGAGACATTGTATTAACTATTCTTTTGAATACTTGCGTTTATTTTATTATACATTTTATTAAAAATGCATATATAATATACAAATCACGCAGAATTCGTTTTATCTTTAAATTATTAATGTATACGTATCCGTCAATAAACTGACCGATTTATGCATATAATTAAATGACGGATTATGGATCGCACTGATTGAACTGATCGCTGACGGTTACCAAGGTAATGACGGATTCATAATTTTGGACGGATGTATTCATCATCAATCAGTCATCGATCCGTCAGCGTTCCAAAATCCGTCACCAATCAGTTATCAATCAGTCAAAGTGTTGCGTTTACGGGTGCAAGTACTGTAGGCTTTTGATATTTGGAATGTGGGTAGATAATATCAAGGCAATGTGTCGCATACCAAGGTTAATGACCTTTTACCTTGACCTCAAGGTCAGAGGGGCCCACAGAGATCTGGTTCTACTTTGTTAAATAAATTGTCTACCTGTATGAATACAATATTAGGAATTAAAAGACATTTTGTTGGGTTCTGATTGTGTCTGTACTTTTGTTCTTGGAAGATCACATACTGTCATTGTAGCTCTGGCTTAATGATTAGAAATTATATTTATTTCATGTTTTGTCATTAAAGGGGCTGTTATGAAAGTCCAGAAGGTGGAGAGAGGACCTATTGACGATGCTTTGCTAGAGGTGCTAAAGCATGCACCACATTTACCTGGTTCACCAAAGCATATAAAAGTAATTATGAAAGCTAATATGACTTATTAGGATAAACATTGTCTAAACTGATTAATAACTGATAATAATTACATTTGCCTTGCATATAATTAAAATGTGGTAATTCTATTGGTTAACTGGTCCATGGAATCATCTTATATAACTCGATGAAATGTCACTTGTGTTAGTAACATGGCCATTAACAGGTCATGACCTTACAAATAATATTTAAGCACAAATTAAAAAAATACACAAACACACCATAAAACAAAATAAAAAAAACCCATTAAAATGTAATTATAAGAATTGAACTGGTACTTTTAGGGTAAGTGTTAAAGTTTCATAAAGGAATTAATTCAAAATAGAGGAACAATTTATAATTATGGAGATGGGTATCCTTTTTTAAGCTCATTCTGAGTCACTGAAGTATTTTTTGTTTCATAACAATTTTCTCAGCAAGTACTTATTATAGCCTTTTGACATTCATAATTAATGTACCATCAGAATGGGGTCCCATATGGGATTTGATGTTAAGTCTGTTGCTTGCCTTCTTTCAGTTTAACTAAATATGGTGATTTTTTTACTTTGATAGATTTCTTTTTTTTTATTTCAGAAACAGACTAGTACCACAAGAATTGAAATCGACTCCGACTAAGGAGTAAAGATTTTTTCTCCAGTAAATTGGACAATAATTATAATTCAGAAACAACTAGTAGATATAAAAATGACATTTTTTATGACAATACTAAGAAGGCATAATGTAATTACATATTTACTCAAATTAAAAAGGAATATCTTGATAAACATGTTTTTATTTAGTCGCAGCCCATTAATATGTTTCTAGCAATACAGTGTTGTGACATGCAAAAATTGCAAATTTCAGAATTTTCTTAAGCCTCAAATACACTTTATCTTCCCCTCTTATTGTTCCCTATAATTGATTTTTTGGTTCCTACTTGACTAATAGAATGTAGTTTTTAGTGATATTTCTGTCAAAAGTATATGGTGCCCAAGAAAACATTTCAATTAATCATATATGATTTATTGATGTCATATGTTGGTTTCGTTGATGAAAAGAATAATGTCAGGTATAGTTTGATAACGTTAAAGGTTTGTTGTCTGAAAATGTTTAAGTTACGTTTTCTGATAACGTTTAAATTTCGTTGTTTCATAACGTTTAAGTTTTGTTGTTTGAAAACGTTAAAGTTACGTTGCTAAATAACATTCATGTTATGTTGTTTGGTAACGTTAAAAATTAGTTATTGAGTAACGTTGTAAAATACGTTACACTGACGTTGATCGGAGTCTACAAAATGCCGTTACTTTAACGTAAAAAATATACGTAACTATAACCAAAAAGTAACGTTTTTTTAACGTTAAATAAACGTTATTGTGTTTGCTGGGGTACTATGTCTATGGCTAACGTTCACCTCGGTTAATGAAGCTATATTTTTATACAGCGGATTTGGCGGATGCCCTAGACAGCTGGACATATTGCAGGCGAATGGGTGCGAGTTCAAATCCGACCACAGTGGGTAAAGTGTGTCACGCTTCCTGGACGGCAAAGACCCGTTTTACAGATGTCGATATAATTAGGCTAGTTATCGTCGCTACAAAAGGCTAAGCCGTTGCTCCTACTCATACCCATACATTCCAGTGACATTCAAAATGTATCCCTTTGTTCCCTTTTTTTTAAATTGGGTTGTTGTTTTTGTACTTGTTCTCATCCGTAAAATAGCCGAAATTATGCTCGCTTGACACAAAGCAACATCCAATCAATCAATGAATATTTGCTTTTAAATTGTACTTGCTTGCATATCTCGTGCGTCCCAAAGGAGGAAGTAAATTACTTGTGCGCATGACTTATGTTAAATGTAAACATCATAAATGACACATATATATTATGATTAGTGTATGTCTATGGAAGTATTTTTTCCTTTGAAGGTAATGTGTATATTTTTGTGTTCAAACAACATTATTTAGTACATATAATTTTAAATTTTATTTTAAATGTTGTTTCGTTCTACATACATATGAATGATCAATTGTATAAGCTAAATATTATTTTGGTGTCATGTTTTATGGCTAATAGAATTTCATAGATATAAGTGCAGAATTTTCATTTCGTCCATGAAGGGGAGGGGGTAACATGGTATATAGGGTAATGCCGATGTTCGGCCTAAAAGGGTCAATTTTTTACCTCTCCAAAATATATAAAAAAGTAGCTTTCCTCATTGAAAATATATCATTTGGTTAATGTTAATTATCTAAATATATCAATGCCTCAATTCTCATATTAAGCTTATGTAAACCACTGATTTTACAAATTAAGTGCTCCTTTAACATCACTTGATCAAACGAAACTCCTATATGCTGTTAAATAAACCAATCAAACATGTGTCATGCAGTAATAATTAATGGGTATGATGTGTTGATATGAATGCCCACATATGTAAGAATCAGGTTCGATTGAATGGCTTTGTGCCACCAAGAATGGGCATAAACAATAGAAGTTTTATGTCTTAAGATGTCGTTTTAATTTTGTTTTATAAACATTTTGGTAGTAAACGGACTTTTCGTCAACGGAGTTGTTTACAAAATATAGGAATTGGTCTGATTTTTTAAATAATTTAATATATTATTAGGTCCAATTTTATAACGTCCGATAATATATGAATAAGGTGGGTTTTAAATGTTCGTCCGCAGACCTGTACCTAAAAGTATCCTTGGGTGCCCCACCATGATTTCCTTCTCTTCTTGTCTTTTTGTGTTTTTCGTAGCTTGTAATATTCGGATCGTTTACTGTGCAGTCTTGTTGATTAACTTTAAAGGGAAAGCAGATGATAAGTGTAGCAAGATCTTTTCTGTTAACGTGTTTGAAAATTTGTACACCTCTGTTAACTGTTTATTTAAATGCTATCTTTTTAATGTTTTAACTGTTAAAATGAAAATAAAAACCTTGTTTGCTGTTAAAAGTCAGATCAATGGTAACTGTTTGATATATTTTTGTCTGTTATCTGTTAATTCATTTTATGCACCACTTTTTAATGTAATTGATTCTGACTTTTATTGATGCGTATACATAAGATCACATACTAGTTACTATGGAAACACTGATAAATGTAGTACTGATAAATGTAGTCATTTTTTTGTTTGATCGCCTTTCGATGAGATTCTGTTGTTATTTGGCCTTTTTTACGAAATCCCTGTTTTCTGTTGCCTCATGTAAATTTCTATTATCTGTTACCACTATTTAAAGTTTACTGTTATCTATGTTGGGGAAAATAAAACATGTTAATGGAACCCCTCCAGCTCACCTCCCGCTTCATGATGCATGAGCGATTTATGTATATACGAAATTCTAATCACGTTCATATAGTAACAATTGGATATCTATGTAAATAGTCTTTTGTGACCTGACTCCGCATCACAGCTACATGTATCAAACATACTTTTAGCGTCATTACTATGATTGGGTGAAAACAATTGACTTGTCGAACAGGTTCTTAATATTTTCATAACAGTTCACCCACTAAAAACATATTTAACTTTATGTCAATCAAAAGTAAACAAGGATATATATTTGTCATATTGAATAAAATAAACCTTATCGTTATACATCCTGGATGTCAATGTCACTTCTTAAACATAGATAAACATGTTCAACATTGTCAAAATATAATTTTATTTTTTTCCATTACAGGTGCGAGAAAGTTTATTGTAATGACCTACATTACAATAATCTTCTTCGTAATTTATTGCATATTGGGTATGTATTTCAATCGGGCATGACGCTGTGTAATAACACGACCCGTTTTGTAAAATACTGTGTGTTTTCACATTATGTTTTGTTTTAGCGAATTAGTTTTTCTTGTAAACGAAACAGTAGATTTTGTTTTTGTTTTTGGCAAAGTACTATTCGTTTAAATAATTTACTGTTTAGTTTAAGACGAATTATTATTTCGCTTTTATGTTTTTTCTTTACACTCAATATTGTGTCGTTAAAATGATATAAAATTATTTTTGTTCAAATGTACATAAATTTAGTTACAATAAATAAACGATAAAGCCTTCTCTTCTAAATCTTTTCTTGTAATATTCAAAGTTTTCAATTATAAGACATTAACCTTTTATATTAATCCACAAACGCAGGTACAACAAAAAAATACACATTCTCTATAGATTTTTAGATAATAGCTTCTTTAAATATGTAAATTTTGTAAAGCCTTCATATTATTCAAAACGGATTCTTTTCGATAAGTTTAGACATTGGTTTACTTAAATACAAATTTTAATTTTTAACATTTAAAAACAGATTAACGTTTAAATGTAAATTGTAAAATTCTTTGTATTTCATAATATATAATGATTTTGTATTCGATGTACTCTGCCTCGACCATCTTAGTGTACTAAAAACACCATGCGTGAAAAATACGAGGTTGTCAAATTGAACTCTCTTTTTTTAGGTAAAAACCAAACAGTCAGAAGAGTTTCGTTATCTGGTAAATTAGTTCATGTCAATAATGCGACATTTATTAACGTGACTTGTGCAACTGAATTTAGCGTTTACGGAAATACAGCCGAATTTATTGTCAATAATGTATCCGAGGACCAAGTGAGATTCAACAATGGAATATGCTACCACAAACACTTCATATGCAGTATTTCTAAATGCTCATGTGCATCGACAGGAAACGTGTTCAGTTGGACCTTTGAAATCTTTAATTATTACAACAATGTACATATTGCATGCAGAATGCGGTTTGAGGAAAACAACTTGCAGTTTGCAATCGTTGCGTTTGTTTTATTTAATGCATTTGGTAAGAAAATAAACTATTAGAAAATTTGTTGCTATAAACCATTCAATCTTTTAATCCTTAGTGTTATACGAGTCATTATAGAAGAGGTATTTAATTTTACAAGGTTAAGTATTTATGCATGATAGTTTTTAGCTATTGTGAGGTGTATTTGGTAATATAAATTAAATGCAAAACGGGTTTTTACAAGAAAACAATGTACTAACTAATTGTTAAACGTGGGGGAACATCAGTGGTCGAATATTTTAAATTGTCAGAAAATAAGACGCTTTATTTACAAATCATTCAATGTTTCTCCTTTTTTCAATCGATGACGGCTAAGTGACAATATATTTCAGACTTCATTGATGGCGGTGAAGAATACGACTCCGCAATTGGAACGGCAACGACACAAACGCCAGACAATACAAATACTGGTAAATCGTTCATTTTTAGTTGTATTTTCTTATCGTTATTTTATTAGCTATTTTCTTGTCGCTTTACTGTTTATATTTTTATTGTTCAAAATGTTTTCATTACCTTGACATAAAAAGAAATATTGAATTCAAATCGTTACTATGTAGCACGCATTTTAAATTAGAATGAAAACCACAATGAAAACAGGCTTAATCATTAACTCAGTATTAAGGCATGAAAAGTAGTACGGTTTCTGTTAAATATAAATACTATTTGATCTCGTTACACAATAGTATCAAAGTTTATACCTCTGTTCTACTTGTAATATGTCTGACAAATGTTTAAAATTTATTGCATTTGTTATCTCAATTTAACAACCATGACGATTATGTTTCAATATAACATGTACGTTTCACATATTTAGATAGTCTGACATATACTGAAAATGTGGGATAATTTTGCTCTATGAATTGATGCTGTACATGACGGATATCGTAATATTCTGTCTACATGCAAGTTACATATGAGCTTCTTAATAAAACATTACGCGAAACTATTAACTATTGTATTACATCAGATCAGATGATTTTGAAGTTGTTGCTTTACAAATCAATTGTTACAAATATAGTTAATCAAATTAGTAAGGATATTACACCAACTCGTTATCGGAGGTATAACAGAAACACAATCATTTAGTTTTTTTTTAAGAATTTCAAAGCGTTAATAAATCAAAGGCGTAATCGGAGGTTCACAGTGAAATTTAATAGAAGGTTATATAATTTTACTGAATAAATTTACTGCTGCTTTGTTACCACAGGGACGACCGCGTGATATTGGAATCGTATTCAAATAAATTTATAGTTTTAACGTTTTAAATTGTGTTCATTTACAATCTGAATAAATTAAATTAAAATAGGCCAAACAAGACAAGGTTTTAGGCGGCGGAGACCTTTCAAAGGTTTTGAATGCAGGTTCGATTCAAGAGATTATTAAAGGCAGAAAATATTTAGAATTGTGGACAAACCTGTTTAGTTTTATATTCTAAGCCTAAGTTAACGTTAGCTTTTTTCGTTATATTGGAGCATGCGTGTCAAATATTAGACGTTAATTGACAAAAAGACCTATAAATTAATAAATGGTGTGTAATTGTCGTTGACCTTTGCTTTATATTATAGCATGCTTTTTCAAGAAACCTGAAAGAGACTTTATAAATACCTGGTAATTAGTCATGCCAGAACTTATTTCGTCATCAATGACTCTAAATCTAAGACTAAATATACTGGAGACCAAATTTGTCACATGTTAGATTTTCTGACTGACAACATATTCTTCATGTTTGGAGGACATGTTTATCAACAGGCTGTTGGTATTCCAATGGGTACCAATTGTGCTCGTCTCCTCGCCAACCTGTTTTTGTACTCTTAAGAGGCTGAGTTCTTAGAAGGCCTACTGAAGAAGAAAGAAAACACACTGGCCCAGAAATTTAATTTAACAATCAGCTATATTAATGATGTTTTGTCTCTCAACAATGCTAAGTTTGGTGATTTCCATTCAATTTACCTTAGCGAGCTTGAAATTAAAGACACCATCAATACACTTTGGTTAGCCCCTCATTTAGACCTATTTCTAGAAATAGACTCAGGAAAACTACAAACTAGACTCTACGACAAACGTGATGACTTCAACTTTCCAATTGTCCACTTCCCGTTCATTAGCAACATTCCAGCAGCACGAATGGTGTGTACATTTCACAACTTATACGATATTCTAGATCCTGCGATCGGTATTCCGATTTTCTAGACCGATCACTGCTGTTGACTGCTAAACTACTCAACAAGGTTTTTTACCTAGGTTGATGTTAACTCTCCAGAAGTTACATGTCGTCATCATGACTTAATTGGTCGTTACAGGAAATCAGTGTCTCAAATACGATCTAACATTTTTGCTGAATTATAGGTAGTGTTTCCTATTCTTGGATTTGACTTTTTACTAGATATGACCATGAGTAACTCGACGGGTGTTCAAATAGAGGCAGGCACTGCTTAATTGTCCAGATCACCCTAGTATACCCATGTTTTTATTGGGTCCGGGTTACTCTCTTTCTGTGTTTTATGTTTTTTGGTTTTTTTTTGTGTTGTTTGACAATATCCGGATTTGTAACTGTCCCTTGGTTTTTGTTGTTCGGTGGGGTTTATTTGCTATTTTCTTATGCATATGTGAAAAAACTACTTGGTAGGCAACTGAACTAAACATCTTTAGAGTGTTTGTCTTTATTCTAAACACACTCTTTTTCAAAGTTAAAGTATTATTTTTAAGCCAAATTGAGTGTAAATGTGCATGACTGGTTGCAGATATTAAAACCTGGAAGTTTTAAAGCAATAAAATAATTTAATTAGAAAGAGCCAAATATAAAATTGGTATTAACATTATATATACAATCATTTCCCTATAATATTTTGTCAAAACTTAATCTTCCATTTCAGGTGGCCTTTCAGTTATGACATTGGCATTTATTTTGGCAGGGTCACTGTGTCTTATATTTATAGTTTGTACCGGTCTTTATTGTTATTTGATGAAACGTGAGTACTACCAAACAAGTAGCCCGGAACCAAACTAGTTTAACAATGTTAAAACTGGCATCTGTAACTCCTAAAATTAAACATGATTCTAAATATATACCAAGCGACACACTTTATTATTACAAGTAATTTACACTAAAAATTATTTATACTAGGATTTAACTACGCGTTTTGACATTGTTACCGAGATATTCACTTATCTAGATACAAAACATCATATGGTTAAGCGAATTATGCGATACAAATTAGGACGCACAATCGGTTTGTCCTGGAGCAAAGCTATGCACGTTTTTCGCACAAAAATGAGCACAAGAAATACACTCTAATATAAGAGTAGTTCCTTACTTTTTCTTAGAACATTTGCATATTAAACAATACGTTACTTCGTACCTTCTTCAATACTTTGTTTGAAATATAACTTCAATATTGCACATTAGACGTAAAATATGCATCAACTATTACTTTGGTAAAAAAAAACATTTTAACATAAAATGTACTATTCTATCACCAGTTATGATACTTTGTTTTACTTCTTCAGTTTGTTAGTAGATCAGCAAAACATACATATTTTCCAACAAGTCTATATATTTTTAGTCAATTATGAATGATGGCGTATATGTGTAAAACCTAAAATGATAATGGTGACAAAAAAGTGGAGACAACGCGTACACTAATAACTTTGAACGCGGAAGTATTTATACTGGTTCGCACAAGCTGATGGCAATTTTGTAATTTTAAAGGTAAACCGAATCGCCAAATCACGGAAGATGTCCCATTGGTATTAAACAATAAACGTATGTACTTTAATAATAGTTTTAATATCTGCGTCCGGACGATCCAAACGTTAAATTCTAGAATTCTTTTTTCTGAACATAAATGATCATTTGTATGAGCGATGTATGTCAGTTGCAAGTTTCAACTCATTCTCCTGGAGCTTTATGTATGCCTTATGGACTGTGGTTAAGAATAGCCTTGTCCCTGTCACGTGCAAGATGCAAAACAAATGCGCTATATTTTTCCATACATCACTAATGCGGATTTTATCTTACAAACAAACATGCATACATAGTATGTTATAATAAAGTGTAACTTTTTTATTTGACTTCCATACTTATCCTACACCTAAAATTTTGGTCAATTTTTTCATGACTATTTTCAGCAGCATGTCATATTATTTTGTTAGTAATTTTCCAAAAATGGACAATTTATACTGTGGGCGTCGCGAAATTCAAGTCTACAAGAAAAACGGGTTTGTTGTACTCTGCATCCTGTATTTGCCTAATAAAAAGGTGGTTGCAGGTTAAAAGGATAATTAATTTACCTTCTATTTATCTATTGATCTATCATATTCTCCTCTTATTTGCCCATTTTTTATATGTGTACTTGTTTTGTCGGGCAACGTTCAAAACAATATATATCGATGTAAGAAATCACTCTGCAAATTTCTCATCATTTATTTTAAAAAATACATGATTATATGTGATGCATTTTACGTTGTACTTGTTGATTGTTGCAATTGTTTTGCTCTCTGATGATGCAACTGTTGTTTTGCATGTCAAAGGGATTGGTGGGATAAACCAGGTTTTATGGCATATAAAGTAATTAAATAGGTTAATGCTAAAAAACGTGAATTTGCACATATTTTCAAAAAAATGCAATGGACATATTTAGTAGAAAAAATATTTGGTTGTAGAAGAAATCCTATCAAATGTGTAGAAGATTTAAATATATATTAAATGTTAGCTTTTTTCAGTTTCAGAGAATCAAGCTATTTACGCAAAATGTAGAAACCCTATTCTTAATCCGTACCGTAAAGAATGTCTCGAAGAAAATCTTACATGGAAAGTAGATACTTCCGGAGCGGAAAATGTTTCCACAGATGAAAGCGTTCGTCAGTGTTCTGATGGTAAATGTTTTCAATTATTAAAAGTCATATTTTAAGCACCATTACATTCGAGTCGTCGCCAGAACAACCAATTGCCAATTTTGTATGTGATCTCAGATTTGACTTTCTGACTGCTAATAACCCAAAAGAATTCAATATCAGATTCATCCTGTTTTTGCTGCGATGATTATTTGATACACCTATTACTGACTAGTGTATGAAACCCAACCATTTTCATACACACCAAGGCGGAATTTTCGGCATTCCTTAAAAACTGGTGTAACTTCCGATTTCATCCGAAAACCCTTACCAAGTCAGGACCGTTGCTGGCTTGTTTTGTTTGTCTTGCGTCCATGTCAACTAACTCTTTGAGGTCAAATAAATACGGTATCGGCTAATATTTGCGAAAAATATGTATAGCGTCTGCTTTGAATTTTCGTAACTAACAACCACGATTCTTTGTGAATATACCTGACGTTAACTAACAGTATATTTATTTTTACGTCTACAGTTTTTTTTAAATATATTTGTTGAATTTCAATTACCTATATCTATTACATTCGTGTTACATTTAATGCCGCTTACCCCGTATGACGATGATGATAAGATAGAAAACAAGGTTAGTATTGGGGCCTTTTTCGTTTTACTTGGCGGAAGTCTTTTGTTGTGCTACATTGTCTAAGCTGTTAAATTTAACCATCTCGATACGGATCTCGTTCTGTGTGCATTAACGTATGTGTATACTGTATGTCTTTATCTGTTGTAACTTTTCTCTCTTTTCTTTTTTACGTTATTTTGCGTATTTCCATATGAATGCTTGATCTTGTATTTACATTATTCTGTTTGTGTTATTTCTGTATTGCGCATGTGTATATTTTGTTGATTTGATACCGTTCTGCCAAATATGGCATTACAATTTGTCTTTTATGTTATTTGTTTTTCGTTATTCTTGTTCTTTCCTTTGAATGTTTTACTATAGATAACTACTTTATTTTTTATTTTAATTATTCGTTTGAAAATATGGTTGCAGATAGTTTTCCCAATTTTTGAATTCAGTGTACAGTGAGTGTGCTATGATGATTATTGAATACACCTATTACTGACTTGTGGTATATGATATCCATCCATTTTAATTAACAAACCAACTTACATACTACAGTAAAGGAAGCGGGAGATTTGGCATGCCATAAAACATAGTTTAACCCCATTTCATCGTAAATGCCTGTAATAAGGCGGGACCATTGCTTTAGTTACTACATGTATATTATATATGTAACATTATTTTTACATTCCCGTAGTTTTGGTTAGATCGATGCATTACCAAAAATGAATTGTAAATTCTAAGCTTAATTTTATTTATAAAATTCCATAATACAGGACACTGAATACGAGATATATACATATATTTCTTAGAACCAGATATACTTGTAGGTAGAGTAAATAAAAAACCTCCAGTTTAAATTGTTGAAAGTTACGAAGTCTGCAGAAAATTCCAAACTATATTTTTTTTCTCATCCAGAGATCTATTTTAATATTAACTGCAAGAGGGATAGCTCTTCGACATGCAATTCACAGTAATTTGATAAAAGGATAATCCACATGAAGACGAAAAGATGCATAAATTAGTTCCATGTGTCATTTGAGTGCATTATTAAAGCGCATAGAAATGTGTCTTTGAATGACATTCAATGTTACAAACATAATTCTTAAGAACGAAAACGAAAAATAAACAGAATGTTTTGTTTATTTCAGAGAAGCCAAAGATGTATCGGATTAATTATCGGTATTATAGGACAGCTAAGACATTTGCATATAGTACTAATTGTGAGCGTTTTATTTGTAATGGATGCTCTAAAAACCATAGCTGTGGCCGAGTCGAAGTACTTTGCCAAAAAAAAACGAATAAATGTGAGATTGTATGTAAACTTTGTAGAAACCCAATTGCTAACGCCGAAAATGAAACGGACAATGACTTTTTTTGTTGCATTTGTATATGTTCACAATCGCAAAACCCCTGCAATATACTACATTTGTTGACAAAACAAACATCAGATATTCTATCCATACGTTCTACAACTTCAAAACAGATTCGCAAAAAATACCAGACCAGTGGTAGAAATCAACATCCTTGTTTCCGTAATGATAACTTTAAAGTCATCGATGAATAATTCCTGTATATAGTTTATTATTTATTTTTTCCATATTTTTAGGACCAATTGTAAGCATAAAATTTGCATTTATGTAACACGTCATTTTGAAATTTTGTTTAAGGCGACATACGTTTGATAAAATAGTAATTATTCGATATTTTAACACTATAATTGTTTATTTTTGTTTTAAAACAATTTTTGAACAGATTCCACATAATAGCTATATATATATATCTTTGACCAGTAGCTTTTACTAATAAAAAGAACCTAATTATGTTTTATTGAATCGAAACCGTTACAAAGCAGATACATGTAACAGTCAAACAATAGTATGCAAGGTGAGCACGCTTTTCCGAGTTGGTTAATCATTTCGATACAAACCACTAAACCAATCTTCCTTCACATCAATCAAAATCAAGAATCAGTCAAATATATTTAACCATTAGAACATGATGATTAATATATACATTTAAACGTAACATTCTTTTAATTTAATTTAATTTTGACAATTATAATTAGTAGAAATATAACACGCAGACAAAACGCTGATATGATGATCCATTAAACAATTTGAGATCTACTATGATGCCAAAGAAATACAATGAACGAAAAATCGGTTAATAGAACAATATCAGTAAAGGCCAAACTATACCAAGTAGTTTATTCCTACATAGGTGTTGTGATATCACACTTGAGGCCCACATTTAAGCCACACATATGTAATAAAAGGACAGTTCGGTCTTTAGGATCTCTAAACACATTCAAAGCATATAACTGTGCCTTATAATTTTAATTCACATGCTGAATGTATATTCCGATGCGAATTATTATTAATACATTTGCAGCCTACAACTATGCCAAAGGAATCTTGTGCATTTACTACCCGCACCCTCCCAAGTCAAGAATTATAACCACCTTAATAAGACTGCTGTGTTAATTTCATCCCAAAAATGTCGATTGATAATGAAGATCTTTTGATTTTAAATGTTTAATTTGTTTATCACAGGACTTTTGTACACTATCTAGAAAATATCTCTTACTATCAAACTAACTCTAAAAAGAGGAGATAAACCATGCAGGACAAAACACAAAATCACTTACACAACAACGAATACAAATAACACAAAGAACAAATGTAACAATTAATGGCTCGGATAAGTCTCATTAATCATTATTTGGCTTGATTGAACCGGTTAAAGGAATACTAAACTGTTGATCCTTATTGTCATAAACTAAAAACACAGCCCTAAAGAAATACTCCACAACAAATAAAAAGAACCACGTTAAGAACAAACACGTGAAAAGGAAGCAAGTACAAAAACATCGGATAAAAACACCAAATAACGCTGTTATGAAACTTTGTAAGTCAGACTACGAAGCATCTAAAGAAACAGTCTTGATTTTATAAAATAAAACATACCATCTTATATAAGAAAAAATCGTAAAATGTTCAATAAGAAAAAAATAGCTAAGTTAACAACGGAAATAATATCGACTTAAAAAAAAGGTATGAGATACAAACAAATAGCATTACAACTGCATTTATATTAGGAATACTTAAAATTTCTGAACAGGTTATACGACATCCTCACAAGTCAGGGTTTCTGTTTCCACATGTGTCCACGAAACCCTGACACACTTTGGTAGGCTATATCTTAATGTAGCCAATCAAAAGCTCGCTTTCATTCACGACTTGGTTAGGGGATATCCCAGTTTCGATTGTAAATAAACCAAAGGGATGTGTTGCGTGGACCATTTGAAAATCAGTGTATTTTGTACAGTCGTGTTAATAGAATGTTATTACCGCGTTATTTATTAGTTGCGTTACATTTTCTTCAAACTCAAGAATGAGTATGAATGATTACTGCCAAACACTTGCTTCTTTCAAGCTATTTCATTAGTTGATATTTTGAAGGATTGGCGTTTTACGAAAATCTTCTAGCCCGGAAATTTCCTACCTCATTTTGTCAGGGTTTCGTAGACACATGTGGACACAGAAGCCCCGACTTGTGAGGATGGTTATACGATATAATATGATTTGTGTCTATTTACGCCTCGTATGCAACTATTTAGGTTCGATAACTCTGTTTTTAATTAACAGACCCAAACCATATTATATCGTATAACCTGTTCAGAAATTTGAAATATTCCTTATAATTTAATTTGAACTATAAATCTTGACAATTTGACAATTTGAACGTTAAAACATTAATGACGTCATAGAACTATTTGAATTTTAAAAGCGCAAGACTAGTGCGCGTGACCAACGCAAGTTATATGGGTTTCTATATTTGAATTAGCCTTACAAAGCAAATTAAATTATCTATGGGGCCTCGGTGGCCGAGTGGTCAAGGTAGTTCGTCTACTATTGATCACGTGGTCTGTCAACACTGAGATTGCGGGTTCGATTCTCACTGCAGGCAGGGTGTACTCGACTCCAATCTTAATTGACAAGGATTGCCAGTTTTCCTACCGCAGGTCGGGGGTTTTCTCCGGGTACTCCGGCTTCCTCCCCCAATAAAAACTGGACGCCATGATATAGCTGAAAAATTGCTGAAAGTGGCGTTAAAACACCATTCAAACAAACAAACATAAATTATCTATTGTTTAACAATTGTTTATCCTTGTATTGTTATTAGGTGTGGTTGGAAGTCGATAAAATCTTTTAGTCAAATAGTTTTAACCATATTAATAAAGCGATTTCAGCTTGTGAGATCAGTCTTAATATGAGAGCCAGAGTCTGGGGGTGAATCATCAATTCTGTATAAAGCTTTGTAGTTTTTACTTAATATTCAATATAAGGTCTTTATACAGGTAATGTACACGTACAACAATCTTTTTATTCCAGGGCTTAAAGTACAGATCACAAGAAAATATTGAGGTAAGGTAATGCACTCTTAAAAGCAAACAAATGTTGAAATTATTTTAAAATGTCACATTTTTGGGGGCCGATTGGTTAAGGTAGTTCGTCTATTGATCATGTGGTCTGTAAACACTGAGATTGCATTTCGAGTCTTTTGTGGATAGGGTTCGCTCGGCTCTAATCTTAATTAACAAGAATTGCACGTTTTCCTACCGAAGGTCGTTTGTTTTCTCCGGGTACTTCGGGTCACTTTTTCTCGATAGGAATAAACCATTAGTTTCCCTGGTAATTGAACAGGCAAGGCGGAGTCTGTGTCCGTTAATGAAGGAAAAATTGAATCGTGGCTGTAAAGTAAAATTACATCTTGTATGTAGACGTTGAAATATACAACGAACAGCATTTGGAGAAACAAAACGGACAAACTCGACCAATTAGAACCGCACCTTCAGGCCGACACGGAGAAACGCGCCGAATAATTTCATCAACACCACAAAGAGATCGTCACGACACACAAGGGGATCTGTCAAAGAACAATCGAGCTTATCTAAAGCTAATGACTTTGAACTGTAGTGGTATATTACAAAAAGCAAAGTATCCTGAATTTATTGATTTGATTAAAGATTATGATTTTGTTTGTATTGTAGAATCAAAAACAGATGAATTAGATTATATAACTAGGGTATACTTTTTTGTGTTAAAAAATAGAAAATCTTTTAGCAGAGTTGAATGTGGAGTACAACTTTTGGTTTTAAAACCAACATGTTCAAGCTTTAGAGACGGAAAGTGAACTAATTGCATGGTTCAAGATTTCTGTTTATTTGTTTGTTTAATGGTGTTATAACGCTACTTTCAGCAATTTTTCGGCTATATCTTGGCGTCCAGTTTTTATTGGGGGAGGAATCCAGAGTACCTGGAGAAAACCCCGGACCTGCGGTAGGAAAACTGGCAATCCTTGTCAATTAAGATTGGAGTCGTGTACACCCTACCTGCAGCAATAATCGAATTCGCAATCATCTCAGTGTTGACAGACCACGTGATCAATAGTAGACGAACTACCTTAAACAATCGGCCACCGAAGCTCCTTCAAAATTTCTATAACACAATTTAAAACTATCGAAGACATTATTATTAGCCATATTTATATACCTCCTGAAAATTCCATTTACAAATCAGATAAACTGTTTAAGAATTGGATCAGGAATATCTGAAACTTTTACAAAACTATAATTATTTTCTCTTAAATGGAGACTTTAATAGTCCAACTGGTAAAGGTAAAGATTTTGTTGAAATCTTGCATGACAAACATAGTCGTTTCGATAACCTAGTAAATCATGATACTATCTGACAGCGATATAATATGCTAGATGTTAGAACTAGTATGGACATAGTTAAGAACAATTACGGCAATCAATTGCTAGGATTTTGTAAAAAAACAATTTATTTATTTATAACGGACGGGTTCACGGTGACAAAGTCGGTATGTTTATTTGTAAACAAACAAGTGTTGTAGATTATTGTATATCTTCTGTAGATTTTACCATTTATTTGCTTTTTACATATTCTAGATTTCTCATAGTTGTACTCGGATGTCAATTGCCCAATTTCCTTATCTCTTAAGAGCATAGCTGCAACGAATCACGTAAGACCCAGGGTTGTATAGCTGTGATCGAAAGAAGGTAAAAAGAGGGACAATACAAAAGCTGGTGAATATATAGAAAGCATTGATGTGTCTAACGTTAAAAGAATAATTTAAAGAATAAACCAAATAGAAACAGACAGTCTGACACAACAGACAGTCACCGAGCTGATAAATGATATTAATGTTACGCTACTCGAGCCTGCGGAACATGTTTTTGGCAGTTACTATCATCCACACCCGGTAAATCCTAATAAAAAGAATAAGGAAACAAAACCATGGTTTACTCTCGAGTGCTGGAAAAAGCGGAAAGCTTGCCGAATAGCTAAAAGACGTCATAAACATAAACGATCCCCTACAAATAAGAATATTCTTAAGATCAGAGAAAAAGAGTATAAAAATGAAATGAATAAATCGATCCTTGAACATAGACGCAAAATGCGAAAAAGACTTAAATTACTTAGAGCTGCTACTGCTAAAGAATACTGGAATAGTGTGAATTCAAAACGTGCAAAATGTACCTCTGATATTCCGCATGACAATTTATAAAATAAGCTCCGATGATGATCATGAAATAGATAACATATATCCTCATACCGATATCAACAGATCTAAGTATCAATTATGAGATTTCAGAAGATGAAATTATGAAATGTATCAAGAATTTTAAAAACGAGAAAGCCAATGGAGACGATTAAATTGTAAATGAATATATAAAAAGTACTTATCACATATTTATGCCTATTTATGTCCTATTGTTAAATTTAGTTTTTAATTCAGGGTTTGTGCCAGAAATTTGGTTATTGGGAAATACATCATTCCGTTTTACAAAAAAGGCAGAAAAGTATGATCCAAACAATTACCGACACATCACTATTTTTAGCTGTATGGCCAAATTATTTACCTCAGTTCTAAACTCTATATTAAACACTTTTTAAAAAGATTATTCTATATTACAGGAAAATCAGTTTGGCTTGAGACGCGGTTATTCTACAACTGCCAGTATAATCAACCTTCACAAAAAGGCAAGTCAGAAAAAAACTTTATTGTGCTTTTATTGACATTGCTAAAGCTTCTGACACTGCCTGACGCCCTGGCTTATGGTAAAAAAAATTGCTGAACGCATCTATTAAAGGCAAAATGTATAATATTATTGTCAATATGTATCGTAACATTTAATCAATGGTGAAAAATACTCAGAGTTTTTTCCATGTAATGTCGGTGTGTAACAAGGAGAAAACTTATTCCCTTGCATTGTTTTCTTTGTTTGTAAATGATTTGGTCATTTTTATGTCAACAAATGATATTTACGGCTTAAACGTATTTCAGATGAAATAGAATTAGAACTTAATAAATTCGTAAAATTCCTTCTCATACTGTATGCAGACGATACTGAGTCGGAAGAAGATTTACATAGGCAGCTTAATGCACTACATGAATACTGTTTAACGTGGTTTAAAGGTTAAAGTAGATAAAGAAAAATTGTTATTTTCTCACAGGAAGAATAAGAAATAATTTTATATATAAAATTTAATTTTGATGGTAAAGAGATATATATAGTAAATTAATTCACATATTTAGGTGTTCTATTTACAAGGTCTGGAAGTTTCCTTAAAGGAAACCATATAACGCACAGAAAACAACACGTGCTATGTATGACATCTTACGAAACAAGATTTTTAATACGGTAAATTGCTTTGTTTAAAAAAAGCACATAAATTGAGTGGTAAAATATCATTTAATACAAACATGTGTACATTTTAGAAAAAGCATCAATCTCATTTCTGCATTTTCCTGACGAGGTTTAACATACATAGCATATGCTAAAAGAGAAAAAACACGATTGCTACATGTTTAGGTAGCTATGCATGCACTATCTAAAATGGCACACGAGTTCATGTCCACAAGTTTGTCCAAAGAACACATGAAAGATACATGTACATAACTCCAAATAAATGGTCAGATAAAATTTAGTACCTGTCTGAATACACAATATGTCTATACATCCTGCAAAAGTTCTATTGAAGTCATTCACCTGTCTTTAAAAGATGTACAGAAACTGTATGTGAAATGTCTAAAACACTTGGCACAAAACACACCACTTTCCTCACACAGCTATAAACTCACAGTAAACAGGTAAATTCAGCCACAACAACTTTCAATAAATTTCGCAATTCTTCCTCAGAAGCTTTTCCCAATGCACAGTCTCTCCCATTTTGATATGTTTAATGTCTCTCTATTCTATTCCTCCTTTAGTTTGGACAGATGAGATTAATTCTCTGTCCAAACTAAAGGAGGAATAGAATAGAGAAGAGCTTTTGAGGAAAAATTGCGAAATTTATTAGAATTTGCCTTGGGTAAATCTGGCATGACGAGGGTTGTACATTCACATGTCAAATGCTTCAAACGCACAATTCACACAGTTGAGGTCATTTGAATGAATTTTCAACAGTGGCAAATGAACAAAGATTTCAAAGTAATCCATCTTGTCCAAGAGAAATGCTTGTATATATTACGTCTGTATCTTTGAACTTTACCGCCAAAAAACTGAAACAGGCAGACGTCCTGTGGATCCGTTGTGCATTCTGGTAATTTATTGCGCGGGAAATGTTGAACACCAGTGTTCAGAGATAGAACACTTGATAAACACAGAGTGTTCAATAACAGAACAGATTATGACATTTATGATACATTTTAAACCATAAATATAAATATTTGAAAGAGAAGTATTTTGTGTTCTATAAATCAATAAACGGAACGATATGACCATTGCACTTTATTTTATTCACTAAAACATTTGTGAGAAACAAGACAGAGAACACTAACGTAACTTTGAATATCTATTTTAGGGCATTTAAATAATAATCGTTATGTATGTTTTTTTTAATTTATTTCAATGTGCTATATCAGAATAGTATACAAAAAACATCAAATTCATTTCCCAGGTATGAACGCTGCAGTGTTAAAATTTAATGAACACTTGAATGTGAACGTTTAAAACACAGATGTTTAAAACTTGGACACTACGTGTTAAGATGAACACTTCTTGAACATACAGTGGTACATTTTTGCACACTATGCGTATACAATTTAAACGCGTCCGTTATATTAACAGTGTATTCTTCTTTATGGCGGCGAATTGTGGACACCCGGTAATAACTCTGTAATAGAGAGAGTGCATCTTAAATTTTGCAAACTATTGATAAATGCTAAAAACCATACCCCTGATTTCATGATTTATGGTGAACTTGGAAGATACCCTCTCGAAATATGTATAAAACTTAGAATGATGAAGAATTTGGCTAAACTGAATACGGGAACGGATTACATTGTACAAACTTCCTTTTATTTTATACCGCCTATCTCTCAAGAAATACACACATATTAAATGGATAGAACATGTTAAATCTATATTCTAATATGACGTCCTTCAAACGCTTTGGAAACACACCTCTATTTAAATATTCAACAAAATACGGCTGTTCCAGCCATTTCAAAAACACCCGTGTGTTGATGTTTTTGCTTTAAAATTTATTTTATTTTGTACTTTTGTAAGAAAATCCCATAGATAACATGTTTTCACGATAACAAGTCCATTTTCTATTATATGCCTTTATCGTTTACATGTTACAAGTCTTCCTTGACTTTAGCTACGTTGTGTTTTCAAGGGACGTTGCGTTGTTTACAATGACGTTCAATGCAAACCGCGAGACTTTTCCCGCCCCCACCACAAACGAATTTACCGTTACGTATCAAAATGAAAACGCAACCGAATTTCAAAATGTTGATTAATTGTGGAAAATAACTGTTGATTTAAGTTTGCACCATTGTGGATCTAAAACAGGAGCATAAGATCGACCAAATGCGGTAAGCGGTTTTCATTTCTCACGCAAACACAGCTACACATGAACAGTCCCAAACACGCCTCACGACGACTGATGTAATGAAGCATTTAATTTTGTCGTTCTTTGTTTTGATTGTTAAATTTTATTGTAAATGTTAATAAATAAACGTTTAACTAGGTAGTCGCGAAATGTAAAATTTCTGTATTTTCATATCAGAATCGAAATAATTCATGGCTGCCCCAATTTTATGGATTATTTAAATATGGGTAAGCATTATATTCATGATATTTTACCATTCGCTAACGCTCATGGCAAAATATTCATGAATATAATGCTTACCCATATTTAAATAATCCATAAGATTGGGGCAACCATGAATTATTTCTTAACTGGATGACTGTGGAAAATCATGTGTGAAATACTCATTTCTTCCCTTGTGTATCATGGGTACATAATACAATCAAACAAACTCTTATATGTATAGATCATGTTAAGCAAAATTGGCTATGTAACGTCCAAAATTCACCCAAAGCTCTTAAATATAGATTCTATGAAGACGAATTAGAGTTTGCAAAATATTTTAATATTTGGATGATAAGAATCATATTAATTAATTAATCTATGAATCATAAGTTGCCGAAAGAATCCGGAAGATGGCATCATATTCCAAGAGAAAACAGAA
The DNA here is from genome assembly GCA_944474755.1 of Limnoperna fortunei. Classification (NCBI taxonomy): domain Eukaryota; kingdom Metazoa; phylum Mollusca; class Bivalvia; order Mytilida; family Modiolidae; genus Limnoperna; species Limnoperna fortunei. Next base: position 88,498,954 of record OX104114.1, on the reverse strand, counting down.
CGTGTAATTTATGCGAATTCTCAGAAATTGGCGACGAATTCCACTATTTACTCTCATCTACGTCACTTATTGGCTAGAGGAAATTATACATAAAACCTTAATTCTAGAAACATCTAAACATACTTAAATTCAAGATTTAATGAAAAGGACAAATTTACCAGATCTTAGGTAAATATTTGCCTAAGATCTAAGGCGAATGACATGGTCAACCAAAGGTAACACAAGGCCAGTAAAACTCCGTTTTTTAGCGGACGGATCTGGTCTAGAGGTTACAACTCTGCCTTTACATGCTAGGCGCAGTAGCTATAGATGTTATAAACTGACACGAGTTTGATTCCCGAGGTGGGACGGCTCAAAAATCAAATCGGTGTGTAGAGATGATTTTCAGAGTGGAATTTACAACGACATTTGGTTAATTCATTAGACACTTATAAATATCATGTATCTTAACTATGTATCTCTATTGCATTTCTAAAGATCCAATGTTGAAATGCAATCAGATGTTGAGCATATATAAACAGACAATTACATATAGAAATTCAAAAATGAAACTAGATGCACGCATCTGTATAATAGCTTACAGATCCATTCTGATTGTAAGAAAATTATTGTAATTAAAGCTCAGGTCGCACAAAAACATTGTGTATGTAAATGATATGTTCAATCAAAAGTACCACTAGGCCATTAAAACTCTGTTGTTTAGCGGACGGATCTGGTCTAGAGGTTACACCTCTGCCTTAACATGCTAGGCGCAGTAACCATAGATTTTATACACTGACACGAGTTCGATTCACGAGGTGGGACGGCTAAAAAAGCAAATCTGTGTGTGTACAGATGATTTTCAGAGTGGAAATAACCACGACATTGTTTGGTTAATTCATTAGACACTTAAGTAATCTATAAATAGCAACAACAATCTCAAATGATGGATCAGTCAGATGCAGACTGATACAATTACAAATAAAAATAATATAGTTGTCTATAAAAATAATTATAACAACACTACTATGGATAAATAATATAAATAATAGAAAAGATTTTTGTTGTTCACTTTATAAAAAAATGTATACTGATGCTGAGGTATCCAAATTATTTTTTGTTCATATTACTGTATAAAAAATTTTTTAGCATTTTTTTAGTATTCTACCTGTGGATTACGTTCGTTCAACCCATCAGGTTCTAGCGTTTTTAACTGATGTATTCAAAATATTTCTCAAAGTCTTCTGGTTAATGTATTCCACTTTGGGTTTTGATCAATAATTTGGAATTTACAGTATCAAAAGGGTGGCCTGTTGTTTTAAGATGGCGAGATAGTGGAAAATTTCTCTTTTTCGTGAAAAAGGAGCGATGGTTGTTAAGTCGCGTATTGAAAGCTGTCTCCAACATACTGGATGTTACAAATTCCACAGGTCAGTATGTAAATACAATTGCTGGATTTAGAACAATTGCAGTATATTGTAAAGCTTTCGTTGGTTGTTGTGCTTCAAAAGGTCATAGCGACGTTTGCTGCTTTACAGCATTTGCAATTCCTGCGATTGCATGGATTGTATCAACCAGGTTTTGAAGGGGGGTCATTGGTGGAGACTCATCACTGGATCTCTTCCCAGCTAACACACTCAGCATCAACCTCTCCTGCGACACGATCCCTCAGAGTTTGATACGGTACACCATACTTCTGTGATGCTTTCTGAATTGATAAATTCATGCTGGCAGCTGCAAGGTAAGCACTGGTCATCTTGGAAGGACTGTACAATCTAAGCTGGCCTCTGGATTTGCCACGAGTAAAATGAGCAGGTTGTAGCTACAAAAGATAAAGAAAATGCATTTTATAATATGATAAAATGGCAGATTAAGTTAATTTGAAAATATTTTGTACTAAGAAGAAAATAGTCTTACAGGTAAATATTTAAGTCATGAATATGTATGGTTCAATAGATTTTGTAGATTGAATCATAAAAAATTGTGTTGGATGTGCATTGTTGTAATTTTATATTAATATTATACAAAATTTTATTGAAATAGACTAATAGATTAAATTAATTTTAACTGATTTTGTGGGGTTTTTTAAATTTTTATTTAATTAATTTTCCAGCCTTATATATTTTTTTGTTAATTTAAGCTGATACTAGTATAACTATTTGACTTATAGGTTCATGATTAAAGAATTAACATTTGTACACGTTGAAATTCATCTTGCACATGTTGAACAGCAATCGATTTCCCGCAAAAATTTGCTAACTTGGAAGAAAGTTGATGATCACGCTAGGTATTTTCAAATGTGTACAGAATATTATGTGTTTGGCCTACATTCCAGAAAGGTTACGGTCAGTGATTTCATAATGTCAACAACCGTCGACAGAGATGACATATGGAATTAGTAACTGAGAACGGCTAAAATGAGGGTTTTAGAGGCGTCAAAAAAACTACAAGAAAAAGGACATTTTTTCTGTATGTTTTGGAATTTTGCTTTACTTACCTGTTTAAATCTCATTGTAATTAATTTAGATTTCTCTGTGATATCTTCTGTGCTTACAAACGCTAAATATAGCAAAAATGATGTCATACGATCTCGTAGCGCATTCTCGCGAGATAAAAACAAAACTGGCCGACATTATGGTTTCAAGACACTAAAGGGGACCAATCAAATTTGGAACATATAAGAAAATAGTACTTTACAACAAAATAGTCCTGTTTATCTTAGTGTATATTAAAAACTACTAACTGGATTTTAATGAATGAAAGTTTTTCTGAAAGGTGAATATATAAGAAAAATTTAGAGTCCTAACTTGCTCTGTTCTAATGGTGTTTAGTATGTTTTATGTCACATGCACTACATGACCTATAAACCAAGATTTTCTGAAAAGAAAGAGCTATTTTTAGAGTGGGGATTACCCCGGAAGCTGGTTTTCTCTTGGAAGGTTTTAAAGAGGTCATGAAATTTTGAGAGAACATAGGCCTGTCACGTACGATTCAGGATATATATGATGTCGGTCAAGTTGTGCTTAAGGTAAAAGAGCTGCTCTAATTAAAAAAATAACAAATTTAGTAGAAAATCTTAAAGAATTGGATTAGTGTTTACACACCTTATTGCATGACCGACTTTGGGTAACGCCAGGACATTACATTTTTTGCATAAAGTGAACAACAAAAATATTTTCTATTATTTGAATGTTTGATTCAGTCAACGCCATATGAAGCTCTTTGGTAGAGCGAAATATTGCGTTATATATTTTTTGTGCATAGTAGTGTTGTTATAATTATTTTTATTGACAACTCTATATACATATACGTCTACACATAAAGCCAACTGTTTGAATTAGATTTTTAACACTGTCAAATTTTCCCTCAGCGGGATTCGAACTCGCACCGTTGTGACACTGTGGCACCAATTCACCTTGCACTATGTCCAGTAGTCCGAGAATTCTCTGCCGTCCAACGCTTTTTTTTTTTTAAATTTATTCCTAGAGAAAAATATCTAAAGAAGCGAATTATTTATAAATTAACTGGATGAAAAAGTTTTATTAAATCTGACACGATGAAATGTGCCGACCCAGACCGGTGTCGCAAAATCCGCTGTTTTGCTTATGGAGAGCTCTCTGACGTCCCACGCAAAAAAAAGAAGCGTTGGACGGCAGAGGATTCTCGGACTATATGTCCAGCAGTCTAGACCCATCGGCCAAATCCGCTATATAAAAATATAGCTTCATTAACCAAAGTGTAGCGTAGACATAGACATAGTACATGTGTACACGTGTACTAGCGTGTGACGATGGAATTTTTGTAACCAATACGTATTAACATATATAAATATATACAAGTCTAGAAGATTATGCAACGATACAAATGACGGTGTTTCTTGTCAAAAATTTAGACACAGACTGACCAACGAGTGTCAATATAAATAAATAACGTAAACAATCCTAACATATTGATCTTAAACTTTCTCATTTCAACTTAACCCATAAAATTTTAATAGTTTCTTCTCAATCCGCTAACCGCGGACGTGTCGTGCTTTTACTTGGCTTTGCTCAAATATTCCAACAAGATGTAATCAAAATTATCAAGGTGACAAATTCATTACGCCAGACGCGCGTTTCGTCTACTTAAGACTCATCAGTGGCGTTTAACTCTAAATGTTTAAGATATTCTTCATTGGGAGATGGAATACCGTAATATAAGTCCACTGGGATCGTGTAAATACACAATATTGGCAGTTCACAATATAATATAAAGAGTCTAAAAGAAAGCTGCGAAACCAGTACACTTATTTAGTATCGGATCGAAAAACATGACGATACAGCATAAACAAAAAATAATAATATACAAGTCTAGAAGATTATGCAACGATACAATACACACACACACACACACATATATATATATATATATATATATATATATATATATACTTCTACAAATTAAGCCCAACACTGTTGAATTAGATTTTTAACACTGTCAAATTTTTGTTTACCCTCAGCGGGATTCGAACTCACACCGTTGTGACACTGTGGCACCAAATTGCCTGCACTATGTCCAGCGGTCTAGACCCCTCGGCCAAATCCGCTATATAAAAATACAGCTTCATTAACCGGGGTGAATCGTAGACATAGTACATGTGTACTAGCGTGTGACGATGGAATTTTCGTAACCAATACATATTAATTTGACCGTAATCTAATTCAGCATTTTTGTATAAATTATATAGGATACTATGGTGAAATAACTAATACAGCCGCATCAGTAAAAAGTTGCAGATGATCTGATGACAGCCATTTGTGGGACATGAATACAGATTTACCATTAAAACTATCAATAAAACATATCATTCAATATTAAATATTAAAATTCAATAACCAAATTAATGATTGCAGTTTTTTAAGTGTAATCTTCTTGCGATGGAAATTTTTTGTTTAAACAGTTCCTAATTGAATTAACATTGAAACCATAAATAGTCAATGACTGTATTGAAGTTGAGGGAAACCAGTAAACTCCCGAGGACTCACATAATTTTAAGAACTGGGAAAGGTCTTCTACACATTTATTTGAACCACCAGGATCCATAAATAAGAGTCATTAATAATACGAGACATGCCTGCTGCCTGGTATTTAGTTGCCATGATCCACTGTTAAACACAAGAGATTTTTCTTTTTTTTTGTCCTTTGTACAGCTTTGATATTTGTTGTATATATGGCATGTACCATATCCTTGTTAAAGAAAGTACTTGTTCTGCCATTTGCCATGATTACACTGAAACTGCTTTTTATTGTGTTGTACATGAGGAAACCTGATATACCTAGCTTTCCTATAAATATATCAATGACAACTTGCCATGGCTGTTGATGTTCTTTCCTTAACTTACGAAAAGATTCATCATAAAATAAGAAAGCATCTAGTCCTATCAAGCAATGTATTTCTTTAATAGCACTAATGTATTTCAGCATAAAGAGGGCTTGTTAGGGAATATTTTGGATAAAAATTGCCAGAAATATATTGAATGCCTCAACCCATCTGTGAAGGAGTTAATGTGTTTTTGCTTTGCATTATTTTGTTTCGTGTTAACAATCACTGCCTTTGGTAAGAACGCGTCTGACCAAGTTTCAATATTCATATTCTTGGGCGAAAGAGACCCAACATTAATGAAAAAAACATTATTCCAAATTTTGTCTTTAATTTTAAGTGGGACATGTGACTCAAGGGGGATACCTGTAGTTAAACTGTTGTTGGCCTTTGTCCACCTGTATATTGATTTTCAAACCTAGCTGATGGCTCTGAACCTAAAATATTGTTAACTTATGACTTGAAGTTGTTACTTCAACACGTGTAGGTTGACTAGATATTGTCTAATATGCCTCCTGGGTAAATTAAGATGACATAAACATTGGTACTGTGTTTGTGATAATTTCACTAGCCAGTCTTTCATAATCAATTTGTGGTGAAGTTGGCATTTCATTAGGTAGCATCAGAACAAAAGTCCTATTGACTGAAGTTGTGCCTGTACAGATATATGAATATGCCATGTTTAGAACTGCATCACTATCTTTGTCATTATTTTGACCTTAAGACTATTATAATATTAACAGTTACGGCTTGTCTTGCATATTTATACTGCCGCTGGCTCATTGGAAGATCACAGACTTCACGCTGGCGTAGTGGATCACATGCAACAAATTGTTAATGGTAGGCTGAAAGATACATAATGAATTCATAGATCTATGTGCTTACCATTGTGCAAACAATGAGACACCATGTGCCTTAGTGTATGTAAGTTGTACCAAATGCACCATGTGCAAATAATGTGGCACCATGTGCCAAAGTGAATATAAATTGGTACCATGTACCAAATGCACCATGTGCAAATAATGTGGCACCATGTGCAAAAGTGTATATAAATTTGTACCATGTTCCAAATGGACCATGTGCAAAAAAAAAACAAAAACAACAACAAACGGGCACCATGTGCCCAAATATATGTAATTGGTACAATGTACCAAATGCACCATGTGCCCAAATGTATGTAATTGTGTACCATGTACCAAATGCACCATGTGCAAATAATGTGGCACCATGTGCCCAAATGTATGTAATTTTGTACCATGTACATGTACAAATGCAAATAATATGGCACCATGTGCCCAAGTAGATTCAAGTGTGTCCCATGTACCATGTGCTGCAGTATATGTAAGTTTGTACCTTGTACCATGTGCCCCAGTATATGCAAATAGCACCATGTGCAAATAATATGGCACCATGTGCCCAATTAGATACAAGTTTGTACCATGTGCTGCAGTATATTCAAAGTTTGTTCCTTGTACCATGTGCCCCAGTATATGCAAGTTTAATACCATGTATCAAATGCACAATAACATATAAATGTCACTATGTTCCCGAGTATATGTTAGTGTGATACAATGTACCAAAATGCACCATGAGCAAATAATATGGCACCATGTGCCCAAGTAGATTCAAGTTTGTACAATGTACAATGTGCCGCAGTATATGTAAGTTTGTACCTTGTACCATGTGCTGCAGTATATTTAAAGTAATATACCATGTACCCAATGCACCATGTGCCCAAATATATGTAAGTTTGTACCACGTGCAAATAATGTGTCCACCATATGCATGTGCCCAAGTATGTGTAAGCTTGTACCATGTACCAAATACTAAAATCTACAATTTCAAATATTATATAAAACATTATTGAATACCTTACAAATGCAATAACTTGTAAATTTGAAGATTTAATACCTTGTGTAAAATGCTCTGTAAAATTATAACTAATACATACATATAGTAGGAATAATTAGTACAAATACTACTTGATATTGACTTACTGTACAACTACAAGTACATGTATTTTGGAATGATTGTTAATGTTTTAACATGTAGATAATACGTGTTTAATTTTTAGATTAGTAATTGAAGCAAGAACAGAAATAAGAACTACAACCTTAAATTTTAAAAAGTTGTTAATAAATTCTAAAAGGATAGATATTATAAGCATGTAGGTTTGCACTGCGTACTAGTACACTTCTGTAGTATTTCCATAATACTTCATTTAAATGCACACCATCATTACAAATATGATGTAAAGAATTCCAAAAACCTCTATGTTTCGTGGAAATTACGCCATGGATATTGTTCAAACATTTATTCATTTAACAATTTGTTGCAAATAATAACTGTCAGGCTATGACCCACAACGTAAGGACTGCGCAAAAGTAATTGTCCTACAATAATCAATGGGATTCCAACGCCTTTATGGAAATAACTTGCACAAGTTAATAAAACGCAAACTACTTCTTCAGGATCCCGAGCATTCAAATCATTTCCTCCGATTTGTAAATACACAATTGAGGTGGGAGGTTACCCTGAAAATTGTACAAGTCTGCTCGTTGATGAAATAAACGTGGTATTGTCAACCGTCCTTGACATCGGAAGGAAAATTAAAAGACTTCGGGATCTAGTCTTAAATTCCATATATCAGCGTTGTGGCTAGTAAAGTCACGTGAACGACGAATAAAACTCCCATCAAAACGATGGACGCTGCCATATTGTTTACAAACACTGCACATGCGCACTGTTTAAAGAATAATTATCAAAGACTCCTCAGCAGATGCAAAAATAAACAAAGTAATAAAAGAATGCTAAAAGTACTACTTTCCCGAAAATAACTGTTAAGTAAAAACCGGAAACAGTTTACATTGAATTAGAATGTATTGCATTTATAAATGCATTAAAATAAAACAGAAAACATGTAAATTAAATTTTCCTGTGATAACACGTCTATCCTCTCTAAAAAGTTTTGATCTGCTGATCACGTGACTTCAGCTGAAGAAATTAATTGGTTCAAAGGTCTTATGTAATATTGAAAAGTTCCAATCAAAATTTCATGCTTTAGTGCACTCAAATCAAAATGATTAACAATATATAATTAATAAAACTTTCAAACTTGAGTTATATAAACCGTTTTATCTGTGATAAAATGTATTTTATAGTATTAACATCTCTATATTTGTATCGTTGCATAATTTTTCAAGATGTAATCAAAATTATCAAGGTGACAAATTCATTGCACCAGACACGCGTTTCGTCTACTTAAGACTCATTAGTGGCGTTGAACTCTAAATGTTTAAGATATTTTTCATATTTTTCTTAAGTAGACGAATGCGTAATGAATTTGTCACCTTGATAATTTTGATTACATCTCGTTGGAATATTTGAGCAAAGCCAAGTAACAGCACGGCACGTCCGCGGACTGCGAAGCAACTATACAAAAAGGTTTGGGGTTCATCTGAAATGAAAAAGTTTAAGATCAATATGTTATGATTGTTTACGTTATTTATTTATATTGACACTCGATGACTAAGGTCATTTGTTGGTCAGTCTGTGTCTAAATTTAGACAAGAAACACCGTCATTTGTATCGTTGCATAATCTTCTCGACTTTTATATATATATAACAAATCATCATATGTCAAATGTTTGTCTTTGATTGTCGTTATATCAAATGTTTTTCAGTATAAATTATCTTACGCTTGACTGTTTTTATACAAGTTCGCTTATTAGCGAAACATCATAACTTTTTCATGTCAAGAGCTACTCAACATATTTTGCAATTAGTTGTTGCAAAACAGTAATTGAAAATTACAGGAAGTTCCAAAACTAAGCTTGATGAATTACATCTATAACCAGTAGTATTGCAGCAGCAGTGTGATGTGAAAACGTCACATTCAAATGTACATGTAATTGAACTAGAAAACTACAGAATATCGGGAACTTATTTTTTAACAACAAGACGAATAAAAATCTCAACAAAACTGAGATCCTTAAATGTATTTGACTATATGTTCACTGACGTTCTATTGCCAACAAGAACTGCAGAACATCAAGAATACTGTTATTAACCTACAAAGCTGCTCTTGAGGGTACAATTTGAATTTTCATGGCCAAAGAAAAAACGGAAAGTTTATTGCGACTCACAATTTATGTATGACCTGGTATTGATAAAATATCATTTTGTAAACGTTAATAGGTTAATAGGTTTCGTTATTTCTACAATCTAGAGGAAATAAACAGCTATCACTTGATCGTAAAACGATCGGGAATTGGTTGACATTTTCAGCAGTGGGGTAAAAATATTAATATTTATAGTTTGTGAGGGTGTTTTCTTCCAATGATATTTTGTCTCCAAAGATTTGACAGATGTATACAGAAAGGCTTCGGAAGTGAGAACCATTAAAATAACGGAGGGTTGCTATCTAGAAGGAGCCAATAGAATACAAGTATGGATTATATTTATTGTCAAGTTTTGGCTGTGAAATTCTAAATTAATTTAGTTCATTTTCATACATTACTGGGGTAAATTAGGTTCCTAAAAATTCAATTAGAAGAAGTATAGAAATTTTCGGTCATATGAAGATTTTATAAGATGTGAACAAGGAAATTTCAAACATGACAACGTAACGTAAGACTTGTAGCTGCCTATGTTGTTTAGCTGGATAATTGTTTTGAATAACTGTTTACGGGTCTATACACGTAGTGGACAATCCCAAATCGAACGTTTAGATTAGCCTCCGTTTTAAAAAATCGAATTTATGATTAAATTCATTTATGTTGCAATAAAACAGTTCTACCTACAACTGTTCTTACAATATTTGGTATAGAAGTGGATACCAATCTTATGGAATGTAGATTGCCACAAGAAAAGATTGATAAAATTAAAACAACCCTTTTGCAGTTTTCCAGAAGGAAAAAAGTAACATTAAGGGAACTTCAGTCACTTATTGGGCTTCTTAATTTTGCATGCTCTGTCATCTGTCCTGGACGAGCCTTCTTGAGACGTCTAATTGACCTAACAATGGGTGTTCGTGAATCATGGTATAAAATTCGTCTCAATTCTGAAATCAAAGCTGACATTCTTTTGTGGCAATCGTTTATAGACCAATTTAATGGTAAATCTGTGTTTCGGATGAATGGCTGACATCTAATACTTTATCCTTATACACTGATGCAGCCTGATCTTTAGGTTTTGCGAGTGTACTAGGAAGCAAATGGTTTGCAATGGAATGGCCTTCAGACTTACAATCACACCAAATTGCCATTAAGGAGATGTTCCCTATCGTTATAGCATTAGAGTTATGGGGAGAAACACTGAAAAATTCTAAAGTTTTATTTTTCTCAGATAATTCAGCGGTTGTACACACAATAAACAAACAATCATGCAAAGACAAAACCTTAATGAGGTTAGTACGTCGTTTAGTCTTGTCAGCTCTTAAATATAATATTTGGTTTAAATCAAAACATATACCAGGGGCTTCAAACATAATTGCTGATCTTCTATCACGTTTACAGTTTCAGAAGGCAAGACAGAAAGCTCCCTGGCTGGACAACACACCAGTCGATTTACCACCAAATTTATTGATGATTTAACCCTTCAGACTAAGAACCTTCTACATTCATCACTATCCCCATCGACAAGATCAATGTACATAAATGTTTGGCGGAAATTTGCCGCCTTTACTGGCAGTGAAGTCTTTTCTCTACCAATACCAGTGGTTCAATTAGCAAATTTTATAGGTCAGCAGTATAGCACAGGTTTGAGACCTTCTACCATCTTATCACATGTGTCTGCCATCAGCTATGTGCATAAAATATTGAATATTGATGACCCCACTGCCACATTTATTATTCGCAAAATTTTAAAGGGATGTGAAAAACTTGCCCCTTCTGTAGATTCTAGATTACCTATTACGAAGTCAATTTTAGAGAGAATGGTAGTAGCGATACCATCTGTCATTAAACTTCATTTCCATCAAATTCTATTGAAAGCTATTTTTCTTGTTGCTTTTAATGGGTTTTTCAGGCTAGGAGAATTAGTGGTTCGTACCCCGCATTCCATTTCTAAGGTTATCCAGAGACGAGATGTAAATTCCATTTTTCAGAATAATGCAATGATGGGGGTTGAAATTATTATACGACATTTTAAAACAAGTACACACAACAAGCCTTTTACTATTTTTATGGCTGGGGCAAAAGTTCCCCATGCTTTGTGTCCAGTGCATTCATTATTCAATTATTTACAGCTTTTTAAACACCAATCCGGTCCCCTTTTTCAAAACATGAATAATTCAGCGGTAACTGCCAAGTTTGTCACTGATAATATGTCAAAAATTTTGACATTTCTTGGCATTGATTCTTCATTTTAGAAAGGCCATAGCTTTCGAATTGGAGCAGCTACCAATGCAGCAAGTCTAGGTCACTCAGAACAAATTATTCAAAAATTAGGTAGATGGAATTCAAATGCATTGCAGCGTTAAATCAGAATTGACACATTTTCGGTGTAAACTGTAATGATGTCAGGATTTGCCTGGTCATCTGTTTCACCTCACCAGGGACAATGTTTACCTTGTTATTATTGTTATATTATGACATGTGTAGAAGGTAATATAGTGTAGCCAAGATTAAGATGCCTTGTGCTTCCTTGCGATATCAGGATTTGCCTGATTGCCTATTTTAATATCCCTATGTATCGCAATTCGTATACAGTGTGATGTCAGGATTTGCCTGGTCACCTTTTTATGGTACTTCATGAAATACAAATAACCAATGTTCTTTCTCTATGTATTTATATTTACTGTGAACTTATTTCATACAAAGGCGATGTCAGGATTTGCCTGGTCTCCTTATGTTGATATGCAGGGTTGTTTTATTTTACCACCAGTACTGCTACCCTGTAAGTTATGTCAGGTGATACCTGCCCCATTTTTATTATGTTGTAATTAATAGTAGTTATGCGTTTTGTGTTTAATTCTGGTAAAATGTGGACCTATTAGAAAAGGTTTAGCTAATCTTGCTGGCAACTCACCAGATATACATGTAGTTAAAATATTGAAAAGTTGTTTTTGTTTGTTATTGATATCACAATAGTTATCAATGAGATTGTTCATTTTCATGATATAGCTAGTTTTATTGGGATATATGGTTTATTTCCACATTAAATATCAACATTTAGTCATAACTCCTTGGGTGGCATTTGCTCAATGCAGCACATGTGCTTGTTTCGCTTTGGCCTTTTTGTATGCCACCTTTTTTGTAGGCTGGCTGTTCAAGGGAGTTAGTTCTAGTATTTTAATTTTAGCATCTTGTAAAGATTAACTCCCTTGTTGTGTACGTAATTTTTGCCGTCATTTTTTAAATAAATGACATTTTGATCGGATAATGTCTTCTTCTTAACAGCCTTTACAAATAACAGAGCAAGGAGTTATGCCACTTGGTGTCCAACATTACATGGTGCTATATTATATTATAGGCTGATGGGTAACTCAAATACTACCTTTTATCACAGATCATACAATGTGCAAACATAAAATCGAATTTATGAGTAAATTCATTTATGTTGCAATTGTGTACCATACTTTCACGATTACTAAATATCTAAATATACGACAAATAATCAAATACTCTTGTCTATATTTATATCTACCCAATCAGTGGCTGATTCCAAGTCACGTGTCACAACAACAACAAAAAATTTTTCTCGACAAGAAGCAATCGCCATTTTGAGTGTATCTAAACAATTTTAACCCACCTCCACCCCAATCTAGTTTAAATTATTCTGCCACCTCATCAGTCTGTTTGACCTATTGTTAATTACACATGTGGTGTTATTGTAATGAGATAATCAATGGTAATTTATGTTTAATTTTTTCTTATTGCGAATATATTTTGCACACCTTTTTTGTATGCCATTTTTTGTGGGCTGGCTTTTCAATGGAGTTAATTCTTAAACTAAATTTTAGTAGCATCTTGTAAAGATTAACTCCTTGGTAATTTATGTTTTGGATGTTTTCTTAGTGCAAATGTTTTTTGAATGCCTTTTTGTATGCCACCTTTTTTGTAGGCTGGCTGTTCAAGGGAGTTAATTCTAGTATTTTAATTTTAGCATCTTGTAAAGATTAACTCCTTTGTTGTGTACGTAATTTTTGCCGTCATTTTTTAAATAAATGACATTTTGATCGGATAATGTCTTCTTCTTAACAGCCTTTACAAATAACAGAGCAAGGAGTTATGCCACTTGGTGTCCAACATTACATGGTGCTATATATATTATATTATAGGCTGATGGGTTACTCAAATACTACCTTTTATCACAGATCATACAATGTGCAAACATAAATTGCATTATCTATTAATAATTCAAATATGATTTGCATATTTAGAAATACGTTTATTTAATTGGTCTAGATTACTCCCGGTTGAGGTTTTTAACGAAATATTTTTTCGATAAATGAAGTTGACTCAATTTATTTTAGGATAATGACTAGTTTTAGCGTAATAAATGTAAATAAATATGACCGCATTCACTATCGATGGCGATGACAAATTATTTGTATTATAAATTGACGTTAATGATTTATTAAATTTAAAACTATTCTTGTGTTCGATTAAGAAAATAAAGTTATAGATTTATTTTAAAACTTAGTTGTATTTATTAAAATCAAAAGATGGTTTATGAATAACATTTGGTAATTAAAAATCAACCAAGTATTAATACGTTAGGTCGACGATCCCTGCTACCAAAATACACAAGAAACATGGAAATGAGAATACCTTTATAGGAAAATTAATTTCTTAATGCAATTTTAAGGAATTATAAGGATTGAACACCGTTTTCAATAGATTTATCGGTGTATCAACAAACCAACTCACTCACAAACATATCATAAAAGTCCTTGTTTGTGAGTGAGTTGGTCTTGTTGGTATACCGTTTTCAATGGATTTATTGATATACCGACAAATCCATTGAAAACGGCGTTCAATCCTATAATATCTACAAAAATCCATCAAACAACAATTGAACATTATATCTTTTTCCCTTTCAACTCATTTCCTTATCTGACGCTTTCATCCTTTTTCATTGCGTTTAAAAGAATTTTTGTAATTGCTAATAACATGTCTTTCTTTGACTTAATTATGACATGTCTGTGCCATTTTTTGATGTTACCATGGAGAAGATATATTGTAACGCCACGTCTCGGGTGCTTGAGTCAATCACCAGAGAATACTGCGATACATCAAAGTCGGGATTACAATTATACGGGAAGTAAGGTTTTCTATAGGTTGTTGGGTGTGGCGAGTTGTATACTTCACCAACCACACACGCTTTAGGATACAGGGATTTAAAATAGAATAAATTTAATCAAAGTTCAATATTTTATTAAATTATAAATAGGGAAGTCCGGAGAGAATGGCTGGAACGGCGCTGGTATGGACATCTATTAGATCGGCCATTTCAGGTCTAACGTGTTTATTTGTTTTAAAGGGAATACAACAATCCCTAACATACTCAAAAATAAAGAGATAATTTAATATGTATAAGCTAAACCAAGCCTATTTCTCAACATCGACATAACTAACGTTACTTGTACCCTTAAATTAGATAATGACGCTCATCTTTACTACTTTAGTTTCTTATAATCATTAGCACAAGCGAATTGCACCTAACCATTTGCACCAGCGAATTGCACCTCAACATTTGCACCAAACAAATTACACCTTAGAATTGCATCAAACAAATTATCCGAATTTGCACCAAACAAATTGCACGTATATGAATTTGCACCAGACAAATTGCACCTGAATGAATTTGCACCAGAAAAATTGCACCTATATGAATTTGCACCAAACAAATTACACCTTAGAATTGCACCAAACAAATTACACCTTAAAATTGCACCAAACAAATTACACCTATGAATTGCATCAGACAAATTGCACCCGAATTTGCACCAAACAAATTGCACCTATATGAATTTGCACCAGACAAATTGCACCTCGAGAAACTCTATAAATTCTGTAATTATCTAATGTTTAAGTAAAACGGTGTAAATAATTCAATAGAATTAATTATTACTAACTTTTGCCACTTCCGACATTTGATCCGACATGGTGACAATTGATTAAAGTATATTTGAAGTTTGAATTTTTGCCGCTCTGTACACTTATTTAAATGTCAATGACGCAATTGGCATTTCCACTTGACTTGACTTGGGGAGTTTTTTACGTCCTACACCGACAACTTAATCCCCTTGGTCGGACGGGACGAACCGTTACTTATATTCAGCAATTGACCAATCACAAAGTAGCTAACAAGAACTTTCTTATTATTAGCCAATCAGATTTGACGGCTTATCAATACGTCGGCAAACATTTGTCCTTGCCAATTGTAAACAATAACAGTTTGACTGAAATAAAATGTTTTCCAGCCTATTTTCGATTATAACAAACATGCACCACTGCATAAAACATATAAACACAATCGGGGTGACATAAGAATAATTACAATTATTTCAAAGGGTTACTTTTACGTAGCTATACAGAAATAGATCTACGTTTGTAAACAAGTTTGTTCAACTTTTCCGAACCTAAACACTCAATCCATGTCTAATTTGTTTGTACCAACCTTTTCATAATAAAAAGGAACAATGTATTGAATTATAATGCATCTTGTCCGGTTGATATAACAACAAAAACTCTTATTAGCAACTTCTTCAGAACCATATTATGCAAACGGGAAAATAACCATCTCGGACACAAATACCAAATATGACATTTTACACTACCAAATAACGACTACCAACAATGGTTTTAAACAAATTAAGGGACAGTTTCATTACAACTAATCAATTCAATAACACAAATAATAGTGGCTCCGCAATTCAACTCTACCGAATTAAAAGAAAAAAAGGGGGGATCGGCATTACATTGCCCCCTACCAACAAGATTTGGTCCCCAAATTGGGGAGGTATTGGCGAATCATTATAATAGGAAACAACAATAAGATAAAACAATTTTTTAATATTATCTCCATCTTATCTTAAAACAATCCTAAAGTAAGTTCACGGCGTTCTCAGTACTTTGAATTCAATTCCATAATCTGCAGTATCGATATACCTTATACACACATCTTATTGAATTCTTCCTTGAAATGCAATATATAAAAAACAAATGTAACAACAATATGCACAACTATCCACAGTTCATATTTTGTTTCAGCACAAACACATATGATTTCACATCTTTCAACACACATTAAGTCGACATGCACATAGGTCAGCGAGTCTCTCCTCCACTACTGCCTTAATAAATTCAGACCAAATATTTTATAAAATTTCGCCTCAAGTGCTATCTCATTTAAGTGGTGATGTTCTCTTGGAAGATACCTTTTCTCTAAAAACAGTTGTTTCTCAAATAATTCAGAATAATCTTGAAGTGTGCTGGATCTCTATCAAAAGTATATACATTTTTACAAGGTCAGAAAGCGCTGTTATTGTTGAGCATTAAGGCAAAAACGGATGAGGATCTGCTCTTAATGTGTTTTTGCTAGTTTCGAACCGAACACCTCCGATATTCAGCTCTACTATATTCTCCTGGCAATCCTGCAAATATCTAAGGTAAGTATCCACTTCATCAGACATTGTCTGCGATTTTGCTACAACTATTGACGCATACATGGTCTTGTTGGTAGTGGTAGATGATGATGAAAAAGAGGAATCATCATCTGAATTGATATCAGTGCCATCTGGTTGTTCGGACCGGAATTCCTTAAATTCCTATTCGCTAACATAGAGTTGTAGTTCAGAGGTCTCTGGTGGCTTATGACTAGTCTCAAACGTTACACTCAAATTTTTTCCAAGTTCAGATGACAAATCTTGCAGCACTGACTTTATCTTCTCTAACTTCTATGCTCTGGAATCTAACTTTGGCTTCTTTTTCTGGGGCTCATGCTCATTCAATGGTTTGTTTTCTTTATTCTCGCTAACTTCCCTCATCTTAACTGTTTCTTTTCTTCTACACTCTATCAATTTTCTAGCGTCGTCTTTGTTTTTTTCGGTCATTAAAGTATGACTTAATTATGATGCTACTCTTGGTGGACCTGTTCGTTAAGTAGTTCCTCTTTGGATTTATATTCACCTCCTTTCCCTCAGTATCTAGGTGTTGCATTTTCTTCCATACCACATTGCGTTTAAATGCCTCCATCTCTTGTTCTGCTTTTTCTCCCCTGACTCCACTATTATTTTCGAAACAAATCATCTGATGACTTTCCACCTTGCTGTATGTTCTGGCGAGGGAACAGCTTCATGCATACTGGACACTTGTACCCAAGGGCTGTGTCGTTCCATAATGTGCCTCTCTTTTATCGAACTCTAGGTCATCACAAATTAGACAGACCCACTTATTCTGCAAAAGTAAATAATAGAACCAATCATAAGTACCTTCATAAAAACAAACACACTAATATTTTAACGTTACATGTTGAAAAGTGTGCGAAGATTAAATTGATACAAATTATGTAACGAATTATTTCAAACTCACGAGTTAAAGTCTTCAAATCATAACTAGAATAAAACATTCATTCAGAACATTAAAAATCGTAACATATAGATGAAATCAAAATGGCTCGGCCAAAATCAATTCTTTAGCCATATGCATAAATGTCCAATACATTTATAAGATCGAACCAACAGTAGCTGCTATATAAACACAAAGCAACAACATCTGAGAATTGGTGCACCTGACTGAAATACTATATATGTATGTAACAGTAAACTTAATTCAATGAAAACCACGTGGGCTTATTCTCGCCCTCGTACAACTTCAATTTATCATGGTGAACCACTTTTGCTGTACTCTTTGGGCTCAACTTAATACGATAAAGCACATCTATATAGGGACCATGCCAAGGTCTTTGTAATTTGGGGTTCTGGCCGACTTTTCGTTTATATTGGTAATACCAAACAGGATCACCAATATCAAATTTAATCTGTTTAATTTTATGATCATAGACATTTTTCATGGTATCGCTGGTCAGTTTAAGTTTTTGTCTAGCGAATTCATGAACTTCTTCCAATGTTAGGGCCAGAGCTTCAACATAGTCAATTTCATTTTGTGGTATACAACTTACAATTTCAGGTTTTCCATATACAAGATCAACAGGCAAATTGACATTACGCCTACACATCATTTGCTTAGGGGTCACTCCAGTGCTTTTATGGACAGAAGACCTATAGGCCATCATAACAAGAGGGATAAACTGATCCCAATCTTTTTGATGCTTTGATATAAAAGAAGCCAACATATTTAGAATGGTTCGCATATATCGTTCTACCATTCCATCAAATTGGGGTCTCATAACTGTTGTTCGAGTCTTGTCAATTTCCAACAATGTGCAGATTTCCTGAAATAATATAGATTCAAAATTTGCTCCTTGGTCGGTATGCAATTGCATAGGAACCCCAAACAACGAAACAAAATTATTTACAAAAGCTATGGTGTCAGCTTCCTGATTCTGTATCGGTATGGCATGTACAAACTTAGTGAAATAGTCACCAATTACTAGAAGATATTTGTTACCACTTTCTGTGGTAGTTAAAGGACCAAGAATATCGAATGCGACTCTTTCAAGACATGCACCTACTTGATATTGACGCATTGAAGCTTTCGATTTACATACAGGAGATTTTCTGCTGGCGCAAACATCACATTTGCGGCACCAATTTTCCACAAATATTCTAACTCCAAACCAAAAATAACGTTCCCTAACTTTACTAATGGTCTTTTTGACACCTAAATGACCACCCACACTTGCATTATCGTGCAAATGTGTAAAAATGATATCAAAACTATCAGGTATAACAATTAGGTATAACAATTAACCAGGAAATGTTCTCCCCATTTTCTCTTTCAAACTTTTTACACATTAGCCCATCTCTTATTTGAAATGAATCAAGTCGATTCCAGTAATATTTTATTTCTTGGCTATATTTTAAAATCTCTGACCATTCAGGTTTAATAGCTTTTTCTAACCATTCTCTAACTATTTTTAAGTTCTTATCATTTACTTGTTCTTTCTCCACATGGCCGTTAATTATCATGTTTTACATTAACAATTTTTGACTTTGTCCCCCTTTTTCCACGCTTGGTCATAGCCCTTGTGGTAACTGTACTCACTTGAGGCTCATATCGGGTATTTTGCTCCTGTAAACATCGCGAGAGGTTTCTCTATTCAGTAGCTTTATACCCAAATCTGAGTTTATGCCATCAAATGAGCCAATTGTGTTACCGCTTATAATACAAGTTTCATGTTCAGTTTGGGTGTCCCCTAACATATCATCACTATACACGCACTTACTAACTGTAGCAAGTGCCCCTATGTGTATATTATTGGATTTGTTTTCGGACTTATCAACTGTTTGTTTGACAAAATCTATGGGTGTCACATGGACTGACTGCACTGAAGCTACTCGATCTGAATTGTCAGTCGAAACGTTAACTTCAGATCCTCCAGAGCAACTTAATAGTCTCTTTCCGAGAACAGTGCGAACAGTTTTCAGGACACGGGCGACGACTAAGACCGTCAGCGTTTGCATGTATTCGACCCGCTCTGTGTAAAATGGTTAAATCATAACAACCTAATACTTCAAGCCATCGAGCTAGCTGACCTTCTGGTTCTTTAAAATTCAATAACCGTCTAAGGAACCCGTGGTCTGTTCGAACGGTAAAATTTCTAGCATACAGATGAAAATGATGGTCATAACAATAGCTAGTATCTCTTTACGTGTTACACAGTAATTAGTTTCACATTTAGAAAAGGTCTTATTGGAGAAAGCAATTGGCTTTTCAACATCATTTTGGTTTTGTGATAAAACTCCCCCCATTCCATAGAAACTAGCGTCACAGTCGACTATAAATTCCCCTTCATTTTGAGGATAACCTAAAACTGGAGCAGATACTAACAATTCCTTCAATACATTAAATGATTTTTGACAAGAGTCATCCCAAACAAACATTTTGCCCTTTTCGGTCAGTTCGTGGAGGGGTTTAGCAATCGTGGCAAAATTTTTAACAAATCGTCGATAAAACGAACAGAAACCCACAAAAATTCGGGTCTCTCACATTTCTAGGTACCGGCCAATCCCGGACTGCTTCAATTTTTGTATCATCAGTACTTATACCATCTTTAGTCACTTTGTGCCCCAAGAAGATAACGCTAAAACACATTGATCATGATGTAATTTTGAACTGGACTGTCTTAACCGTTCACATACTTCCCGTAAATTGTTTAAATGTTCATTGAAATCTTTAGAGTAAACTATTATATCGTCAAGATATACCAAGCAAATTTTCCATGTTAAACCGGAAAATATCTTTTCTACAAGTCTCTCAAATGTGGCAGGGGCCCACTCAGCCTGAAACATAACACCTTAAATTGCCAAAGTCCACTTCCGGGTATAGCAAAAGCAGTTTTCTCACGGCCTCTTTCTTCCAGACCACATTGCCAGTAACCGGAGCGCATATCAAGGGTGAAAAAACCATTTATTACCACTCAATGCGTCTAAAGTATCGTCTATTCTAGGTAGAGGTTGACAATCGTTTTGACTAATAGAGTTCAGTTTTCTGAAATCGCAACAGAATCGTACGTATCTTTTGATCTGTTTTCTTAGTAACCATAACAACTGGGGAACACCAAGTAGAGTTTGAAGGTTCGATGATGCCTCGAGCTGCCATGTCTTCAATTTCTTTCATTGCGGCCTCGCGTTTAGCTAGAGGGAGCCTATAGGGCCTTTGTTTTATAGGTTTCGTATCACCGGTGTTAATTTTATGTTTAACTATATCCGTATAACCTATATCAAACGATGACTTTGAGAAAACATCCTGGTACAAGAATAAAAAATCTTTCAATTTGTCGACTTGATGTTTATCTAAAATTTTAGAACCCTTCTCTAAAACATTAACTAGATGTTCTGGCAACCTTTCATCAGTTACACTTATACAATTTATTCGAGTGGGAGGATTTTCATTTTGAACAATGTGTTCACCATCTATTGGTTCAAAAATTCCGGCAACAGTATTTTTATAAACTTTCACGGGTTTGTCACCAAAATTTGCAACACGTAAAGGTATAACATTTGCATTATGTCTTACTAAAGCTCTAGCAACAAGTAAGCCAGTTTTTTTCAGAAAAATCTTGTTTTGTTTCGACAATACCAATTGAGTCATATTTCAAAGAACCAAAGGTTTTACCATTTATTATCATTTCACAACACTGCGGAATCTCTACATCTTCCGCTATTGACTCCCTTCAACAAGACACGTCTCCTTGATTTGTAAATATCGGAATAAATTCATTTCCGATCCTAAAGCAACCTTTAGTAAAAAGTAAATCTACTTTAAATTTATAAATAAAATCGGTGCCTAAAATAACGGCGTCTTTAATATTAGCTAGTAAAAACTCATGCATACACAATCGATCACCCAACTTTATTTCTAAAGGTACACTTCCAATAAATTCGGATGCTTTTCCCGTCGCAGTTAAAAGATTCATTTTGACAGGCGCAACTTGGGGTCTTTTATCTACGGGTATTGATTTAAAAATGTCATATCTTAAAATAGAAACACAAGCGCCAGAATCAACCAGCGTCGGGTCTGACAATGAATTGACAGTCGACAAAACAAAACAATCATTGTCTTTACCCCAAGTTATATTTGCTATTATAGTGTTGGGTCTTTTTACTGCTGTCGAAAGTTGACCCGTGCTCTCGACATCGGTCCGTTTTCAGACTGGTTGAACGTTTGCCTACGCGTTCCGAAAGGTTTACTTATATTTTGAGGACCTTGATTGTACTGATTGTCATTACCTGTTTGATTTTGACAAATATTATGGGTCCTTTTCATGTAACCCATGTCATTTTTAAGGGACTTCTTTCCTTTTTTTAATTCATTGATGTCTTCTTTCAGACTGCCTTCATTGTTCGCGTCGTCACGAACACAATCATTAAGCGACCTAGTGTCAGTAGTTCTTACGAATCTATCTTTTTGACGGTCAGCTAACCTAAGAGCTTCAAGTCTTACAGCAATATTTTCTGCCTCATTTATTGTCTTTGGTCCAACTTCCCTCAAGCGAAGTCTAATAACTGTCTGGAATTGCGTCAATAAAATAGTCTAGCGCTAAAGTATATCTTACTAAAGCGGAAGTACCAGGGTATGCTTTTCTTGTCAGCTTTTTAATAGATTGCGCCAATTCTGGCAAGGTCTCATTTTTGTGTCTAATCCTAGATTGCAACTCGGTCCTAAACACATCCGCGCTTTTAACGGCACCAAACCTATTTCTGAGAACCGAAATCAGACTATCAAAATCGTGCCTTTCAGTTTCAGTCATTTCATTTAAAATAGCTCTTGCGGCCCCAGTCAAATTACTTGCTAATAAAAGTGCTTTCGATCTAGTATTCCAACCATTTAATTCAGCTAACAAATTAAATTGTGTTAAATATTTCTCTAAATCATCATTACCATCATAAATTTGGGGTTTCATCTTGCAGTTTATTTCAAACCGATCGTTTGAATTTGCATTTCGGACGGCGTGACTATTATTGCAATTGTTTCCATTATCTATTGTTTGTCTCGATGGACAATATTTTCGCTTTCTTACGGCACGCGCAGGGGTACTCATCGCCGAAACGGAAAGTTCATTTTGAAAAGAAGCCAACATATCTTTCCTTTTGTGGGAGAAATCATTCATACATTTTTCCATCATTCGATTCATTTCACTTGTAATTTCAACAGCCATTCTATCCGCCGTTTCCAATCGTTTATTACGATCATTATCTGACAATTCTATGTTAGAAGGTAGCGTTTCCTCTGGTCATCCCGACCATTTGTTACAGGACCGAAACAAACTTCAGAATCATCCATTTCCTTTATTTAAAATTCTATTAAAATTTTGACTTCTCGATCCGAACTAATTTTTCAAAAATTAAAAGACTCTAGAAGCAAGCAAATCCCACCGCTGCCACCATAAATGCTAGAGTCAATCACCAGAGAATACTGCGATACATCAAAATCGGGATTACAATTATACGGGAAGTAAGGTTTTCTATAGGTTGTTGGGTGTGGCGAGATGTATCCTTCACCGATCAAACACGCTATAGGATACAGTGATTTAAAATAGAATAAATTGAATCAAAGTTCAATATTATATTAAATTAAAAATAGGGAAATTCCGGAGAGAATGGCTGGAACGGCGCTGGTCTGGACATCTATTAGATCGGCCATTTCAGGTCTAACGTGTTTATTTGTTTTAAAGGGAATACAACAATCCCTAACATACTCAAAAATAAAGAGATAATTTAATATGTTTAAGCTTAAACAAGCCTATTTCTCAACATCGACATAACTAACGTTACTTGTACATTAAAATTAGATAATGACGCTCATAGTTTAGTTCCTTATATTCATTTGCACAAGCGAATTGCACCTAAACATTTGCACCGGCGAATTGCACCTAAACATTTGCACCAAACAAATTACACCTTAGAATTGCACTAAACAAATTACACCTATGAATTGCACCAGACAAATTGCACCCGAATTTGCACCAAACAAATTGCACCTATATGAAATTGCACCTCGAGAAACTCTTAATTCTGTAATTATCTAATGTTTAAGTAAACCGGTGTAAATAATTCAATAGAATTAATTATTACTAACTTTTGCCACTTCCGACATTTGATCCGACATGGTGAAAATTGATTAAAGTATATTTGAAGTTTGAATTTTTGCCGCTCTGTACGCTTATTTAAATGTCAATGACGCAATTGGCATTTCCGGGACGAACCGTTACTTATATTCAGCAATTGACCAATCACAAAATAGCTAACAAGAACTTTCTTATTATTAGCCAATCAGATTTGACGGCTTATCAATACGTCGGCGTTTTGTCAATTTGTCCTTGCCAATTGTAAACAATAACAGTTTGACTGAAATAAAATAAAATCGAGTGTATTTTGTATTATACGCTGTAGTCATTAAATATATGCAAGATGCTGTCTAATGTCTCAATAATCATGTCATAGTGATAATACGTCATAATATAATGATATTTTTAAAGAGATAGGAAAATATTTTGAATAAAGTATACATTATGCAATAATAAACTACATTACAACAATACTCGTCAGAAATTGGTCGATTGTGAATTGAGACGAGTTCACGCGCACTCAAGATTTTACGTTAGAACAAAATACAAATAAGACGTATGTTCATACATCCGCGCGGCTGTGTTAAGGCAACCACGGAGTTATATGGATGTAAAATGATATATAACAGGGTATCAACATAAAAACCGTACTACACATACAAAACCACAACGTTTTAAAAGTATTAATATATTTTTAACATGTAATGGTGTCGCCCAAACAACCTATTGTGAAATAAGATTTGTCGTCATTTTCTCCTTACTGTCACGTGACTTGTGAATGGAACAAGTTGTGGGACCCAAAATGCGTCCGGTGCACCAAGTAGATCTATTCAATTTGTTTAAAACCTGGTATTTCTGTGTTCAGAATTAAAATACCAAAGCGTAACCATCTGCTATTACTATGATATATCCATAGTTCTTTTATTCGGGACCACTTTCCAAGTGTATACAATACCCCCCTTTTACCTTAAGGATAGCGTGTTCGATCATTTGAAAAATATGCATCAGACAATCTAGTGCAGCGAGATTGAATAAACAGTCAACACCATCTGCCTACCTGTAAAATTTTATTTAGATCTGACCTCATCTTCAATATGCGCTAGTGCAATTTATAACCGATTTTAAATTTCTTTCCTTATTTGGCGATTGAAATTTGCGTATTAAAACGCTGGAGTGACTGGGTAGTACTTAAATACGCCTGCATACGCCTGCCGTAATAGAAGTACGCCTGCAGTAAAAAAGTATACGCCTGCCATCATATTTATGCATTATATTAATTTTTTATGGTGTGTTATGATTTAAAAATAGTTTTAGAATGAATTATATGTATTTTTTGTAGTTTTCAATAAAGGTTTTGAGGAATAACAGGCAATTCATTGTACATGTTGTAACGGTGAATTATTGACAACATATGGTATAACTTGCGCAGGCGTGGTCTATTAGGAAAATAGGTTTGGTTAAAAATCAACATTTATACGATAGACCTTGAAGTAGAAGAAGTCGACAAACTCACAGCCATATTATGTTATAAAAATTAATAGATTGTTTCCATGAATATTTTTTCAGACCTAACAGTGGGGACGTGGTTCTACTTTTTTTATTAAGGTATCAATTGAACCATAAATAAGACAATAATAAGAGTTAGAATAACTTTATTGTAGATTTAACTGAGTCAATGTAAACTAATAAAATATATAAAGAAATATCATAAATAAAGTGGTTTTAGCAAGTCATTTATAACATTCAAGAAGCAAGTACTATTACATTACAAACATTTCAATCATTTTATAATAAATTAAATTACAAAGCAAGCAATATTATATTATAAACATTTCAATCATATAATAAATTAAATTACAAAGCAAGTACTATTATATTACAAATATTTCAATCATTTTATAATAAGTTAAATTACAAAGAAAGCAATAGTATATTACAATCAAGTTCCTTTGAAGTTGCAATCATCTCACTTGTGAACACAAATCATAACTTGTCATTTTAATTGGACTAATTGGATTAGCGGTAATTTAACAATTGTTAATTATGTTGAGTAAAAATCAAGCATGACTTGATGATTGGATTATGTTTCTTACACATTAATGTAAATCAGTCAACTTGGATTTAGCATTGGGTTAAGTTGAATTTTATATATTCTGTAAATATATTCTATAGATGTATTGTTACAAAAGTAAAATTTCATATTATTGATGTACTATTTTATATAGCATTTCATGCATAGATCTACGAATTCGCAACTCTTGTAAACCATCAGTCGGAAGACTTAATAACTTTTTTATTCTAATAAAAGTAAATTATTTTATACAATAAATGAATTAATAAATAAATCGTCAAAATGTTGGACTGCATAAACTTATTTGATATAAGATATTTTGTTCAGTGTATTATACGTGTCTTACGTGGTATATACGCACGTCCATACGGACATGACTTAACATTAGATGTTCGCTGAAAAAGGCTAATAAATAAATAAAACACTTTTTTTTAGGTTCAAACTGATTTGTTTTACTATTTGAAGTTATAACTTGGTGAAATATAAGTCACAAATAGTGGCAGGCGTACACTTTTTTACTGCAGGCGTACTTCTATTACGACAGGCGTATGCAGGCGTATTTAAGTAGGACCGGGAGTGACTACACCAGTTCCGGAACGGCCTAAAAACGGCAACGACGTTATCGTCGTCAAGTTTTGAATGATTACGAAAGCGCAGACATATTACCATATTTCTTGTTCTTATTAATAAAAAAAAACCATTTACATTGTAAAATTTACGTCATTAATACTTATACTGAACAATAACCCTTAACATACAAGATTAATGATGCAATTTATTATGGATTATCAAGAACCGTAAGGAATACCTATGCTATGCCGCTATGGTTGATATTTCGATAAATGTCTTGCAATTTAAACTTTATTTGTATCCACGAGACAGTGGGTGGGTTTAAGGGCAGGCAATTTTTGCTGCTTCACAATAACATTTCCCATACCATGTAACAGTACATGGTCTTATTAATACTGGTAAGCTCTGACTGAACAAGAACTCCCTAATTAATACAATAGTTTAGTATCTAGTAGTAAATTACTGAATACTGAGCCATGCTGTGTTGGTGCCTTGTTTTACCCTGAATTGTACCTTCTTATTAGAGAAGCAACATAATAAATTATAGCTCTTAATGTTAATAATTGTACCTTTTTGGTGCAGTATATAAGATTTAAATGTCTTGAATATGCATGAAGTATCAATTATCTAGATTATGGCTGTATTGAGACTGTAATTTGTTGCATATTTTTTCTTTTCTTTTATAAAAGACCAAAAATCTAGACTCATAAAGCAAATTATGCATACCACCACACAAGTTATGTCCTCCTCAAGCTGTGTGCTTAACAAATATTTTGTTCTTGGTCAAGAACAAAAAAAAAGTTCTCATGTTCACAATTTCCCCATGCATTCTATCTTAATTTGACAAACAATGTTACAATAGGTTACTCCTAGATAAATAAAACCTGATCCAAGTAAAAACCACCTCAACAAGTTCCTATTAGATTTTTTTATGCAAAAAGAAAATATCAGAACAAACTAACTGAATGCAAACAAAACAGGAAGTTCCAGTAAACTGCAACTGCATTTCTGTTGGTTAAAGCAACATGTGAGGTCCTGTCTGCAGCCATGGGCAGTGTTTATCCATAATTGTTATAAATGTAAATAATCTTCATCAACGGCTGAATTTTAATTTGATATTTGCATTGAGATTTTGGTCATTTAGGTAATATTTGTCAATGTTGTATCTGTTCACAATCTAAACATGATAAAAAAGGGGGTGTAATGCTATGTGGTTAATGCAATGTATCACATTTGACTACTTTTTATAGATCTTCTTGAAAATACAGTTAAGTGTAGTCATAGTATCAACAGACATATAAATCTATAAATGGTTTCAGCCCATGGACTATTCTTATCCAAGCAATAAAATTTATTAAAAATTTCCTTCCTGGCCTCAGACATTACTGCAAATTCTCATGTGTGTATGAACTAACACATTTAAATTAGCAATTACATTCTAAATTTGACATGGATTGTATGAGTTTTGTCTCCTGGCAAAGGAATTATTTGAATAATAATAATATAATAAAAATACATATATTCACATTTCGTTTAATTATTAAAGATCACACTCAATATAAATGTTGGATTTTGTAATTAATAAGTAAATTTAGTTCTAAATACTTATATGCTGCATGTTACAATTTGTTCGATTAAATCTTAAATACATCTTGGAATATCAGCTGCATCTTTTGTGGCAAAGTCCATTATGAAATAGGTCACATGACTTCTAATTTTCCATAATATATGCCAAGCAACATATGCTCACTAAGAGTATGTAAACTGTATTTATCATTTTCAGCACAAATTTAAAATCCATGACACTTGGAGAAAATATTGTTCCAGAATTACTTGAAATTTTGTCAATTTAGTTCTGTGTTATGTATCTCTTCTTTCCATCAGATTTAAAATACATGAAGCTGTGTCTTTTGTAGCAAAGTGCACTATAAAATAGACCATATGACTTCTAATTATCCACATTAATTGCCAATCAGTATGTTCATAACTTCATTAAGATTTTCTGTATAAGTAAACTGTATCAGTGTCAGCACAAATTTTAAATCCATGACACTGCCAGAAAATGATGAAATAGACTGGAATGCATTTCTCTCTTCTTAATTGCTTAACCCTACAATAAACAAACAACCAACTTTAAATATAATGTTATAAATGTATAATTATAATATCCAATTTATTATTATAATCATAAATTTTAAATTTGGGAATTTAGGTATTAAAATGGATAAAAAGTTAATGTTAAAACTAAATAAAAGAGGAATTTAGTTTTACATTTATGAATAAATATAAAGAGTATTAATATATTGTTAAATACTGACAATTTTTTTATAATAAAAAACCCAAAGGGTCAAATCTTGACCATTTAAAATTATGTGGGTGTAAATGAGTAATATAGATGAAATATGTAAGACATTAAAAAGCATTTTTTAAAATAAATGAATCATAATCTAATGTTTTGGAGTCAGCATACATATATCTTTAATGAACTTTCACCTCTTAAACTATCTATCAAATCTTTCACTCTCTCTTTCTAAACCTGAGTTTGTAACTGATGAATTGACCTGCATGTTTCAACAAATGTATGTGATATTACTGTTTGAGCAACATGTATAAACCAGAATTTCTGTTTAATGTTTTAGCATGAAAATTTTAAAGACAATGTACTTATATGGAATTGTGCAAAATTAAGTTTTAGTTTAAAGTTACATGGTTTGAGTATATTGTGTAATGGTTTTTTTTTTTTTTTTTTTTTTGGGGGGGGGGTATAAGAATTGCAAGCAAGCCTATAGCCATTGTTCAACAGCTATTTCATAATTCTCGCATACAGATAGTTCCAATACGGACTTGTAACGTTTTGATAAAAAGTTCTGGTCGAAATAGGTAGTAGTCAAGACAGGTTTAATAATACACTGGTCACTGTCATCACGTCTCATTCCCCGAGAGGTTAAATCGACATCTCTTTAAAGAATTTGTGTACAATTATTGTAACGGCAACACACAGTTACTATTTTCTTGTACATACCTTAATGTTCGTGTTTTTGGTCCAGCCTCGTATGGCTTAAGGTAATTTAAAATGTAGCTGGTTCTCACTAGCACGTTAAATGGCGATGCAAGAATTTGTTTCACGTTGACGTTACCGGAAGCTGCATTAGTTCATGTAGTTTATGTCATACAGAATGCTCCACAAGTCGACGAATTCGACTAAATACAAAACATTTAAGATTTTTTATTTACCTGACTCTAAAGAATAAAAAACAATGTATAATTTGAATACCTAGGAAACTTTTATTGAGAGTTGTCATTTTCTTAGATATGTCCAGAAATGTGTCCTAAATTCGACACCTGAGCATTTGTAACCTTGACTAAGAGATGGTTACATAGGGTTACAATGGTAACATTGAACAAAATATTATAGCTATAGAATATTCACCAAGTAGTACATATATGTAGATTACAATAAGAAAATCTTATAAATATAGTTACATGGGTTACAATGGGTTACAATGGTTACATTGGTAACATTTGCTGTTTTAATTCATACATAGGTAACTCTTTGGTAACAAAGTTACCAATAAATTTAGAAATTTTTAAAATCTTCAGGTTACATGGGTTACAATGGTTACATTGGTAACATTCTTTATCATTATTTTAAGTACTTTTTTCAAAACAAGCTTCATTTCCAGGTCCAGTTACATGGTTACATAGGTAACTCTTTGGTAAAACAAGGTTACACATAAAATTAGAAATTTTAAAATTCTCAGGTTACAATGGTTACATTGGTAACTCTTTGGTAACACAAGGTTACACAGAAAATTAGAAATTTTAAAATCATCAAGTTACATGGGTTACAATGGTTACATTGGTAACTCTTTGGTATCACAAGTTACACATAACATTTGAACTTTAAAAATCGTCAGGTTACATGGGTTACATTGGTAACTCTTTGGTAACACAAGGTTACACATAAAATTATAAATTTTAAAATGCTCAGGTTACATGGGTTACATGGGTTACATTGGTAACTCTTTGGTAATACAAGGTTACACATAAAATTAGAAATTTTAAATCCTCAGGTTACATGGGTTACAATGGTTACATTGGTAACTCTTTGGTAACACAAGGTTACACATAAAATTAGAAATTTTAAATCCTCAGGTTACATGGGTTACAATGGTTACATTGGTAACTCTTTGGTAACACAAGGTTACACATAAAATTATAAATTTTAAAATGCTCAGGTTACATGGGTTACATGGGTTACATTGGTAACTCTTTGGTAATACAAGGTTACACATAAAATTAGAAATTTTAAATCCTCAGGTTACATGGGTTACAATGGTTACATTGGTAACTCTTTGGTAACACAAGGTTACACATAAAATTAGAAATTTTAAATCCTCAGGTTACATGGGTTACAATGGTTACATTGGTAACTCTTTGGTAACACAAGGTTACACATAAAATTAGAAATTTTAAATGCTCAGGTTACATTGGTTACAATGGTTACATTGGTAACTCTTTGGTAACACAAGGTTACACATAAAATTAGAAATTTTAAATGCTCAGGTTACATGGGTTACAATGGTTACATTGGTAACTCTTTGGTAACACAAGGTTACACAGTAAATTAGAAATTTTAAATGCTCAGGTTACATGGGTTACATTGGTTACATTGGTAACTCTTTGGTATCACAAGTTACACATAAAATTAGAAATTTTAAATGCTCAGGTTACATGGGTTACATGGGTTACATTGGTAACTCTTTGGTAACACAAGGTTACACATAAAATTAGAAATTTTAAATGCTCAGGTTACATGGGTTACAATGGTTACATTGGTAACTCTTTGGTAACACAAGGTTACACATAAAATTAGAAATTTTAAATGCTCAGGTTACATGGGTTACAATGGTTACATTGGTAACTCTTTGGTAACACAAGGTTACACATAAAATTAGAAATTTTAAATTCTCAGGTTACATGGGTTACATTGGTAACATTTACTACTTTACTTATAATTATTATAGGGCATCATTTCCAGATCAAGTTATATTGTTAAAAACATTACTTAGTAACAAAAGGTTGAACAAAGAATTTTTCAGGTTACAATGAATACATTGGATTTATCAGTGGATGTGGTATGTGGTACTGCCAACAGTTTTGCATTGTAACCCATGTAACCTGGGCATTTTAAAATTTCTTATTTTATGTGTAACCTTGTGTTACCAAAGAGTTACCATTGTAACCCATGTAACTTGATGATTTTAAAATTTCTTATTTAATGTGTAACCTTGTGTTACCAAAGAGTTACCTATGTAACCATGTAACTGGACTTGGAAATGAAGCCTGTTTTGAAAAAAGTACTTAAAATAATTATAAAGAATGAATGTTACCAATGTAACCATTGTAACCCATGTAACTTGATGATTTTAAAATTTCTTATTTTATGTGTAACCTTGTGTTACCAAAGAGTTACCAATGTAACCATTGTAACCTGAGAATTTTAAAATTTCTTATTTAATGTGTAACCTTGTGTTACCAAAGAGTTACCTATGTAACCATGTAACTGGACTTGGAAATGAAGCCTGTTTTGAAAAAAGTACTTAAAATAATTATAAAGAATGAATGTTACCAATGTAACCATTGTAACCCATGTAACCTGGGCATTTTAAAATTTCTTATTTTATGTGTAACCTTGTGTTACCAAAGAGTTACCAATGTAACCATTGTAACCCATGTAACCTGAGATTTTAAAATTTCTAATTTTATGTGTTACCTTGTGTTACCAAAGAGTTACCAATGTAACCATTGTAACCTGAGAATTTTAAAATTTCTAATTTTATGTGTAACCTTGTGTTACCAAAGAGTTACCTATGTAACCATGTAACTGGACTTGGAAATGAAGCCTGTTTTGAAAAAAGTACTTAAAATAATTATAAAGAATGAATGTTACCAATGTAACCATTGTAACCCATGTAACCTGGGCATTTTAAAATTTCTTATTTTATGTGTAACCTTGTGTTACAAAAGAGTTACCAATGTTACCATGTAACTGGACCTGGAAATAAAGCCTGTTTTGAAAAAAGTACTTAAAATAATTATAAAGAATGAATGTTACCATTGTAACCAATGTAACCTGAGCATTTTAAAATTTCAAATTTTATGTGTAACCTTGTGTTACCAAAGAGTTACCAATGTAACCATTGTAACCCATGTAACCTGAGCATTTTAAAAGTTCAAATTTTATGTGTAACCTTGTGTTACCAAAGAGTTACCAATGTAACCATTGTAACCCATGTAACCTGAGATTTTAAAATTTCTAATTTTATGTGTAACCTTGTGTTACCAAAGAGTTACCATTGTAACCCATGTAACTTGATGATTTTAAAATTTCTTATTTTATGTGTAACCTTGTGTTACCAAAGAGTTACCTATGTAACCATGTAACTGGACCAGGGAATGAAGCTTGTTTTGACGAAAGTACTTTAAAGAATTGTTATATATATAATGAATGTTACCAATGTAACTGTATGTAACCAAGCCTATATCAGGGTTACAAATGTGGATATGTCGAATTTAGGACACATTTCTGGACATATATGCATTTTCTCCCTACCTAAAACCAATTGACCAATCAAAACGCTGTAACCATGGGAATGTCTGTTGTCGGTAGATTGCAATGCGATCGTCAAATAAATTAATGAACTTGCCTTAACCTACCCGCGCGTAAAACAAAATATCGTGCCGCAAGTCGGGGGCTTTCTCAGGGTACTCCGACGTCCTTCCCAAATAAAAACTGGCGCATGATAAAGCTGAGAAATTGTTGAAAGTGGCGTTTAACTTCATTTAAACAAACAAACAAACGAAATATCGTGACTCAAATAATCGATTACACCCAAGTTTTTATACGCAATTAGCGGATCAGTGGCCGTTCATGCCAAAATTGTGATGTTTCTTGACGGCTTTGCATTTTTCTATCGCG
Source organism: Limnoperna fortunei (assembly GCA_944474755.1). NCBI lineage: Eukaryota > Metazoa > Mollusca > Bivalvia > Mytilida > Modiolidae > Limnoperna > Limnoperna fortunei. The sequence goes on along the minus strand of OX104114.1, from coordinate 88,465,294 downwards.
ATAGATTTAAAAGCACGTTAAAAGCATCGCGATACTTTTGAAAACCATCGAGATGCTTTTGAAAAGTATCGCGATGAAAAAAACATCATGCAAAAAAATTGTGATTGGTCTAAAACAACTTTCGGTTCACGATAAATCGCATCAGTTCTAAAATTGCATCAAATATGGACATTATTGTCAGCTGCATGATTCCGCTGCACAGTGGTCAAGCAGAATCCAATATCCACCTGGTTTTTCTCTAAAAATAGATCGAATAGTACAACTGTGTAGTAGCATCCTCCATTTTTCTGATCAAGGAAGGAGATTTCATTCGTGTAAAAAAGCACCTACTAACTTTGATATACGGTCGCTATTAGGATTTATCAGCCCTCATAAAGGTATATTCACCTCGCCTAGAGTCTCTGTGAATATTACATTTTCTTTACTGATAAATCCTGATCGAATTAAATAATTGTATAATAATAAACAATGAAAATAATAAACATTTCAAGACTGTACTCATACGTAATACATAAATTACGTATATGTTAATACTTTGTGTGAACAATTATTTTGTTCAAATGATCACATAATCGTCTTTTTAATGTATGTATGATAAGATTGAAGACCTTTCCTATTTATTTTTTTTTTTATTTTATGTACAGATTGCAGTATGTCTGCATTTGTGAGTTTGCAAGGGCCACAGTTCGTACGGAAGCACGACAGTGTGATTATAAACTGTTCTACTGATTCATCGCCTGTAGGGCAGGCAGCGGAAATATTAGTAAATAGTCAGACGTATACAAATATCAGAGTATACGGTTATAACTGTTTTTCCGGAGTTCTAGAAGGGCAGTGTTCACATAATAAATGTAATTGTTCTTACGATGGAAAATGGTTCACCCATCAGTATCAGGTTCATCAAGATGACTTATATCTGAATGTTACATGTATCATGAAATTTGAGCCAGAAACGACGATGTCAGATACAAATAAAAATCAGGATAATTGGTAAATACGAAAAAAGATTTTATGCCATAATGCCATAAGTGTGGAGATACCATATTTACGTTAGCCTTGTACTTACATTTTCATCATTATTTTATGCGATGTTGTTTTATAATAACCGCTGAAAGTTGACAATTTGCCTTTTCATGACTAAATATTAAATAAATAAATAAATAAATTAATATTTATTTATTTATTTATTTATTTATTTATTTATTTATTTATTTATTTATTTATTTTCAGTGTTCCATTTATTGATATATTGAAACCGTAGCATCGCGTAAAAAACTGACCTAGGTATAATGTAAACATCAAGAACTGTCCCAGTTACAAGCATTTCACTTTTTGTTCTTCGTTGTTATTGCACATTAGCGTACAATACACAATTTTTCTGGGAAAGATAATTATATTCGCCATTTCCTTAATATAGGCCCGATGCCAACATATCGGAACCACTAATGACCACAAGAAGTGGTAGACCACACAAAACCACGGCACGTCATGACAGGTACATCCGGTTATTCAAACTAAGGAATCTGCAGTCGGGATACCTGGATTGCGAAGAATCGGCTTCCAAACTGTCAGAAATCCGCTTCGACAACATGGAATATTATACACAGGAGATCGTATTTTAGAGCAGTTTTGACGGCGATACATCGACGGGAAAGAGTCAGAGGGTCTGGACATCCCAGAACGAGCAAAATCTAGCTTAGTGACGAGTCGCGGTTCTTGCTACAGAATCGTGATGGTAAAACACGTGTTTACCGCCAACGAAACGAACTATTCGAGCAGTCATGAGTACAGGAATTGGATAGATTTGGCGGAGGTAGCGTCGTCATGTGGGAGGCGATCTCGCATGACTAAAATCAGAGCTTGTTTTCGTACCAAACAAGTTAATGGAACGGCGGTACAGAGACGACATCCTTCAACCTCATCGTCTTCTAATTATCGACCACCGGAAGAAGTTATTACAGTCAACTAACAAGAGACTTTCTTGAGCTGATAACCATTAATGTGTTTGAATGATTTGAATCCCATCGAACATCTATTTGACCGACTTGATAAACTTGTGAGCCAGCGCCAACCATAATGAAAAACCTTGGATCAACTTCGACAGTTGTTGATAGAGAAATCGCAGAGAATATCTCGCAATAATGTTCGTGTTCTGATAAAGTCCATACCGAGGAGATGCAGAAGCAGCGCTGGCTTCCTGAGAAGGTCGCACACGTTACTAACTTGCAGTTGACAGAAAGTGACCTTGAACTGTGATTATTTGACTGTGATTTGTACAGACAATGACTATAACTTGGCATGCAACAAACATTTTAAGTTTATATCGAATTCAAATTTTGATTTCAATGTCGTTTGTTAAAATATGTAAAAAAAACACTATGCGTTTCTTTTTTTTTAGGAAGAGTATAAATAAAAGATACAAAGAAAAAAGTATAGTATTATTTTCATAACTACAGTAAGAACTCATTTTTATCTCACTTTAGGTCAGGCTGAGCGATGGTTATCGTAAATGTTTCACATTTTTATCTTTTTCTCCAAAACCACTTGGCCAACGTAGCTTCATGAGGTGGCTCTTAGCAATGTTTGAGTTTTTGGTACCAATGAAATATTACATAGAATGATGCGGCCATTAATGCGTTCTGAATAGCTGATATATCAAAAATCTTCCTCTCACAAACCACTTTTTAGATTGATTTGCGATATTGTAGAAAAATATCCTATGTGGTTCGTTACAAAGTTTGAATTTTTTATGTTTGTCCTTATTAAACAATAGCTGCTGCACTGTAAAAAATAGTGTTAAGATTTAACATGTTAATGCGTTAAAAGTTTTATGCAGGCTATGTTGAGTTTTTACCACGACAGTTGTTGTTTAACGACCTACCATTTCTGACCCCAGAACTTCTTTCCGTAAGTAATATAATATTGTATTTGCAAATTTGTTTCAATAAATTAACAAAGAATTTAATATTGGCATCTGCATGCACGATTTTGTAGCACGTCTTCAAGATGGACAAGCAGAAAGTTACACTTGTCTTTATTTAAGTCCCTCAAATTACTGAAGGCAAAGATTAATATTTTGATTGTCTTTATGTAGCTTCTTATTATTTCCAATAAGTTTATGTTAAAATTATGACAATAATTAATTGGGAATTCACGATTGCTGTGCATTTATGCCACGGGTGGGGGTAACTAATGATACTTTTAGGTACAGGTCTGCGGACGGAGATCTGAAAATCCACCCCATTCATATATTTTCGGATGTTTTAAACGAGACCCAGTCATATATTGAATTATTAAATCAGACCTATTCATATATTTTATTACTACATATCCCCATTGACAAAACGGTCCACTCAGTACCAAAATGATCAAGTGATGTTAATGGAACACTTTGTTTGTAAATTAACTGTGGTTTAATTACATGCTCAAGATGTGAATTGAGGCATGGTAATATTTAGATAATTTACACAATGATATATTTTTCAATGAAAAATCTACCCTTTCATATATTTTGGAGAAGTAAAAAAGTGACATTCGGGCCGCACATCCGTATTACCCTATATATACCAAGGTACCCCCTCCCCCGTGTGACCTATTTAATGAGATTCGAAATTGAACTAGCTTTCGATTTGACGAAAAAATGTATATATAAGAACAATGTTAAATTTCCTTCTATTTTGTTGATTTCTTTTTCAACGTGCATTTAAAGTTCAAATCTGATTTGCACATCTTTTACCGGAAATTTAGGGACAGACCATTTAACTTGAAAGGGGGGGCCTTGGTTTTTTGTTTTGGTCAGAAAATGTTTTTCCGCGCAGAACACGGACAAAAATATTTATTTTTTTAAGGCGTCGCGGCAGAATATTTGTTTTCATTATTAACATTATTTTATATAGAAGAAATCCTTCTTCAGAATATTTTTTTCTTACCCTCTGCTTCCAAAATATTTTTTTTATCAAAAATCATTTTCAAAATATTTTTTTAGGAAAAAACCAAGCCCCCCTCCCCCTGAAAATTAAATGGTCGCACCCTTAGTCCGAAATAGTTGTTAAATTATCTACAGGATATCAACATCGCCGAAAATAAATTCTGTTACCAACATCTATTAAGATCTGTCTATTTTGTTTTTAGTGTAAATTAAGTAGCAGCTTTGTCGAACATCATCACCATATTAATTTATGCATACATGCCCAGGGACTATTTTGTGGCTAGTATAACGAAAACTTTCCTGGGCCCTGTGGTTGTGTATATGTATTTGTAGAGTAAACAGTGCTTGTACACTTGAACTATTATTACTTAGTATTTATATTTTTTTTTTTTGGGGGGGGGGGTTGGGAATTTACAATTACAAGGTAAGTGAAAATACAAACTTCGTTCGTCCAGACAACAAGAAGACAATGTAACTACATGTGCTTTGAACATTAATCGGCTTTGATGTTGTTGAAGTGTCTTTGTTACAAATATAACTGTAGATTTATAACAGATTTTGTAATCACATAGTACGAGTGTACAAGGATGATATGCTGTCTATATTGTTAAACCATGACAAGTTCTTTAGTAATTTTAAATTAAAATGAAAAATGTTTAATTGGCATACTTCCATTCCATTTTCCATTTTTGTGTCTTTTAAATTGTCTATTACAGGATATTCACAGTGTTGACAAAATCAAAGAAACAATGTGCAGGACTAATGTTATTTTTTCTGGACATTGATCCTTATACCAAAAATAGAGCCAACAACAGGATTAAGTTCACAGATGAACTGTCAAGAAGAAATGTTTGTTTGTTTGTTTGAATGGTGTTGTAACGCCTTTTTCAGCAATTTTTCAGCTATTTCATGGCGGCCATTTTTTATTGGGGAAGGAAGCCGGACAGAACCCCCGACCTGCAATCCTTGTCAATTAAGATTGGACTCGAGTACACCCTGCAAGAAGAAATGAAAAACAATTACAATAATCATGACTGTGTACATTCATTTATTGGTGTTGTGTTTCCTTACTCGGACATTAAGCTGCTTTTAAGCTGGACTAAAAAATCTAACATTTCTAATGTACATGTAATATTTGTTGCTTTAGAAGTATATGAGACGTTTGTTACATGTATTTTGATATATGACAATGAGTATAGGAAAAATTAAAGGTATCAGATATTGTTGTCTTTGTTTACACAAGAAATGAAACAAAATAACTATCAAGAGCAGAAAATCGAAGATACTGGGGTTTTTTTGGTCCACATTTGAAAGCAATAACCTTTTAAGTCACCTTTTTTGATTCTGATTGTTTAAATCGTAGTTTTTACAGTTTATATCTGCTATTTGATGGCATATCCGTCAAATCTTCCACCTTTGTTATTATCTGTTTCCTACTTTGAATAACATGTGTTATTTGTATAACACTAGGTTATAACACAGTGTTAAGTTATTAACACTTTTCATTTATTAACACAGTTAAAGTGTTAATTAAGTATTATTGACCATTTTAACGCGTAACATATTTTTCTATACACACATTACATGTAACATGTTATTTCAATAACACATATGTTTAATCTTTAACACATGCGTTATTATATTAACATCACAGAATGTTAAAAGCCTAACACTACAGGTTTACCAAAAACACTTTAACATGTTATTTTATATACACTTTAACGTGTTAATTAATTGCAATTGGTAAGGTGTTAATAATTGTGTTAAATGATTAACACTTGTTTTTACAGTATGGGGCCAATATTGAGAAATTAAAAAACTCGTTATATGGCAAATAAGAAAGACAAATTGCAATTGTAGAAATGCAACTCACATTGTTCTCTGCAAAGTTTTAATTTTTGGTGACGATTAAAAATCTAACATGGCAGCCACAGTGCAACATAGCTTTACATCGGACCCTTTAGGAAAAACATACATACTGCTCAATTTCAGAAATCGTACCATACATTTAAAACAATATATGAAAAAATAAAGCCTGGATAGCTTTCTCGTTATTTTAAGGTTTTCCGGTTTTCTAGCGGATTGTAAAATTAAACATGGTTGCCAAGGCTGCTAAAATGTTCTGAATGGCTGGAATTTTAAAATTCGTTGTCTGGCAAACCGCTTGGCAGAAACAATTTTGATATTGTATAAATTTATCTCAGACGATCCTCTACAATGTTCCATTTTTTTTTGTTTTTTTTTTGTTTTTTTTTGGGTGGGGGGGGGGTGTGATCAATTAAAAATCCAAGATGACCGTTACTGTGGAACATAGCGTAACATTGGAGCCTTTGGAAAACATAATATAAATGTCTTTCTTTGTAGATACCGTCCATACATTTAAAATTATGCAGAAAAGTGTCTGCCTTAGTATTTTGCGGTTTTTGAGCCGATTAGAAATTTAACACGAATGCTAGTGCCTTTATTGCGTGTTAATACGGCTAAAATTTCAAAAATTTGTTTTCTGACACACCCTTAGGCAAAAGGTATTTTTATGTTAAAATATGTGGTCGTCTGACATACTAACTTAGTTTTTAAATATAACTACTTTCAATTTAATCATTTCTGTTGTTTACATGCAGACATCAATGGCCCACATTTAGAAACCGATTCCAACGTACCTTTTATTGCTGGATCTGTTGTCAAATTTACTTGTCGAATTGAAACCAGGATTACGAAAGTCGATATTAGCTGGGATTGTTTGGGCAAAAATATAGAAGATCAGGATTTCTCCATGTCACAGTCTGATAAATCAGTGATTTACCGTACAATCCAATCATATGATGAAGATAAAAACTGCACATGTGTAACACATGTTGATGGATTTATCACGTCATCATCTGTTCGGATACAAGTGGAAAGTAAGTATAATTTTTCGTTGCAAATTAGTTACGTAGCAGTGTCATTATCCGACACTCAAAGGAGCTCTAACTGACTTTCACAAAATTATCATGTTGTGTGGATTTGTTCCAGCATCAAAAGTTTTTACAATATAGTTTGCATCATCAGCGTCACACCTTTACAATTGTTGTTTGAATATCGTTGAATGCCACTTTCAGCAATTATTCAGCTATATCACGGCAACAGTTTTTATTCGAGGGGTAGGCTTGCTTACACTACGTAAACCCGACCTTCAATAGGAAAACTGGCAATCCTTGTAGATTAAGATTGGAGTCGAGTACACCCATCCCGCAGTGAGACTTGAACCCACATCCAGTGCTGGCACGTGATCAATAGTAGACTATCTGCCACCGCTTTGACAATTAAGGTCTTGCAATTACACCTTTTATTATGTACGTACTTTTTATTGTCTTCTAACTAATACATTTTTTAATTATACTACATGTATAAATCCTCGGCAATCATGGTATTGATGTTCCAACTATTACGGGACTGTTATGTAATAACCATATATTAAGGTGTTGTAAGAATATATCATACCTTTGACTGACATCACAGAAATATATTTCTCGAAAAGAGGTATCGTGTTAATTAGGTCTTTCCACCTTTCTGTGGAAAGACCTATAGTTATTGTTCTGATTATTAGGTCTTTCCACCTTTCTGTGGAAAGACCTATAGTTATTGTTCTGATTATTATTAGGTCTTTCCACCTTTCTGTGGAAAGACCTATAGTTATTGTTCTGATTATTATTATTATTATTATTATTATTATTATTCTCCCACTTCTTGCGCAAACTTAAGTGTGGTTTTTTCATTTCGCGATATGTCGCTTTGATATTTTATATCTGATATCGGTGACCCATTGCGCTTTCGCAGTTCACCCTGACTGACCGCACCCTTTTCCTTTTAGGAGTTATCTCCCCTTTTACTAAAAAGCTTGTTCATGCTACTACTCATAAACCAAAAAAGATAGCAATACCAAATCTTTACCAAAATGTGTCCTATATCCTTGCGCAACTTTGGGACAGATTGATTGAAGGGTTCTGACGACATCTTGTAGGAGTTATCTCCCTTTAAATAAAAGTAGTAAGTGATATTCAAACAAATCTCAACAACTAAAAGAGATAGAGGCCTGGGGTCTTCACCATAGATCATCATGACCTTTGACCTTGAAAATGGACACAAGGTCAAAGGTCAAGGTCACGTTCTAAATTTTGACATTTGCTTGTGTGCGCTACTCCTCTGAAACGGTAAAAGATAGATAAACACTTATTGAGAGTAAAATGTTCGTCTTATTAAGACGCAACTTTGTCACATTTGGAGGGAAGTAATTTGACTTCATTTTATAGGAGTTATCTCCCATTATATATGTAACTGTTTGGTTTTTCACATTGTACTCATTAACTATTAATGATAGAGGGAAAGGAAAGAGTGCAAAATGTTGGTCTCTTAAAGGAGTAACTTTGTTACATTTATAGGGAAAGGATTTGACTTCATTTTATAGGAGTTATCTCCCATTATATATGTAACTTATTGGTTTTTTACATGTTACTCATTAACTGTTAATGATAAAGGGAAACGAAAGAGCGCGAAATGTTGGTCTCTTAAAGAAGTAACTATGTTACATTTACAGGAAAAGGATTTGACTTCATTTTATAGGAGTTATCTCCCATTATATATGTAACTGATTGGTTTTTCACATTGTACTCATTAACTATTAACGATAGAGGGAAACTAAAGAGTGCAAAATGTTGGTCTTTTAAAGGAGCAACTTTGTCACATTTACAGGGAAAGGATTTGACTTCATTTTATAGGAGTTATCTCCCATTATATATGTAACTTATTGGTTTTTTACATGTTATTCATTAACTATTAATGATAAAGGGAAACGAAAGAGTGGAAAATGTTGGTCTCTTAAAGGAGCAACTTTGTTACCTTTAAAAGGAAAGGATTTGACTTCATTTTATAAGAGTTATCTCCCATTATATATGTAACTGATTGGTTTTTCGCATGGTATTCATTAACTATTAATGATAGAGGAAAACTAAAGAGTGCAAAATGTAGATCTCTTTAAGGAGCAACTTTGTTACATTTACAGGTAAAGGATTTGACTTCATTTTATAGGAGTTATCTCCCATTATATATGTAACTTATTGGTTTTTTACATGTTACTCATTAACTATTAATGATAAACGAAAACGAAAGAGTGGAAAATGTTGGTCTCTTAAAGGAGCAACTTTGTTACATTTATAGGGAAAGGATTTGACTTCATTTTATAGGAGTTATCTCCCATTATATATGTAACTTATTGGTTTTTTACATGTTACGCATTAACTATTAATGATAAAGGGAAACGAAAGAGTGCAAAATGTTGGTCTCTTAAAGGAGCAACTTTGTTACGTTTAGAAGGAAAGGATTTGACTTCATTTTATAGGAGTTATCTCCCATTATATATGTAACTGATTGGTTTTTCAAATGGTACTCATTAACCATTAATGATAGAGGGAAACTAAAGAGTGCAAAATGTTGATCTCTTAAAGGAACAACTTTCTCACATTTACAGGAAAAGGATTTAACTTCATTTTATAGGAGTTATCTCCCATTATATATGTAACTTATTGGTTTTTCACATGTAACTCATTAACTATTAATGATAGAGCCATGGGGTCTTCACCATAGACCCTCATGCCCTTGACCTTGAAAACTTGTATGGGTCAAGGTCACGTACTAGTTTTTGACCTTTGCTATTTTTAAAAATATTGAAATTATTTTCGTCTTAAAATGTTCTATTAATAATTACGAGTAAATAAAGACATGGCGTTAAAAGTTGTATAAAACTTTTATAAGAGTTATGTCTCTTAGAATGCCAATCTGTAGCAAATAATATAAAATAATTTCTATTTTAAATATTTATAGAAATGTTATAACATTTGGAAAAGGATGATTATTTTAAATGTCATCATGTAATACAAAATGAAAATTAATATGGAAAGACCCTCAAATGTTCAACCGAACAGTTGATCTTTAATTTGCTTTCATTTTCTTTAAATATTTTAAAGGAGATTCAGCAAGGCTTATTTATATACTTAACGATTCAACAAGTTGTTACTTATCAATTTCTTCAGAATTTATATTTACAAAACAATACGATATAAGGGTAAAGTGACAACTAAGAAATTAAAAAAAAACACGATTCAATTGCAGAAATGCCAATTCTGGAATCTGAAGACATTATGTTCTGTAATAGCTCAGACTCAGTAAATATATCTTGTTTACTGTCTGGCGAGTTGTCTGATTATGGATTTGATACTTGGATCCATTTATATAATGGCGTGATTATTCGCAAATTAAAAGGAGTTAACAACAGGAAAGGGTCCTATGTTGTCTTGCGGTCTTGCAGCTTCCAGGATGCAGGAGTCTATGTCTGTACAGCGTGGAATCAATATACGGACGGTTTTAGAAGGGTTAATAAAAGTATAAGTCTAGTCGTGAACAGTATGTATAAGTATACTCACTCCAAAAAGAAACGTAACATACAAAAATGGGAATTTTACTTCATTAATTATTTTAACAATTTATCATTTAAATAATGATTACATAAATGTAAGAATTTGCACACTTCCTGTTCATGAGTTCTTTTATCACGGAATATAACATTTTGTCGCATACTGTCAATAAATCACGCAAAAAATGTCAGTATCTGTTGAGCCCATCATTTGCTTGTAACACAGCCCTTACTCCTCATGGCATGGATTCAATTAAACGTTGAGTACGAACACGTGGTATCCTTTGCCACTCATACTGAAGTGTTTGCTCTAATTATTGCAGATTTTGCGGCTGTGGTTGTCGTTGGCTCTCGCGCCGATCCAGTTCATCCCACAGCTGTTCAACTGGGTTACGATCCGGAGATAGTGATGGCCAATGGATCACAATGACATTCTGGTGCTCTAAAAATCTACTGTTACATGTGGTCGGGTATTGCCGTGTTGAAAAAATTCTCTTTGAATGTCAATAACGGGCAATAAATGCGGACGTATAATTTCGTCTCTATACCTAACAGCGTTAAGATTGCCTTGGGTATGTATGAGCTGTGTATTCCTGGCGTAAGAGATAGCGGCCCACATCATAACACTGCCTCCGCCAAAATTGTCTCCTTCTACAACACAGTTTTACACAAAATGTTTATTTCGGCGCCTGTACACTTGTAAAGCGACCATCTCGCTTTTCAAGCTGAAAACGGGACTCATCGCTGAATCACAGTCTTCTCCTTCTACTTTTACTGTCTGATGACCAACTTCAACTGAATGAAGAAACTGTCATTTTTCTGCGCATGCATATATACAAATTTACATAAATTTAACTGTGATTACTTTTTTGAGAAAAATTAGCTATATAGATTAAAACTATTTACATAATCTTCTGGAAATTCTATACACGAACGGTAGTACATCATCTAACCCTTGCTCGGCGGTGCTGGCATCTCAGTGTTTCTTCGTAACTGATTGCATACTGTCTGTAGTGATATACGGCGCAATCCAAGGACGTTTACAGCTGTTTCTGTTGCAGCAATAGTCCTGTTCCGTAGACGGAATAACCTAATTCGCCCGAGTTGTAACACGCGGTTGGTCTGTCGTAGTACCAAGCTGCTGGTAGCGTCTCCAAAGGCGTGGAATTGTGCTGGTAGCGTCTCCAGAGACGTGGAATTTTGCTACGATGAACATTGTACGTTCCGGTCTCGATTCGACCGATAGCGATGTTCCAAGTAGCATCTAGCTTTGGCATAGCGTCACCTCAACAGACTTTTATTTTACTAAGCAGTCAAGAAAAGAAATAGCGGGGTTTTATACCGATTGTCTGGGTTAAAAAAAATACCCATGATTTGCATGTGAAAGTCGACCCTGTTTTTAGCTTGAATAATTCATAGTGTGTTCCAGATTTCGATCACAGTCGTTCACGGGTTGACGAATTTAAATGCTTTCACCTGGAAACCTGTAATTAATGTGTAATTATGATGTAGTGTATATATATTTAAATATTTATAGCTTATTTATTCGCAAAAAAATGATTAGAAAAATAATTTTTCCGATGTTGCGTTTCTTTTTTGAGTAAGTATATAAATTATTTGTATGTTCATAAATAAAACAAAAAAAACGGAATCATCATTAAACATTTATTAAACATATAAGCTAGTAAAAATATACAAAAATGCATATTATTACATAAACATCAAATAAATAATAATTAGTCATAGTACTTAAGGAATTCAAATTTCTGAACAGGTTATACGATATGATATGGTTTGGGTATGTTTACGCCTACGCGGTTTATGAATAGTGTAAACAGACCCAAACCATATTATATCGTATAACCTGTTCAGAAATTTGAAATATTCCTTTTAATTTAATTTTAACTATAAATTTTAGCAATTTGTATGGAAAAAACGTCGATGACGTCACGGAACTATTTGAATTTTCACGGCGTAGGAATTATTATTATTATTATTCTTTATTATCCTCCTTAAGGAGAGCAAGATATTACACAAATAAAGCAGTATAAGAAGATTTACAAGATAATAAATAAATAAATAAATAAATAAATAAATAAATACATAAATACATAAATAAATAAATAAATAAATAAATAAATAAATAAATACATACATACATACATACATACATAAATAAATAAATAAATAAATAAATAAATAAATAAATAAATAAATAAATAAATAAATAAATAAATAAATAAATAAATCTGGTATTATTGTTTGTACACACAGATCATAGGTTTAGACGGGAGAATAAAGATGCCGCTAATAATTGACTTAGTCATCGTAGGTTTTACATAGTTTGTAGAGGAAAGTTATGCATACTTTACTAAACTTTTCGGAATCGAAGGAGTTTAAATGGAAAAACTTGTCACTATCACATGACAACAGGTTGAGTGTAAGTTCTGTTTCATTCATGTTGTGAAGTGCAACACTGAAGTCAATTGGGCCGATTTTGATTATTTCGCACCACAGTTCGTCTCTAATAGTCATTAGACTGGAGCAAGAAGTTACAATATGAATAATTGGGTTGCTGTAAAAATGTCCGCATTTGTAACATAATAGAACGTAAGTTGGAATGCTAGGTTGTATAATAGAACAAAGTGATATGACAAATTTGCATTGCTGGAGTAGGTGATTATGTTTATAAGCCACTGTCCATGCTTTGTGTGGATTTAAGTCACTATGAATTTCTTTAAAGAATGCAAGTTCTTTCTCCGAATTTAATTGTTCACATAGCGCACGTTATTCAAGTTCTAGGACACGTTGCTTTACAATAAGCTTCCACTTATATTTTGGTGGGAAGTAACTGTTTTTGAGTAAAGTATCCAAGTATGGCGTTAGGCTGTAATGTTGTAAAATACCTAGAATGTCTGACACAAAACTGTTTTCATTAGACGGAGTGCTGAGATGAAGAAGTATACGGGTGAGCAACACTTGTCTTGGTAAGCTTCGTGATGGTAGAGAACACAATCTCCCAAAGAATAAAAGCTTTTTAGTATCAATCATACACTTGAGAGAGGTCCATCCTAGTAGAGAGGTGCAGATGACAGTTCTTGACGATTTCAGCTTACAAAGCAAATTAAATTATATGGGCTTAATTGTGTCTTTCGTGGTTTTTCATTTAAAGATTTGTAAATTTGGTCACTTGCACACTAAAGTCACACTTTATCAAATGTCCATACCTGAAAATAGCCGATGCCTTCCAGATTTTATTTTTTGAACATTATTTCAAACAAAAAATGCACAGTAAAACTGCTAAATACACTCTAATTACCATTTTTGGCTAATTATCATAGATAAAAAATAAATTTTAATGTTACTTTTGCTAGCTATACACTCACACTGGTTCCTGTGGAAGTTGTTGTAATGTCTTCGAAGTTTTGCTCTTCTCACTGTATGGAGTTTGTGGTTTGAAAGTATGATCGGTGGCGACAGTACATAGCAAGGTTTTATTAAACGTCATTTTAATGTAACTTTAGACGATTTCTTTTAACATCCATATTTAATAACAACTTGTATATAATTTTTCATTTCATGAAAGGTCGTCCTGTAGCATATATAACTAAAAGTTACCATCGTTCAAGTTTGAATATCACAGCAAACATATATTCCACGTCTGGAATCTCATCAATAGTATGGTTAAGTGGAAGCAAAAGAATAAATAACTCATCAGCTTCAATTCAGATACTAGAAAAGGCAAAAATTGAAGTTACGTTTTATGACAGAACAACCATGTCTGATGGATATATAGCTACCCTAAAAATGCAGAACATCAATAGTGGAAAATACTTTCTGTTGATCGAAAACGGTTACGGCACATCGAGGGAACTTATAGAAGTTAAAACTGGTAGATTCAAGTTGAATTCTATACAAAATATTCTTCTACATTTTTACAAATAATTTTTATTGCAATCAGATAGTTATAGGTTTTGCAAGGAGTGAGAATTGTATTAACGAGATGATTTAAAACAATATACAAATCCCACGATTTGTGATACCTATTTCTCTAACGGTACAACTAAACAAGAGGCACTCAAGACCCTAAGTCGCTCCCCTGGCAAATTGACTGAGGATGGACCTAAATTATAATGTTAAATAGATAAAATAAGGATCATTTTGACATATTTGTGCATATTTTATCAATGCTACTCGGCAGGATGTCTTCTACTTTTCTTGTGCAACTTACATAAACAGCCTCAATTTGAAAAAGAAAGTACAATAAGACCAACACAAACTATTCAATCCATACCGTCCCCATATGACATTTAACTTTTTGTCCAACTGGCAATTAATATGGTTCCCTATCTTTAATTAATGTCAAATTTTGTATGTATAAAATTGTGTTGGTGTACAGTGCAAATAATTTGTTTTTAATTTCGAAAAATTACACAAAGCATTTCCCTTCTTTAGAGAAAAACGTTTTAATTCTTTGCACTCCCTATTACATGTAAATGCATTTTTTGCAAAATAGGTTATCTGACAACTTCTGCTCATCGAGTTAAACATGGAGCGAGAAAATGCTTTTCGGTATCTAAAAAGGATGTAATTTTAATAATACAAATACATAAAAACATAAAATACAATTTTGCAAACAAAAGCATATCTCTTATTGCAATTATTAAAATTTCACAAATCAAAATCTTGAAAAAAACTTTGTATACATACCATTATTAAAGGTCAGTCCATAAGGCAAAAATATTAAACACAGCATTTTCAACCTTTAAAGGGACAAAATCATATAAGGAGTGTTCTGACAACTTCTAATCAAGAGTCTTTTGTAGAGCTTATTTTGCTAAATGTTTAAGCAAGCAACATCTTTTGCTTTATCTACACTTCTTTTCATTCTATAGGCAAAACACCGCTAAAAGGGGCATTTGATAACTTCGCCTCAGCTGAGACGTTTGTACAGCTTAATGAGCTAAATGTTTAAGAAGCACCAGCTATTCTCTATCTACAATAATTTTCATTACATTAGACAAAACTATGAAAAAATGATATTTTTTTTACTTTTAAGTGGCAAAAACCCTTATAATGGGTCATATGACAACTAAATTCAACTCGATATTGTTGTAGACCTAATGTCTTAAATGCTTAAGCAATTTAAAATTCTGAACAAGTCAACTCTATTCTAGTAAAAGACACATTTTTTTACCTTTTAAGGAGAATAACCATTCAAATGGGTCATCGGTGTAGTGGAGACTTTTGTAGAGTTTAATGAGCTGAGGAAGCATCTGCAATAGTTTACATACAAAAAGCAAAAAAACATTATTTTTTGTAGAACTTAAGAGTGACGACTGAAGAGCCTAAGGTCCATAAGATTCTTCTATATGTCATAGTTTTTGAGTTATAAGCCATTTTAAGTGATTTTACTATATGTTCTATTGTTAGTCACGGTGGAAATGATTTTTTTATCCATTCAAAATGAGGATCGTTGCCAACATGTCATATATCATTCTCACAAAGTAAATTTCAAATTAGTTGAGAGGTTTTGGAGATCTTTGAAATTGTTTACGAACGACAGACGACTGACGACGACGGACGCATAATGCTGGCATAAGCTCAAAGGACCTTTTGCCAGGTGAGCTAAAATGTAACTTGCCTCGAAACGGGAAATCGCTGAAACGCTGAGTTAATTGCGAAATGCGAGATGTGATTCAAGGCTTTAACAGTGTAACGAAGCGTAGAGATTTTAAAAAAAGAGACAATATACAATTGAAACAGTTTTCGATTCAAAATAACATAATAAACGACATTCATACATAACATTAGAAATTTGTTCATGAGCGTATATTCATTAGCAACATTCTTTCACTCGTCAGAATGTACGTCCTGAATATAGCTGAAATATTGCTTGCTGGACGTAAAACATCAATGAATGAAGCAATCATATCTCTTTTTCGTATCAAATTGTTGCCTATTGTATACGACATTTTCAAAGTCGCGACAGAAATAGACAGATGTTAATAAAGACAAACATAAGGAAAACCCAATCTAATTAAAATTTAATCTTTCACTTGCTCCCCCCTTTTTGTTATTGGTCGCTGCGTTGTGTGCGATCAATCTTATTTAATTCAATTTGAATTTTGAATGTGTTGTTCAAGTAAACATGAATTACTTCGAATAGCCGTTATATCCTCAACAAAATTTAACAAAATCTTTAAAAACTATTTAACGAGCTTAACATTCAAACAGAGAATGAAAGGAAGTGAAGCCTCGGTGGCCGAGTGGGTAAGGTAGTTGTCTACTATTGATTACGTGGTCTGTCATCACTGAGGTTGCGGGTTCGAGTCTCATTGCGGGCTGGGTGTACTCGACTCCTATCTTTATTGACAAGGATTCTAGTTTTTCTACCGAAGGTCCGGGGTTCTCTCCGGGTACTCCGCCTTCGTCCCCCAATAAAATCTGGACGCCATGATATAGCCTTCAGAAAATTGCTGAAAGTGGCGTTAAAACATCATTCAAACAAACAAGCAAACAGATGAATGGAAGTGAAATATAGACCATCATTTTTCTTGTCTATACACTAATTAGTGTTATGATATGATATTAAAAAGTTAACGAATAAAAAAAAATTTACCCGACAAAAATGGAAATAACTTGTAAAGTGTAAAAGTATATAAAAAATTAAAAAATATCAAAAGATAAGTAAAATATGTATTACATTCTATAATATGTATGTTTAAATTTACAGAAAGAGTTGTTTTTAAACATTTTGATCTCCGGGAAATGGTTTATGGATTAATAGCAGTTGTAGTTTTTGTTTTGACGCTGTCAGTGACAATACTTTTAATGAGACGGAATTATTTCACATGCAGTAGTAAGTATGCGATTACTCTTGTGAAATCTCTAAACAAATATTGTAGTGATATGTCTAATAATCTGTTAGTATTTACTAAAAGATAGTGTTTAAGCAAATATGTTCCTCATACGACGAAAACTCATCGCGGAACGACATCTAGATGTGTGAATTATGAAACTTGCAATGTTTTGAGGATTTTAAATACTGTAGTGCGTATGAGGGTGTTAGATAATGCACTGTTAATAAGAATTGTAAGCCTACTATGTATTTTGATACTTTGACTCAGTACATTTACTATCTTAAATCCATCGCTATTTACAGGCTACGCCATTGCTGGACTCAACAGTTCCACATCTATTTCTGTGTAAGTTTTACAGCAACAACGTGCAATTCAAGTTTAAATAGTTCGAATTAATTAGTCATACATTTTACATTTACAAAGCTCATTTTTGCTTGTTTATAAATATGTATTACCAACTTGTATATTTTGCTTTGAAATGTTTATGCAAACGAAAAAATTCCTATTTTTAATGTGTATTGTTAAAAACAATATCTACTACTGATTAATTACAATTAATCCAGACAATTATGAGACTCATTAACTATTGAGGAAATAGTTAAAATAGGTGTTTTCAGTACAATATACAATTCTAGATGTCCACCGACTAAGGTGGTCAGAATTGTGTTATTAAAAAGAGCAAAAAGACCAAACTTATAGACAAAAGCATGCATTTTAATAGCGTTATTTATTATATGTCTGTGCTTTCAAAAATATTTTGTAGGCCATTATTTGTCAATGTATATAATGCATGCAGAGATTTGATCGCGCGAGTGATAATGAATAGGGAGGGTGACGATGACAGTAAGGAAAGCGCGAGGTATCTTCATACTTCAGACTTCTGACTTAATAGTTCGAACTTCCATAGTTCAGACATCTGACTTCATATACTTCAATGTTAAAACTCCCGTTTCATACTTCTGACTTCATACTTCTAAGTTTAAAGCTCAGACTTCAGAATTCAGACTTCTCACTTCGGACTTCAGAGTTCTGTTAATAATATAATTATATATTTTCGCGATATCTGCTTTATAAACGTCACGTAATATTATTTTGGATATAAGGATACAGATTTTAAATGAGATTAAAAAATTCTTTTTACAGATATTTCGCAGCGCCATATCAGGAGCCAGAGCGCAATATTTACGACAGCCCAATACCTGAATATTTAGAGCTGCCCGCTTTGGACTCAGAACGACGTTCTTCAAAGACCGACCACACAAACGAAAGCATAAGTCAAAGCCAAGTTATTTCTTATAGAAGTTCACCAGTTTATGAAGAAATTGCTTAATTTTTGATAGTGTAAATATGTGCAGTGATTGCGGTCAAGTAAACAAGTTTAAAAAGATCGATGCGAAATAATAAATTAGCAATTATAATAACAACCTATAAAGACAACTAAAATTATATGTTATTATATGACTTTTAGCAATGTTACATTGAAATACGCTTTCTTGTTCTGCTGCCCCCAAAAAAAACCGATACAAGTAATAAAACAAATTAAACGTAGTTAAAACATTACATTTATTGAAGATAGTTTTTTAAAAATTATATTCATTACAGTTTTTTTTAATAAAATAACATTTTTATTAAACTTAGTAAAAACATTATATTTTAAAATTAATTTACTGGCGGAGCTCCATGTGTAGCATGGTCGGCGTATTCAAATACTATAATGTCGAAAACGTAAGAATTGTCTTTGCATTTCCGTCTTCGGCTAATTTAAAATCTGCAATTGTTTGTGTCCATTTTCATTTATTTACATGTATTTATCTTTGCCGTATATTACAGTTAGATTTTCCTGGTTTTACTGTAAACTGCTTACAACATATTTGATTGTTGTAAAAGCAACAAGCTCTTCCATTGTTCATTTCATGTTGGAGAAACGTTAATACAACTTATTCAATGTTGGAGAATCGTGAATAAACGATCTTCTTGGTATATGTACCTTATAACCTCTGTAAAGTGGTTTATGCGAAATAAAGGTACATGTATATTGTTATAAATTTCAAGAATTTCTAGTTACAGTAAGATCTGCTGTTGGAATTCAAAACTGAATTCATGCTACTTCTGTTACTTGTATACTCAAAACAATCTTCTTTTCATAGTTTTGATTTTATTTTGATTTAATGTCTATATTGTCGTTTACAAATTGTATAGTATTATTTAGACTGTGAAACATTGCTGTAAAGACTTTTCATACAACATAACATATCTAATGCAAGACACCATTATTTGAAAAAACGACTATTTTTGCATTTTGAGATAATATAGTTTTGTACGGAGCTCTGTGCGTTAAATTTGGTCTTTTAAAATGTTTTGGTTGTCGTTTATATGAATGATTGTAATGCCGTTATTAGATCAATAACTGGATTGTGCCATTTAGTAAACATTTGGATATTCTTAGTTGTGAGCAGGGTGGATCCAGAAAATTGGGCTAGGGGACGAAATTTGGCAAGGGGTCTGGGGACCGCTGGTGGGATTTAAGCCAGAGAGGGTGTTGAGGACTACAAATTTTAACTATTTTAGGGCGATCTGGAATGTGTTATAATTACAAACCATAAAATTAAATATGTAAAAAATGTTTATTATTTTAACAGAAGTCCGAAATGAAATATCGAAATGATCTTGAGGAAGGAACATATTGTATTATGTTGTGAAAACGCCCAATACTGTTCTCAAATGTAGATTTACTATAAATATGTTATAGAAAAAAATATGTTGGGTTTATTATCTTCTTCTTTTTAACACACTCTCGCTCTCTCTTTTTATTTCTATATCTTTCCGCTTTTTTTTCGCTCACTCTCTCTTTTCTTCTCTCGTGTTTAGGGGGAGGTGTCCCCCACCCCTCTGGATCCGCCACTTTTGAGAAAAACACAAAACGGATTAGTGTCATTGGTTTTATGTTTACTTTGTTTTGTTAGCTTTTCCGTTTTTATTTTTAGCACGATCTATTTTATTGCTAATTATTTCCTTATAAATTTTTATTCGTGGGGACTTAAGGTGTAGTTTCCAAATTACTCACGTAGACTTAAAATTTTTAGTTTCCAAATCAATAAAAATTGCAAATGTTGAGGACCAAACAATAAGGAATATATCTTTTGGTATATGATGGATGACATGATTTGTAATACAAGTATTGATGCGTATCGTATTCTTATAAAATATATCGGTTTTGACACATCCATATTTGATTAACATCAGAATATCTAAGAATAGTATTCTGTTCCACTTGGTTCCCTCCTGAATTTGATAGCTGGATTTCAATTACTTTGAATTGCTGTTCTTTTCATATTTCTTATGGTAGCGTTTTTGTTCTAGAAATACAAAATTTTGTTCCGATTGCTGTACTACATATCTGAATGTAATTTATCATAAAAACGAATGTATTTTTTACAATACAAGTTTAACGGAGTCTAATATAATTCAATATCGAGATAATTCTAAGATTGTTTTTCTGTGTCTTTGTACCCAATACTTTAAGGCTTCAACTCCTAAAGAGTGTTTGATATTGGGATAGAGAGTCCTCACGTTAAAATTAACTAAGGTGGAGTATTCTTGAATTTTTTTGCTGTGATAGGTTTTATAAACATATCTTTATCGCTATTTTTGCAGTATTTTCCATTTATCTTTATTTGCAATATTATTCCACCAAACTCTACTAGCGTGAGACATAAGGGACCTAACATCGGTGAAAGGGCAAGACGGTAAAAATTCATACACACAGATGAAAAGATTTCTGGTCTCGACCCTCTGTCGAGTTGGAGACCAAACGAAATCTTTCACGCGGGTCCGGTGTTTGATTTTATTTATCACTAATTCGTTAAAAAAAATCCGTTGCTCTTCTGTTTTAATATGTCAACAAATAGATTTTTAAAATGAAAATACTGATACTATTTTAGCATAAAATATTTGCTATTGTGGGAGAAGATCCTATAATTTTTTTTAAAAAACTTTTGTCTTATCCTTTTTGCTAACTGTCTCAAATATTTTGTGGAGATAAATTAGGAGGACTACTTAACGACCAAATTATTTTTATTTTTGTTTGAAATAAGAATTCCACACGATGAATTTAAAGATTATAATTTGAAACAATATGTTATTTTTACGAATTTATATTTACGAATAATCAAGTAGTCAACATCCCCAATGTTATTTCTTCGTAAAATAACCTCGTACACTAAAACTAAAGCGGTGGTCAATAACTACCTTAACCAGCCCATGTTTAATGCAGCGTAACAAAAACTAGCAAAGTCGACAGTTTATTTTTACAAATTACAGAAGCACAATTATTTGCAATGAATTTCCTATATGGTACCCCTTGCAATTAAGCTCTTTTGTGCGAAAAACATATCAATTACCCTGAAAACAGGTTTTTTGTAAGTTGAAAAATAAAACTTTTATTAGCAAACACGATACACCTGTTTCTTAAAATAAAATAAAAGTGGCTTCAAGTTTTGTTCCTTTTATTTGAATTTCTTGAATTCAACACTCATTTTATATCAGTTTGTTAAAAGAGTTCTCTTTTAAGCTAACAACATTTAATTTTAACAAAGGGATGTAATTAATGGATGTAACATACAAACCTGTTTAAATCCAGAAACATAAATTTCTGCTGAAATATAGTCAAGGTCCAAAATTCGGCTAAAAGACTTCAGACTTGCATAAAATAGGTGTTTTTGGTGTCAAACTCCGCTTTTTAATTTTTAAAACAATTTATTTTAAAAAGTCAACAGGAAAGGCAACATTAGATTATTGTAATCTTATTTCCATAATTTCTTTAACTAAAAGTGTTTGCGGTGAAATATTATAAATTAATGCGCAAAATGATGATACTGAAGTTGTTTTATATATTATATTTATAAAAAAACGGGTTTAAAATCGCAATAAAACATATCTTTGTACTACTATAAGTGTTTTACACAAGAAGCGATCTGGCTTCTGACAGTGCGAACTAAACAAATGAATGTGTGTATTTTAATATAATCTCTACATAAGCCAAATTAGATCAGCTTGCAATAATTAACATCTTATTTATTTAAGAAGTCTAAAGTAATAATCGCGGTTTATAATTTTAACATACAAACTACATACAGTATGATAAACAATATTGTGGAACACATAGTTGTTCTTAATAATATGTTTTGTGAAGAATTGTGTATAAGCGAAAAAGTAACTAAACTGAGTATGGCCTGTAAGTTGTATTAACTGGCAACATGTACAAACAAAAACGTATGCAAAATGCCTTTAAAACATTTATGATCAATTTTTGACAATTGTCGAAGTTTTGATGCATTCTTTTTATAGAATTTTGTTAAAGATTTATTCATTTCGTTTCTATATTCTTTGGCTATAAAGTTAAATTCGGCTTTAATTTCTCTAGATTTGTTATACCTATATTTATTTTTTTCACTCTATGAAAATTACTTATTTTTTCTCTACAATTTCTATCAAACCATTGTTTGTGGTGTGGGTCATATATATTATTTTACCTGAATAATAAGCAAAGGTAGTAGTAACTGTATTAACAAACAAATTTTGAGGTCCTTAACAATATTATGTATTCATACATAGCTGTCATTTTCTTGACCAAGGAGTGCATAAAGCTTTTGATATAATTTTTCCACATACCCTGTAAGTATCTTTTCTACAAATTGATGACACTTAGTTTGATCCCATTTTATATATTTTCTACCTGTGTTAACTTCTACATAGTTACAGGCTTTACCTTAGACTTCAGTGCGAAGTATATTCGGTTGTGAATGTGTGAGTACATTGGATTAAAATCACAAATACTAAAATCATTTACATAGTACTCAAAACATTCTGACGACATAATTAAATATTAATAGAGATCTAGACTAGATTGTGGGAATTAGATTGTAATCCCCCCCCAAAAAAAAAGACAATATATGGGTTTTTTCGTTTAGAAAACTTGAACCCCTGAACTTGACTCCCTCTCCCTCACTTTATTTTTTCAGTTGTCTTTCTTTCCTTGTTTATTTAGTAAATGTATTGCTTTGTATATTTTGTTATGTGTCATGTTTTTAAAACGGTGAAGTCATTTCCTTGCTGTCATCTTGCGTAATATAGTTTGTATAAGATTATTGAAAGAAGAAAACTTCATAAGTTGTTAAAACTTGTATTCTATCCTATTGGTTATTTTGAACAAGTTATCGATGTATACTTGTTTAAAGTAAGCCGATATAAATGTCCTTATTGTGACATGAACGGCCACTGATATTAGGTAACGACCGTTAATTATTTTAAGATCCAACGTAATATTGATATATGATATGTGTTCAAGATGCATTGTAAAAACATAAAATGGATTGCTATATTTGCTTAGACCAATTATGTATGATATAAATGTAGTTATAAATTTGACACTTTAGATTTTGATTGTCGTCATAACTTAAAGAAAGATATATTATAATAAAAGCCACCGTGTCTGTTTCGAGTTTTTTGTGTGACAGTGAAAACTGCTTTACAAGTTGGGTCGAGCTTGTGCTTCTTTTGTAGATCCAAAAGGATCCAAATGAAATAAACACTTCTTTTTCACATTTAATCAGCGTTTCGATATGCGGCGGTTTTTTTCTTTTTGATAGGGCGATTTACCATATAAATTTTGACCTTATTTTTGAAAGAAGTGTTATTTATGCGAAATCCTTCGGGTAATGTCGGCAAAAATTTCGTGGTTTGTCCGAATACCATTTTCAAACGTCAAGAAAGCATACAAACGTTTATAAACAACGCAATGGGATCCAAACAAAAATGACTGATTTACTATGTAAAATTCCTGTTTCAATTGTCAAGAACGGTTTGTAACATATTAACAACAAAGGCGTGAAATATGGACGTGTTATCGTTAAAATTGTAACTGGCTGAATTAGCTTTCTACGATCTGTTTGTATGCCTCTTATATAACATGACAAACCTCAGCCTACGAAGTCTTTCCTATCTGCGATCTCCAGACGCACTAAATAGATTTTTGTGTAAGGCCATGTAAATGTTAACTGTTCCATGCAGTTGTACAACATTGTACAGACTCATTTTATTATTAATCAGTAACATTCTAGATTACCAAATAAAATGGGTCTGTATAATGTTCGACAACCTGTACTGTACGGATTTAAAGGACCCTATCCCAAACAACTGTTCCGCGAGTGCTTCGGATAGCGCCTACAAACGCTTTGAGTTAACATCAGGTGTCAAACGAGTATACAATCCTATAATCAACGTCAGTAAGGAAGATTTTTCACATATTTTAACGACTTCAAAATCAAATTTGTGTTCTAAATGGCCGACAAATTCTGCAACTCAAAGATTACGTTATTTACCAAGTTAATGTATATATCCGAGTTTTTAAACCACTATTGATCACATTACCTGTCAACACCGAAATATCTGGCAGGGTGTGCTCGACTCCACCCCTTATGGACAAGTTTTGCTATTTTTTGGATTTATACGGGTACTCCGGCCACCTAGCGAAATAAAAACTGGGCGCCTTGATCTAGCTAAAACTGGCGTTAAACCACAAAAAAGCAAACTGATTGATAATTAACATTTGATGCCCATATACAATTTTAACAAATATATGATACATTCACTGGTGACTGTAACAATAAAACGCCTTCGGGAAAGAGAATTGGTGTCTGCGCCTAAAATATTTACAAAAACACCATACCATGGTTTGCTTAATGACATGTCGTAAAAGAAATAATAGTGTTATTGAGGACACTAATATATTCGTAAATTGCACGTGTTAAGTTTCTTAAATGACAGATTTGTAGCTTCTTTATTTGTATTATCCTTAGCTACGCATTTAAAAGTCGTGTCATTGGAAATTGTATAAATTATCGTTCAACATCGAACAATTTAAATTTGAAATATATTATTTATTGGTAAAATAAATTATATAAAATGACATATTACATCATGTTTATTTAAATTAGACCATGGTTTTGCTTTTGAAATGTGTCTTGTTATTTGAAAAACAAATATAAAGATATACAAATAATATATCAATATATCTCTTTAGAAATTCATTATAAGAGCTTTGTCCTTGACAGCAACTTAAAATGTGAGTTGGTTACTATCTTTGTACCTTGAGAATGCACACTTGTGAAGCTTATCTACTCATAGGTTTAAAATTTTACAAATAAATAAGTCTTTGGAATAGGTGTTTCTTGTTTCTATTTTCAAACTGAGAGCAGATTTTTTATTTATTTAAATTTGTTCTTTAATATTTAGGTCTCGTTATAAGGTTGCACAGCAATGTAAATTTAGTCATTTTAGAAGTTTCAGCCGGAACGTATTTGTACACATTTGAACAAGGCATATGTCAATGAGATTTTCTGTAATAATGTTAAGATGATCTTTGAATGTTTTTAGAAATTAAGACTAAACAAAAAAATAACAACTGATACGTGTTTTAAACACAGAAAAGAAGGTTTAGAAGAGAAATCCCTATAGCTTGATCACGTCAACATGATCATATTCATGCACACATCCCAAAACAGTCGCTTGTGCTTTACAATAAGCCTCTTTAGCTTTTAATAACTTTGTGCAATAATTTGGCGAAATATGTTGACTAGCGGAGGCGAGTGGTATGCCTTGAATATTTCATGGAATCCGGTTATCACCAAAATTCACAAACCGTAAGTCGATTACACCCTGGGTCCTTATTATTTTTTCTTATGACATGACCTTGCAGAAAATCTCAAGGTCAAAGTTCAGATATGACCTAGACCTTAGGCTTCCAATTTTGTTATCATTACAACTCGAAAACAATAAAAGATGGAAGCAGACAATACATTTGAAAAATACTCCTCTCGTTAATTTGTGTTCGAAAATTCTCAATGAACCGTTTAGGAGTTGTTGCCCTTGATATGCTTCGGTTGATTGGTATTTTGACTAATAACTTGAAAACAGTTAGAGATAGTATAGTAAACATGATACTTAAAGTAATCAGTAGGAAAAGAGCTTCAATTTGACCCCTGGTCAAAGGTGATGGGTCAAGGTCACACCATTATATTAGTCCTTAGTAACAATTTACTTTTAGAATCAGAATGAAGTACTTCAGTAAAATAAGTTATTAGCAGCGATCATATAATTCCTAAGTATCCACAAATGGTTTAAATAGAGACCACATGCTTTACTCAAATAACTAATAATAAAATAAAATAAATAAGTTTCATGACTGCTGACATTTTGTAATAAGAAACAGACATAGAGTCCATAGCATCCACATATTTAATGTTTTTATACCATTCTGGGAAAGGCCTTTAAAGAGCAAATGACATTTCCTTTAACTTCTATTTATAATTCTAAGCGATAATACATGTACATAATCAATCATTGCCAAAATAAGTTTTATCAAATTTTGCAGGAGGCAGATAAAATCATCTACTAATTATAAAAGATTAGCCAACACCGAGGGTGTCAGATCAAGTCTTTTTGCGGGCACGGTGTGTTCGACTCTAATAACAAGCGACCAGAATTGCCAGTTTAATTATCCTTTGGAGTTGGGATATATATTTTTCTTTTTTTCAGTATTGATATTAAATTAACAGGAATGCTCCCTCTTGCCACGATAGTTTGAAATTAGTCTCGTCCAATAATTCCCACAAAACTTGAAGGACTGTGAGTGTTCTGGCGTAAAAGTATCTAGATATCTACGAAATACGTGTCATATTACAGAAAGTTTAGTCCAAATAACATGAGTTGAAAAAAGTCTCACAGCATGATAACTTACAGAAAAATTTGAAGTACATCCAGACATGACATACACGAGTATCATACGTGCAAATCTTAATCTAAAATCGGACAAGGGTTTTAAGAGAAAGTGTTGTGTACAGACAGACACCATAATCAAACTTGTGCCGCCCTCTGGATGCAATGCCGTGGTATATGTTACAAGAGAATGATAAAAACTATACAACCACAATCAAAGTTGCTCATGAACAACTCAATAACCTACTGCAACATTCCTGCAAAGTTTCATTTGGTGACAGTGTAACATTGTCAATTTTATGCACAGTATGATAAAACAAATGCAACAATTTTTCTTGAATTAATGTAAGTAAAGGTTTTTTTTTCGAACAACAACATATGGATATTTGATATCAAGGGATTTTGCAAAAGACGTGGGATAAAAATCATTAATTGGGATATGAAAGTGGTACAGTACTCATTATATGTATTTCTAATGAGTAACAATCCTTAAGATGTCATCAAAATTGGTGCAGCTTTACACAAAATTACGGGTTCGATTTTCACTGATGGCAGGGTGTGCTCGACTTGTTTATTTTAACTGACAATGGTTGCCAGTTTTCCTACCGCGTTTACTCCGGGGTACTACAACTTCCCCTACTGAAAAAACCTGGACGTCATGATATAGCTGAAATATTTGCCGAAAGTGACGTTAAACACCATTGAAACAAGAAGTACTTACCAAATATAAATATAAAATCGTTATATACACACCTTAAAATATAACGTTGTGCACAAATAGGAAAACTTGAAAGCATAGATATAGGTTTGAATGTCTTGATCAACATCTAATATTGTATTAAACTGAAAAAGTTGCGATAATTGCAATAACAAATAAAAGCATTATAAATATACATACTACAACTGTTGCGTCTGTCATGTTATCTAGTATTCATTTGTTCAGCTGCATCCTGCCCAAGGTGCTGGTCATACTTGTGTTTTAAAATTTTGGTTTTATATTTGTTTCTGGTTGGGTTGTCGTCCACTTGACATGATTCTAGAAATTTCCATTCAATTGGTTTTTTTCTCCCCATTCAATGGTTAGTTGTGCTCTTTGACACATTCCCTATTTAATTATATTTTATATTTTATGAAATCCATATACTTAGTACTTTGTATTTAAAATGTTAATTATTTTATACGTTTATTTTACTATATAAACATCACGATACCAGGGGCCATGTAAAAGAAGCTATTTTTGGACAAGGACATAGTCTTAGGACACATCTTAGTCGTAAGTCGTGCCAACGTACGCGTTCTAAGTTAAGAGATCTTCGGATTTGCATACTAAAGTTAGGATGTCTGAAAAGTTGTCCTCAGATAGGCTTGAGATATTCCTAACAATTAGGAAGTCCTAACTTTGTCAAACACACACAAACATGGCTTCTATATATGAACACTTAAGTGTATAATATTCGTTGAAACAGAGTGTTTAGGGATAGAGACACGTAAAAAAAAATTTGGATAATGAAGATATTGCACGTAGATTTAACCTTAGGAGACCAATAATTTAAGAACTATGGAGAACATTTCATAATGACCTTGCACATGTTACAAGGAGGTCGCATGCAATTCCAGTGTCGCTGCAATTAGTGGTTAATTTATATAATGAATAGTTGCCCTGAGCTTCTACGCTACTGGCAGCTTTCAACACCAAGAGTCAGCGTATCAAAGATCATGAGTAATGTAACGAGATGCATGAAAAATATTTTCCTACAGCACACTCGTAGCCAAGAGAACAACATACTTAACATGATATAAAACAAGGTTTTTATAAGATATATTTCCCGAATTAATGTTATTGGTACTGTAGATTGCACGCATATACGTTATGTTATGGCCGTGTCTGATCACAACTTAAAATTTTTAGATGTTTTTTAAGCAAAGTGGCTGGAAGCACCCATGATGCGTTTGCTTTTGGAAACTCCAAGCTATATGAAATGTTTGACGATCGAGTTATAGGAGAAAACTGGCTCTTCAGAGGCAGCTGTTATTCTCTTTGTCCATGGTTGTTAACACCGGTCCCAACAACACTACAGGAGATAAGAGATATTTTAATTCATTTGAAATACAAAGAAAACAATCTTACTTTAACTTAGGTCAGACCATGGACATTTTACATATATTTTTACTTTAATTTTTAAATATTTATTACATATGTCTTAGCATAGTCCTAACATAGTCCTAACATAATCTTAGTTAGAACTACAGAAGAAAGCTTCGTTGAATGCCTTAAATTAGGAAATGCCCTAAGACTTTCCTAAGTATAATAATAAGACGTATCTTATAAAATATCTAAGATTCTTTCGTTGACATGGGTTTTCATTGATTTCAGAACACCTTTGATTAGAGGGGTCGTTTTGCTTATTTGTTCGATTAACTATATCCCACAGAAAACTCCCGTGCAAAGGGATATAATTCAAACTTGATTGATATTTCATAACATTAAAAACGTAAGACTGGTTATTGTTTTTCTTTCTTGAGAAATTAATTACATGATATTTACAATTAATAAAGACTATGTAAATATAACAAAGTTGTGCACATAAGTAAGAATGAAAATTTATCTAAATCTGTTTTATCTCCTTTGCTGTTTCGTTTGAGAATAGAAAAACATTTTGTCATTTTAAGAGATATCAATTAGTAGACATATTGGTAGTTATTTTCTTACATTTTGCATATTCAATAATAAATACAATTTTCTTATTATTCCACATTTACGTTCACCTGTTCAAAGTGTTTGTCGTTGTTACTAAATGAATGTACATTTGACATCCTCACAAAATTTAAAATGCCAGGTAGAACATTTGGATAGTTTTAATATTTTATTCATATTACGAATAGTTTTAGTTCAGAAATAACCATGTTGAGATTTGTTGACAAAACGTACAGTTTATTTCTTCATTTATGTATATATTCGATAAATAATTCCTAAATAATATATATTGCATGCATCCATCTCTTAACAATTGTATTTCATTTTTTCCTTATAACTTCTTTTTAAATGAAAATAACTTACAAATTAATTTTTTGTATATTTTTTTTTATTCGGCAGCATTTGGTACATGTATAAAAATGTCATCGTTTGTTTACAATACACACTACTTATATATATATATATATATATATATATATATATACAAGTCTAGAAGATTATGCAACGATACAAATGACGGTGTTTCTTGTCAAAAATTTAGACAAAGACTGACCAACGAATGGCCTTAGTCATTGAGTGTGATATATTTTTTATATTATTTTTTATTTTTTGTTTATGCTGTATCGTCATGTTTGTCGATCCGATACTTAATAAGCTTGCTGGTTGGTAGACTCTTTAGACTTATATATATATATATATATATATATATATATATATATATATATATATATATATATATATATATATATATATATATATATATATATATAAAGTCTAAAGAGTCTACCAACCAGGCAAGCTTATTAAGTATCGGATCGACAAACATGACGATACAGCATAAACAAAAAATAATAATATACAAGTCTAGAAGATTATGCAACGATACAAATGACGGTGTTTCTTGTCATAAATTTAGACACAGACTGACACTCTCAATGACTAAGGCCATTCGTTGGTCAGTCTGTGTCTAAATTTATGACAAGAAACACCGTCATTTGTATATACATGGTGTTAAGGGATTTGTTAGAACTTAATACAATCATTCCGATAATAAACGTAGACGTAGTTTTATTTCGTTTTAACGAGTGGTTGTTTTTGATTAGTGTAATAACTGTTCGATCGATTATTTTAAGGTTAAAAGATAATCAATTTCAATATTATGCAAAATGTTTGTGCTGAATGCGGTTGAACGCTACTTTCAGAAATATCGCAGTTATAACATGGCGTCTAGTTTTTACTGGAGGAGGAAGCCGGAGTACCCGGTAAAACCCTCGTAGGAAAACTTGTTGTCCTCGTGAATTAAAGTTGGATTCGAGCATACCTGCCCACAGTGAGAAAAAAAACAGACCGAGTAACAAGAGCCGTGAGTCAAGTGACGATCACAAATCCGACATCAGACAATATATACAACACGGCACAAAAACAAAAACAAAAAAAACAGAAGTTGGTAACCGAACGTGCGCACTCTGGTGAGCGATTAAGCAGTGCCTGCCTCTAATAAGATATCCCTCGTGATTAGTAAAAGTCCAATCCAGAAATAGGAAAGACTACTTATGACTCACCGTAAATGTTTGATTTGATCGTATTGAAGACCATAACGATAAATTAAACAATGGTGACGGCCATAAAACATCTGAAGGGATGACATCAACCCAGGTACAACAAACCTTTGTTTGAATAGCTTAGTAATTGATAGCAGAGACCGTTTTAGAAAATTGGAAAACCGATCGTAAGACCTAGCATAATGTAGACACCATACGCCGGAGCTGTAAAAATGATTCTATCAATGAACGGGAAGTTGACAAATGGAAAGTTGAAGTCATCACGTTTGTTTGTGGTTGAACCTAGTTTGTAGTTTTCACAAGTGTATTTGTAGAATAAGGTTTAAGTAATAGGCCTAGGTAGATTAAATTCAAATAATCAACAAACTTAGCGTTCAAAAACAAGACATCATCAGCAAAGCAGAATGTGAAATTATAGGTCTGGGCCAAGGTCTTTTCTTTCGTTTTTAGCAGGCCTGGTAGGAACTCGACCTCATTAAAGTACAAAAACACATAAGCGAGGACAGCAGCACTATTAAGTCCAATAGGAATACCAACTGTCAGTTGAAAAACGTTTCGTCTAAAAATGACAACTGTATTGCCTATTAGAAAGTCTAAATTTGAAAGAGTTCATTTTCAGTGTATTTATTGTCTGATTTAGACTCATTGATGACGAAGTAATTTCTGTCATGGCTAATGACAAGGTATTTATATCGTCTCATTCTACTTTTCTTGAAAAAGCTGTTTTTAGTAAGATCTTTAAAATATGTGGGATGGTCAGGTAGAGTGTTGAAAAATGTTTTAATGCTGTTAACATTGGAAAAGAAACCCAAACCTTAAGATGTTTACCTGGTATATTTATTTTTTCAGTATTCCCATTTCATTTACGTCACTCCTGAAATAGCAATTAAATGTCAAAATAAGCGAAATATCAATTTTCCACAATGTTGAACATGCACAATTTAATACATGTTTTAATTAGTTTTTCATGCTTTGATTATTATCCTTATTTATTATATTGACAGCGATGTAATACCGAGATTTCTCAGTGAAATAAATTCTGGTAAATTGCATATAAAAATAACTGAGTTCTTTCACTCCCTGGTAGTTACGTACGTTACACTGAATGTCCTTAAAGAGGTCGCTAGTAAACATTGACGCGGAAGAAATTTCAAAACACAGTACTTCTAAGTTTTCTGCGACATTTTAAATATTCGAACAAAATAACTCATCGTGAATATTGAAAATAAGATCACTTGTGCCGAAACGAATTCAGATTTAACTCGTGTGCGGAGCTTGATGCGTTCTACGGCACTCGTGATCATATTTTTAATATTCACTCTGCGCAATGGATTATCCTATATTTTTCTAAATCATCTTCTTTATTTGTTTTGTTTTCAATGTTAAATCATTTTCCTTTCTTAGATAATATAGACGAAAAATTGAAATTGAATAATATACAAATTTCGAGTTTAAAACAAAAGACTTTCATATGTATGAAGTTCTCACTAGTATAGACGTAACTCGATATAAATTTAAAATCTCACATGTAATGGCAATAAAGCCAGTCTTTATTAACTTCCCGTCTCCTTCGTTTTCTTAAAAACTAATACATCAATAAATGATCATGTTTATTTTACTTTGGCCTGACATTTTAATATATTTCAGTTTATTATTAAAAAAAAAGGTGTGAATGGATGTAAATGTATCCATGTATTATCAAGGGTATAATCTACTTTGGCGGACCCCGGAAGTTACAAACAACAACAATTACCACGCATGTTCTATAACCTTTTCGACGTTGCTATGCGTTGCTATGCTATGCAAGCCAAATTTACCGCCGCCATTTGCACAATTTAATATGAATAAATAATATTTTGTTTATTTCAATTCAAGTGATTTGTATTACTATCCAAGAAAGCCAAGGCATCGCGGCCGGCGTTTGAGGCTTGAGAACCCGCGGAGCGAGTGAAAATATACCTCCTATTTCAAGTAATATATATGTATTACCATCCAAGCTTAAGAAAGCCAAGGTTTTCCCGCCTACGTTTGAGGCTTAAGAACTCGCGGAGCGAGTGAAAAATAGTAAAAATTAGAAAGTCTTACTCACCCATGTTTTATATTTGAAAATCATCTAAACTTGAATTATGAAGGTTTGTAATATCCTGTAATATATTAGAACATGTAGAATCCTGGTCGGGTTTTTTCTTTTTCACAATTGGAACTTTCAATAGCCACAAAATTGACTTCTTATTGTTAGGATTATACACACGTTTTATTAGGTCTACAAATGCCAAAAAGGGATCATCAGATCCTTCAATATACTTTTTCCCAACACAGTATTGGCTAAAATATGTGTCGTTCAACGATTTAACTGTTTCGTATTTCAGTAAAGGTGCTTTCAATTGTGTTTGTGTTGGCCTCAGTCTCAGGATCAACAAAATGAAGGGAATGATTCACTTTTAAATGTTCAAACCCTTCTTCTTCCAGACAATCATACGCTTTCAAATAGTCACTTATAACTGTAGTTTCTTGTTTGATATTAATTATTTGTAGTAATGTATTTTTACTTCTGTCTTCAACCGTAGAGAAGAAACACTTTCTACTGTCTCTCGCAATTCCACCAAAAACCCACTGACATTCTACTTGCCGCCCCTTATGATATTTCCTCTTCCCAAATTACTTTCATCAACAACAAATCCTTCCCCTGCTATTTTCTCATTATCAATTTGTAAAACAGTTAAACAAACCTCACAACAATAGTTGTACCAGTCCACTAAAGTTTGGTTGCTGATAGATAGCTCGTGTTTTACAAATGTTTGGTCTACTTTGTAAATCTAAAAGTAAGTTATGCACAAAATTATTCCCTTCAAACCAAGATCCACTTCTAACTGACACTTTTTTACTGCAACTTTTGTTGCTGCATTTCCAAAAAAAACCCCGTCACTTGAAAATGTTGTCTTTCCTTAAACCGAAATGTCCGTGGTTACAATTTTTACAAATCTCTCCAGCTAAATCAAAACATTAATCCAATTCTTATGCACCATTGAATTATTTTTTTACTACTTTCACACAACTGGAATACATCTTTCAATTTTAGCGGCATTAACACGTGTACATATTTACAAACACGGCACAGCTGATTTTACTGTGAGCTGCTGATAACTTCATACGATGACGCTCATTCATGAATATTCATGAGTTGAGGTCAAAATACTGATCACGTGACATACCTACCTGAGCACCGCAAATTGTCTTCTCATTGCTTTAATAATAGCACAACTAACCTTGATTATGGGATTCCAATTTTTTTTTAAACATAATTGTAGACGAGGAACTCGATTTTCACCATATTTCTGTCATTTTTTGCTTATTATGTATTTTTTCTTTTTGGCGGGCCTGTTCTATATATACAACGCTAAACATTATTTTCCTGTACTTTTTGGGGAGCGTTAAAGTAGAAGTGCTCCATTATCAATGCTTAACCATGCTTTTATGAATTTTTTATGCAGAAGAACAACAAATATCATTATATGAACTTAATGTATCAATTACCATTACTATAATAATGAGACTTGTAAAATTCCTCAAAGAACCTAACGAGTTGGGTGGGTGTTTGAGTGTTTTCCGTGGGTTGTTGTTAACGATTGTTCTTATTTTTTTATCATATGGCTTTGAAAGCGTCATTTAAATTCAGCTGATAATAAATAGTCCATATTAAAAGTTATGTATGTACTTTACGTACATTATCATTTGATTATTGTGTGAAAGAATTGGAATCACGTAAAGGCATATAAATTTATTTAGCAATAGGATATCTGTCAATCATATGTTTGTATACATGGATACACACAATCTATTATGATAAGTAGATTTTTATTTAACACAATTATTTGATTAAAATACCGCTTGAATGTTGATTTATTTGTATGTTGTATGAATGTTACCGTTTTATATCCTAAAATTCAAAGAGACGAAGCATGCTAGTACATGTAGTCAACACTAACTTGAAAATATCTCAAGAAACCTACCGAATGCATTTTTTCTCATTTCATTCTCCTTTCGTATACAGTCCCTTTGGTCATGTCATTACTAGTGATCTGAACATCATTGACCAAGAGAATCTCAGAAACATTATTTCTAGTGGTCCGAATTTCCAAAAACCGCAACCAGTAGACTGGAATGTGAAATTTTCAAACTATTATGGATGCATTAGAAGACCACGCTAGAGAGTGGATTAAGAGAGAATGGGTACAAGACACAGAAATTGATGCACTGTCTTACTGTGTAAAAAAATACGATTTTTAGTACAATGTTGCATTATGAATCTTAGACGGACGTTGCATCCATGATTGACCTAAATCCGTTTTCAAAGTGAGGTTCCAACATTCCCTTCATGACAAATATGTTGTTGTCCCTGCAGAGAAGGCTTCTAACAACATTGTGTTTGTATGTAAGTCACATTACTATGAATGCCTCATTCAAGAGCTAGGCATCAAGGATAATTGTGGTAATTTCACATACAAACGAACCAAATTTGACAAAGATCAAATCCTGGCTAACTGTCAGTCCCTTATACCTTCTTTGATTTTTATTACGACAGAGTTTGAAGACATACCATACTTGTATTTGATTAAAAAAAAAATAATCCGTGTCGTCGGGATAGCCTTATAAACCAAGGCTACAAAAAAAATGTTCGCACCTTATAAATAGATACCATGTCCTTGTTAAACCTATATAAAATATCCCATTTAAAAATATGCTTGCTGATAGAATTCAGTACACAGTAATTGTTCTGCAATGATTATTGGATACTATTATTTATGACTAGTGATATATGATACCTATAATTGGACATCAATAAACCAACTGACATGTACATCTTTATAGGATAATGAATTGGGCGGATGCCAAATTGATTATCTTATTTATTATATAGGTCAAAATTGTTTTCTTAAAATTTTAATGCTTAATCCAAAACTTTATGAACGGCGAATGAATATCTGTATAGTACAAAACAAACTGCAATATTTGGCCGGGAAAAACCCGAGAGAGAAAATAAACGATAATTTTCACATGTGATTTACCGTGATTTCCGTCACTGGGAAAATTCAATATTTCATCTCTATCTGTATAATAAAAAGACATTAACAAAATGTGTCAAAAATTACCAATGGTAGCATCTAGACAAGATGGAAATGACGGGAAATACATTTGATAGACGGCCATTGCAACAAATGTAATGCATAATATACGATTTGCAATTTATTTTTACGACTACCGGGAATAAACTAATCGCCAGAACTGTGACGTGGCCAAAGTGATTATTGTAGATAATATTGGCTATTTTTTTGTTCTTTAACTTCGCACTGTAACAACCCGTTTTGCAATAACAACCCGTTTTGCAATAAAATTTTCAAACATGTATAAATTGTTTGTTATGATGTTGTGGGTTTTCTATACACAAGTATAAATATCACGATATACTATTATAAGTTTATATCCTCTTTTATATCATATTTTTCTTCATCAGAAGTTTATTGCAAAACGGGTTGGAGTAGTCAACCCGTTTTGCAATAAGAACGCATTTTGCAATAACCCGTTTTGCAATAAAAGTGTCAAACATGTACAAACCGTACTTTTTTATGTTGTGGATTATCTATCCACTAAGAATATATTATGTTTCATCATATTTTTTTCAACATAAGAAGTTTATTGCCAAACGGGTTGGAGTAGTCAACCCGTTTTGCAATAAGAACGCATTTTGCAATAACCCGTTTTGCAATAAAATTGTCAAACATGTACAAATCGTTCTTAATGATGTTGTGGATAGTTTGTGGATTATCTATCCACAAGTACAAATATAACGATATACTTTTATAAGAATATATTATGTTTCACCATATTTTTTTCAACATAGGAAATTTATTGCCAAACGGGTTGGAGTAGTCAACACGTTTTGCAATAAGAACGCATTTTGCAATAACCCGTTTTGCAATAAAATTGTCAAACATGTACAAATCGTACTTTTTTATGTTGTGGATTATCTATCCACAAGTACAAATATAACGATTTATCGGTAATTTGTACATTTTCCCTTTGATGTGTACTGGTGATAAAGTCAGTAACAACGTACTGGCATTTATCACCGAATTTATCGGGTCAGTAGGCTGCGGAGGAATCTAACGATTATTACGTCACAGTAACAGAGTGTTCAAAAATAAACAAACGTGAAAGCAAGATAAAATAAAAAACGATCTAACCGCCCCCCCCCCCCCCTTTTCCCCAAAGAAAACGAACACAACGGGACCAGCAGAATTCCGTTTTCGCAGCTACCTTCCGTTAACAATAATAGTTTATAATAAGTAATTAAAACTCTTCCGAAATTGCACAAACATCAACATTATGATCAAGTCAGTGACAATCCCGAATTCATGTTCATTCACCACAAGAACTTGCGAATGATCTCTCCATTTTTGAGAGTTAATCTGACAAATCACAAAACTGTAATAGGATTATTACAGCAGGAAAATTCGGGCTTTACCAGAAACTACAACTCATCGCATTTATGCATGATGTGTAAATCGTATCCCCCCTGGCCACTGCAAAGTACTGAAAATTTAAAGTAACACAGCACTGTTCAGTTACCAGAAATGATAACGATGTAAAATACAAATTGCAGAAAACATTTATTAAAGGGGGAACTGACACTCAATTGGAAAATCGGTCAGTTGGCAACATAAATTTGAAATAATACGGTTCGTCAAAGAGCAAAATATTAAAAACACAAAATCTGACACCCATATTATAATTAAGAGTAAATTAAAAGATTCTCATTCACAAACTATTACATAAACGATTAAAAAAAAGACTTGCCTTACAGAGGATGAATGAAAAAACACGTCCATTCATCACGCCACATTCCAATTGAATGACGTTGACGCTAAATGACGTTGCAAACCATTTTTCACAGATCACTTCGACCAAAAAAGTAGTTCCTTATAAAATAAGGCATAAATTGACAAAAAACACTCTTTTTGAAAATTACCGATAAAAGAAATATAGGACATTTTGTTTGTGATACAGACTTTATCACGGCCAGTATCAGGTGAGCCCGTTTCATCCTATTTTTTTCAACATAAGAAGTTTATTGCCAAACGGGTTGGAGTAGTCAACCCGTTTTGCAATAAGAACGCATTTTGCAATAAAAGTGTCAAACATGTACAAATCGTTCATTATGGTCTTGTGGATACTTTGTGGATTATCTATCCACAGAAACAAATATAACGATATACTATTATAAGTATATATCCTCTGCTTCATCATATTTTTTCAGCATCAGAAGTTTATTGCCAAACGGGTTGTAGCAGTCAACCCGTTTTGCAATAACCCGTTTTGCAATAAAATTGTCAAACATGTACTAATCGTTCTTAATGATGTTGTGGATACTTTGTTGATTATCTATCCACAAAAACAAAAATAACGATATACTATCATAAGTATATATCCTCTGTTTCATCATATTTTTCAGCATCAGAAGTTTATTGCCAAACGGGTTGGAGTAGTCAACCCGTTTTGCAATAAGAACGCATTTTGCAATAACCCGTTTTGCAATAAAATTGTCAAACATGTACAAATCGTTCATTATGATCTTGTGGATACTTTGTGGATTATATATCCACAGAAACAAATATAACGATATACTATTATAAGTATATATCCTCTGCTTCATCATATTTTTTCAGCATCAGAAGTTTATTGCCAAACGGGTTGGAATAGTCAACCCGTTTTACAATAAGAACGCATTTTGCAATAATCCCTTATGCAATAAAAATGTTTTTAAACGAAACATTAAATTATGAATGAAACCACAGATCGTTCCTTATTGGCTTATCTAAGAAGTATTGTGAATATAAATATACATCAGCACCTATCACCTATACCATCGAATTACTGATATATACATGGCGACAGCAAAAGTTTATTGCAAAACGGGTTTGAGCAGTCTATATATCTTTATTCCCAATGATCCAGCAGTGGCGGATCCAGGGTAGGGGCGTACGACCCCCCCCCCCCCTTTAAAGAAAGGAAAGGAAAAAAAGAGAGAACAGGGAGGGTAACAACAAGCGCCAAAGGCAAAAATGTATTCCCCTCGCCATAAATTAATACATTAACGGTACTAATTCGTTTATTATAAATATCTCTGTTGTATACACTGTACCAAATAAAGGTTACTGAACACTATAAAACCTTGTGTTAAATAAATTCATTTTGATGCTTGGAAATTGCTAGAATGCAGGATTTTGCACCATTTTTTGAGAGCTTTGGGGGGCCTTAAGCGGCCCCCACACCCCCTGCCGTAAATGCGCCTCTGCGAGGCCCTCCTTTTCCGATATTTCCTTTTTACGCCACCCCCCCCCCCCCTTTTGAAAATTCCTGTATCCGCCCCTGTCCAGAATCAATCGTTCAGAGATTAAACATACAGTTAATACAATAATATATACAATATACAAATATACAAACAGAAATTGCGGCACAGAGAGAAAACAAACAATATAGAATGTCAACATTTGTTCAGTAAAGAAAAAAGCATAAAAAGACTACCCTGGAGAATCCATCTTTTTCAATACAGTTCTAATGAACTTACATAGTTTGTTTGAAGTAGTATGTTTGCTATTCATCAAATGGTTATATTGACTAATATTTGGCGTATTTCCTTACTTCAAATAGAGAAATTGTTGGCGTTATTTCGTTAATGAATTACAGATAAAAAGGTAATGAAATTCATCACCAGTTTCATTTGTTTCACATAAAATGCATTTTCTATCCTTACGCGGTGTATTTCACCACCTTCCAGATTCTATAGGTAGATTGTGGTTGACTGTTCTGAAGCGACATAAGGTTATTGAATTTTTATCATCTATAAAAGGTTAAAGTATTTTTAAATTCTTTTTTATCTTTAAATGCCATATAATTAATTGATTTTGGTAAGTCTTGAAGAATTGATACCCAGTTTTGACAAAATTGATCAACAAAGCTTTTCTTGACAGAAGCATGAAGGCACGAAATACTATAAAATCGTTGAAAATCCCAAATATATGGTAGTTCAGATGTGATTAAAATAGACTTTATATGCTTCAGCAAATCTATTTGGTTATAAACATGTTTAAGGCACAGATCATGCAAACTACGTTGCATTTTAGATTCTTTTGCAAAAATTAGTCTACTCCAATTCTTTATGATTCTTAATTTTAAATTTTACATTGATATCTAATGGAGATTTTCTTAGTTCCACATAGACCATGTGATCAGGTGGTCTTTTTGGCGTGCTTCAGCTTTTTGCTAAACTTTTTAAGTTGCGTTCAAAATGGATGTAAAAAGGTTGCCCATGCAACTCAAAATGGTTAAGAGTCTCTAATTTTTTGGATCTGAGATACTGCCTTTATTCTTATAAAAGGGAAGAATCTTTCCTACAAGCCAAATAATAGGAACTTTACCAGAATCAAATATTATATTAAAATAATTTTAAATATATTGGCAATAACATAATGTGATGTATTCGTCACGACATGCTTTGTTATTTTTTAAATCTTTTATACTTTTAAAATTTTTGGATTCAGAAATCTCACAATTAATATTAATATTAAAGGTATCACTTGTACCTGCGACATTCTGGTATTACGCGTTATCAATATCGTCGCCACTATTTAAATCTTTAAAGAAATCAAACAATTTTTCAATAGTCGCGCCTGGGTTTTGCCTGTCTTGTCTCGTATTTGTAATATTCCAGTATTCTTTACTGTTTTTTGTAACGATCGTAATTTCTTTTTCATATTGCGTCGATGTAATAGCAACGCTTTGCTAGTTTCACGTATATATACACCTCGCCATAAGTTAAGCAACAACTACAATTTTTTTATAATTTAAAAAATCTGAATGAATATTAACTTTGTGTTATTTATGTACTAAAGCCATCATTCGAGCACGTGAAAGTTACTTTAATTAACTCCTCAGGTAAATCTTTAAATAGCAAAACCAGTTTGTCATACGGTAGTCGAGCACGCCTAAAAGCCTTGTTTTCTTTAACGATTTAATGTTCATCTCCTGGTCTTCTTCGACTTCATCTTTACATTTTTACAATGCCTGGACGGAAATTAATTGAAGCTGAGAAGTGGCAGATCATTTGAATGCGTAATAGTGGAAAGAGCTTGTGTCAGATAGCTCACCACTTTGGCATTCACTTTAGTATTGTATCCTTGCTACTGAACGTCATCAAGATGGAATTATCCAGGAACGTCCTAGGTCAGGTCGACCACCAAAAACATCTGAAAGGGAGGATAGAGCATTCGTTAGTGTAGCCAAACGCCAACCGTTTGCCACTGCAAGATATCTTCGTGACTATTGTAATATTGCAACCAGAGTCGCCGTTCGAACAGTTAACAGGCGCCTAAACAATTCAAGCTTGAGAGCTCGTCGTGGGCACGATTTCACCGCCATTGCAATGTTCGAAACTGGCGACGAGTACAGCAAATTCCTTCTTCGTCATATTGATGGGCGCATGCGCGTTTGGAGACACCGAGGCACTGCTTACAACCAGAACAACATCTTAGGCACTACATCGTTTGGCGGTGGTGGTGTTTACGGTGTGGGAGGCTTTTCATACGACTGTACCCTGAATCTGTATGTGGTTGATGGGACAATGACAGAGCAGAAATATCGAAATGACGTCATTAACGCTACTATTGTGCCACATTTTGACAATCATGCACTTGGTAACAGACCTATCTGTATGGATGACAACGTAAGACCTCACTGAGCTGTAGTTGTACGTGATGTTATCGAAAAGGACGCTATTGAGCATCTTCCATGGCCATCCATGTCACCCGATATGAATCCAATTGAACATTTGTGGGATATCATTGGCCGTAAAATCAATAATAGAGCATCTGCTGGTCAAAATGTCCAAGAACT
Organism: Limnoperna fortunei; assembly: GCA_944474755.1. Classification (NCBI taxonomy): domain Eukaryota; kingdom Metazoa; phylum Mollusca; class Bivalvia; order Mytilida; family Modiolidae; genus Limnoperna; species Limnoperna fortunei. The sequence goes on along the minus strand of OX104114.1, from coordinate 88,423,077 downwards.
ACGTGTTGCCATTCACAATTAATGGCAGAATTTATATTTGCAGTTTTTTTATATCTTTGCTTTGAACATTTTTTCATCAAATGTTTCATTTGTCATTAATGTTCAATAAATTGTCATTTCTTTAAAAATATTAAAATATATAAAATCTTAAATGAATCCCTGGAAAATAATAGGGTGTTGCTTAACTTATGGCGAGGTGTATATTATTATGATTTAGTATTCTCAACATAAAAGGAAAAACACTATCCACTATATATCAAGACATTTACCACTGTACCCATGTAGGAAAACTTTAAGCATCTTCTCATGGTGTCCCTTCAACATATACTTTTTATTAGACAACTAACACCGTGCACAGGTAGTAAATTCTTTGTTTCGTTGTAGCATCATCTCTGGCCCCTTGTCCTTTGTCTTTTTTGTCTTTTATATTGCTCCAATACCTTGTTCAATCCTGTCTGACGCAAATATTGTCAAAATTATTGGACTGTGCATGTCTTGTTATAAACCATGAGTGTTGACTTATTGTGCCCCCCCCCCCCCCCCACACACACACACATTGGGGCCTGATTTGGTTTAATAAAGTTATCTATCCATCTATTGTGGCGTCCAGTTGTTATTGGGGTAGCCGCAGTACAAGGTAAAAATCCGCAAACTTCGGCAGAAGATCTCGCTAGTTGACTGCGTATTTCATTTAACGATGTTGTGTTTATCATTTATTCCAGAATAGTGGTCAATACATGATACAATTATTTTTTTGTCGTCAGTTTAAGTATGACGCAATTTCTTCAACAAACTATAAACTTTATATCTAAAACTTTATAGTGCTATATTTAAACCCGAGGACATTCTGTAAACAAAATCTGATGTGTTTCTATTGTTTACCAATGTTAATACTTCGCTCATAAGTCCCGAAAACTTGTTCTGCCGTAGTAACGAGAAGATTGTTTGTTTTCTCGATCAGCGCGTCAATTTTATCTTGAGATAAATCGTCGGTGTTGACTTCATCTAACTCACCTATCACTTGCACAACCTTATGAATATAAATATTTTCTATGACGGATTGTACTATATCAGCATCCCATTAGTCTTTTTCATATCATTGAAATAATTTTGTTCACCTTCAGACCGGGGGAGGGGGGTGGGTCAGCAGGTTTCCATAGTACTTTTACACAGAGCTCAATAGGGTTATGTACATCAGAATATAGCGAAGAAAAGTCAAATACATTTAAAGTATGAATAAAAGATAGCATGTCATGTGTACAAATTAAAGAGTCAACAACACTTGATTGCTTACAAGTAAACATGCCCATTTTGTCACCACTGACTCTATCATTCAAAATAAACAAATTATTATTTTTTACTCTTTTCCAAAAGGTCGTTACCATAGTTATTTATCGTGCAATCTTTACAGTTTCTATTAAGGTTCATATCTAAATCAGGTAGTGTATAACAATGATTCTGTACATTATTGACATGATTATGGCCATCGTTAACAAATTATATCAATTCCGGAGCTTCCCTTGTTCTACTATTAAAATCTCCATTTAGGAGTATATATCTGTAATTATTTGATAAAATTAAATAAATCCGATTTAAAACCGAAAGTGATGCCTCCTGATTTTATTTTTTTATATTTTTGCCTATTTAGTATTTGGAAAGTAAAGTCTGGTTTATCAATACATGTAGTATCAAAATCATCAGTTCTAGTCCCATTCAGGCAAATAAAATTATATCTACTAACAAATTATAAAAAAAAATCAGTCAGTGCATTTTTTTCAATATACCACAACTATTCAATGACAAAAAAAAAAATAAACATAGTTAAGACATTGTTAAATTTACAAACATTTCCTATACATTTGTCACAACTATTGGTAGAATGTCCACGAGAGTCCTATCGGCTTTTTGGCGTTGATGTTAGACGGCGTTTAACCATAGAACCGATTTCTGGTGTGTGTGTGGGGGGGGGTGTGGGGGGGGGGAGGGTGTGTGTGTGTGTGTGTGTGTGTGTGAGCTAGATCTTTCAGCTATTTTTAGAGGGCGTTGACGTAGTGTCATTTTCATCGTGGTACACGAGTCCGTCGACATATAAAACATCTCTGACTAGCCTTACGCGACAATTCTGATTTCTTTTCTTTTTCATCACTAGATATAAACTTCGCCTCGCTGTTTTTATGGCATCAGGCTACTGTCGGTTAACAGAGAAAGTGTTTCTTTAAGGCGGTATGTATTAGAAAGACCAGTTTCTAAGTCCTTGTTGTAAAGGAATCGAACTATGATCGGTCGGTAGCGTTTCCCTTTTCTAATTCCGAACCGATGTACGTTTCCCAATTCGGGCTTGTACTTTATATTCAGTTCGTTATATATAAATGATCGAATAATGTTTTGGTTTATCTAGCTATGAACTATTGTGAATATAAATATATATCAGCACCTATAATTCGAATTACTGATTTGTGGCGACATTAATAGTTTATTGAAAAACGGGCTTTAATAGTCAACCCGTTTTGCAATAAAAACGCGTTTTGCAATAAACGTTTTTTGGGACGAAATTTAACTAATTAAATTACAGAATGTTCCTAATGTTTTGGTTTATCTATGAAATATTGTGAATATAAATATATATCAGCACAAATATATACCATCGGATTACTGATACATTTCTGGTTTCTCAAATAATGTTTTTCATGTAGTAAACGTAATCAAAGAGACACGAATGTCAATATCATACATAGCGCACATCGGGTTATTAAAAACGGCAATAACTATCATCACGTATCAAAAATGATCGATGTTAAACACGAAACCGATAAAAAAAATGGTGACACTGTCAAAAGATATCAAAATCGACCATGTATGATTGTATATGCAACTTCTTTTGAACATCAAAGTGCCGGGAGTGATTGACTCCTGCTCTGCTACATTACGAGTAATAGACAAAATTCGTAACCCCCCTCCCCCCCCCGCCCCCAAAGCGAGGGTACGATTATTCGTTCTAATGCTCGTTTAGTATTTATGTTCAACTTTTGTAGATCTACGATACAGAACAGGACTGGCCTTTCAATGACTTCGCATTGTGTGTGTTTCTTATAGATATTGGCACACGTAACTGTAATACTAATATACTATACTGGTCATAATCACAAAATGTATTAGCAGCAAAGCGTCAATACAATAAAGTAAATTAACAATAAAAGGTTGCCAGTCCTAAGTATAATTTCAGAAGCTTTCGTAATAGAGTTTAATAGTACGATGAAAAGGGTTGGAAGCTGCGCTCCTTATAAAGAAAAAATACGACGCAATTTTCATCACTTGCAGCATGTTACTATTTTGAGATGAGCGATAACACAATCACATCGATTGGTTGGATGTTTGCTTTATGTCCAGAGAGTTATATTTTAGCTATATCCAGGACGAGAACAAGTTAAAATTGCCACTGCAAAAAAAAGGAGTATGGGTAGGGACAGAGAATTTAGCCTTTGTAGCGGCTACAATGCGCATATTCTTTTTCAAATCAATAAAAAGGGTCTTTATCGTTCAAGGAACGTGGCACAAACACATCACCTACCACTGCCCGCGACCAGGCTTTCTGTATTATGACCAGACAACCCCCAACGATCTGTCTAATTGTTTACATTACTAAATGTGGCAAAATCATATCATTAACACCAGCATATATGACCAATGTGAGTGACATTATTTGTCGATCAATTGAATCATTGGACAAACATCCTCATGAAATATGGCAATAGCACAGTTCATACATTAACCAACCTACCACGATCGTTGGTTGACGTTATTTATATTACGTATAGTATAATTAAAACTTGTCAACAAAGCACTAATTTGATAATTTGTTCAAATCTGCGTAATTTTATTAGAATTGTATTGAAAAAGATAGATTCTCCAGGGTAGTCTTTTTATGCTTTTTTCTTTACTGAACACGTATTGACATTGTGTATTGGTTGTTTTCTCTCTGTACCGCCATGTCTGTTTGTACCTTTGTTTATTGTATAAATTATTGTATTAACTGTATGTTTAAACCTTTTACTGCCATGGCATTTATAAGACTGGTGCATACAAAACGCCCGAGTCGTTTTGCTTTATCAATTGTTATGTTGAATGATATTGTGACGTTAACAATGAGAGAAAGTCTTGACGTCATAAACGTTATTGCTTGTATAGGAAATGTTAGACTTAATATTCAACAACAACAACAACAAAGATTCTCATGAAATTCAATTCATACTTTATGTTTAATGATTTTGTGAATTGAAAGTTTATTTCACACATGATATTTTTCTGAATTCTTTTTAGAGTAAAAACCGGGATATACATTTCTGGAAAAAAACATCACAAACACTTGTTACTCGCTGCTTTAATATTTTGAACTACTAAAAAAAATAGCAAAGAAAATCTGTACGATTGATTCTGGTTCATTGGGAATAAAGATATATAGACTACTCAAACCCGTTGTGCAATAAACTTTTGATGTCGCCATGTTTATATCAGAAGTTCGATGGTATAGGTGCTGTTATATATTTATATTCAAAATAGTTCCTAGATAAGCCAATAATCTTAAGTTTCATAAATTTAATGTTTCGTTTAGAAATATTTTTATTGCAATACGGGTTATTGCAAAATGCGTTCTTATTGCAAAACTGGTTGACTTCATCAACCCGTTTGGCAATAAACTTCTGATGTTGAAAAATATCATGCAACAGAGGATATTTAAGGATTTATGTTGCAGCGTAAATCGATCCAAAGTCGTTTATATCCAATAATCTAACCAACAATTGAAAACAAACCTTATACTTTAAATTCTATGGTAAAAATGAAGTAACAAGAACAATATTTTACAATTAATCAAATAATATTTGCAATTCACAATTTTAGTGTCGTCACATGTTGTTTGCGGAAGAATTCATGTATAGTCAACGTCTTCAATACATCTTACGTCATAATCAATCACGTGCTTAAAAACCAAGTTAATTAGGTTATACGAAATAACAAACTTGCTCATGTGTTGAGTATTTAAACGAAATTAAAATATAAAATATATACTTATAATAGTATATCGTTATATTTGTACTTGTGGATAGATAATAATCCCCAAACTATCCACAACATCATAAATAATGATTTGCACATGTTTGACAATGTTATTGCAAAGCGGATTATTCCAAAATGCGTTCTTATTGAAAAACGGGTTGACTACTCCAACCCGTTTGGCAATGAACTTCTGATGTTGAAAAATATGATGAAACAGAATATATACTTATAATAGTATATCGTTATATTTGTACTTGTGGATAGATAATTCACAAACTATCTACAACATCATTAAGAACGATTTGTACATGTTTGACAATTTTATTGCAAAACGGGTTATTGCAAAATGCGTTCTTATTGCAAAACGGGTTGACTACTCCAACCCGTTTGGCAATAAACTTCTTATGTCGAAAAAAATAGGATGAAACATAATATATTCTTATAAAAGTACATCGTTATATTTGTACTTGTGGATAGATAATCCACAACATAAAAAAGTACGGTTTGTACATGGTTTGACAATTTTATTGCAAAACGGGTTATTGCAAAATGCGTTCTTATTGCAAAACGGGTTGACTACTCCAACCCGTTTGGCAATAAACTTCTTATGTTGAAAAAAATATGATGAAACATAATATATTCTTATAAAAGTATATCGTTATATTTGTACTTGTGGATAGATAATCCACAACAAAAAAAAGTACGGTTTGTATATGTTTGACACTTTTATTGCAAAACGGGTTATTGCAAAATGCGTTCTTATTGCAAAACGGGTTGACTACTCCAACCCGTTTGGCAATAAACTTCTTATGTCGAAAAAAATAGGATGAAACATAATATATTCTTATAAAAGTACATCGTTATATTTGTACTTGTGGATAGATAATCCACAACATAAAAAAGTACGGTTTGTACATGGTTTGACAATTTTATTGCAAAACGGGTTATTGCATAATGCGTTCTTATTGCAAAACGGGTTGACTACTCCAACCCGTTTGGCAATAAACTTCTTATGTTGAAAAAAATATGATGAAACATAATATATTCTTATAAAAGTATATCGTTATATTTGTACTTGTGGATAGATAATCCACAACAAAAAATAGTACGGTTTGTATATGTTTGACACTTTTATTGCAAAACGGGTTATTACAAAATGCGTTCTTATTACAAAACGGGTTGACTACTCCAACCCGTTTGGCAATAAACTTCTTATGTTGAAAAAAAATAGGATGAAACATAATATATTCTTAAAAAGTATATCGTTATATTTGTACTTATGGATAGATAATCCACAACATAAAAAAGTACGGTTTTTACATGTTTGACACTTTTATTGCAAAACGGGTTATTGCAAAATGCGTTCTTATTGCAAAACGGGTTGACTACTCCAACCCGTTTGGCAATAAACTTCTTATGTTGAAAAAAATATGATGAAACATAATATATTCTTATAAAAGTATATCGTTATATTTGTACTTGTGGATAGATAATCCACAACATAAAAAAGTATGGTTTGTACATGTTTGACACTTTTATTGCAAAACGGGTTATTGCAAAATGCGTTCTTATTGCAAAACGGGTTGACTACTCCAACCCGTTTTGCAATAAACTTCTGATGAAGAAAAATATGATATAAAAGAGGATATATACTTATAATAGTATATCGTTATATTTATACTTGTGTATAGAAAACCCACAACATCATAACAAACAATTTATACATGTTTGAAAAATTTATTGCAAAACGGGTTGTTATTGCAAAACAGGTTGTTACAAGTCATTAAAAAAGAACCAAAGTTTCGGTTTCACTGATTACAAATTTACCTCGTTATAAATTCCTTCTAATTTAATAGTTGCCAGTTGGGTAGGCGTACGTTTATATTGTACCCCTCTCGGGTTTCCTTACCCCGGAAATAATTTTTTTAAATGTAAAAAAGGACCGTATCCGGTACAAATTTGCGGACATAATTAATCGTTAACTGCTAATTATTTAAAGCAATCGATATACAAATTAAATATTTTGCATATGCATTATTAACTGCATGTAATATGTGTTAATACTGCGCTTTGTCTATGTGTTTTGTGATGCGCGCTTTAAAAAAGGGGGTCTATAATTTTAGTTATATAGATATATATAGTTAATAAGGATTGCCAGTTGTCTATTGAAAGGCCTTGGATTTTCTCTGAGTAAACCGTTTTCCTCCCCGACGTCTAATATGTTAATCGAGTAGATATTTCACTAACTGCCAGGTATAACATTTTTTTTTCTGGTTCAATAACCATACGGAAGGAAATTGAAGTACAACTGGACAAATTTCAGTAACACAGGAACAAAATAGTCGATTTCAAGTTCAAAGTTAAAGGTTAAATACGTCTAAATCGAAACTTACATAATTATAGTATATCATATAATATATCACACACAAATACACAGTTTACACATACCATGTTAATTCTATTTTAATTTACAACTTGAAAATGTTATGGTGCATTATACAATACAATAATTTATAGTGCTAGGGAAAATCCTGGTCGAATTTCCATAAACAACGGACTAACGTTCAAATGTATCACTACTAATAATATAAAATTTTGACTTGTGTTAAACTCGTGCAAGTACACGAGAAAACAAAAACTTGTGAACAATAGGTTTGATTAAACAAATATTACAACAGAACCATGGTTTCGTCCGTTAGATATGTGAGGATGTTCATTTAGGTTTGGGACAAATACAAAAAAGTCCTACAATTTATATGTACAATGTGCGAACTTATTTAAAATACTATTCCATTACTTAAAATTTTTTAAATAAACGTATTGATCGCTACTTTTAATATTGTACAAATAGTTTGGGAAGTCTTAGCATGTAGAACCTAAGAGTTCTAGTCTGTTAAGTTTCGTACAAAATCTAATATTTGCTTGAAATTATTAAATTTGGAGTCATTTCACTTCTAAAATAGGTGTGCATCATTATAAACTTAATTTTAAACATGTTCAGTCAGAATTAAAATTTTTTAATAACTACTTTGGTTTTTTAAGCACTACTTTTGACTACGGCATCAACTGATTGGCTATTTAGTAGAGGTTAATCTTATAAGGGGCAAGCATTGTTAACATTTACTAAATGTTCCCGTAATAACAGTGAGTCCAAAGTTTTAAAGTATCTGTAAAACTGGTTAACCATTACTGTGCTTTAAACAATACTGTTGTTTCAAGTATTTACAAGTAGAGAAATTCCAAGTTCTTAACTACAGAATAATGGAAAATATTGGTATAAAACGAATATTAGATCTTAAATTGTCTTAAATACTAGACGGAAGAAGGAATACTGGAGTTAAATACAAGTATCGTACATTGTACCAATACTTAGTATATGTACAGGTATCGGGGTTATGTGAGTTCACAATAGGAAAATACATATTTTAATTAATCGGAAATTAAAGCAAAACTACAAATAACAAAGTTCAATAAACGGCACACCCAATAAATACATTTTCTCGCAACAGGAAACACATAACGATGTTTATTTTGACGCTAATAAGTTATTAGATTTGTTCCACTGAAATGGAAACGATGATCATTTTGTGTTATATCATCTCAATTCATGGTAAGTTAATAAGTTGCCTTTGCATCATTTTGTTTCATTTCTATGTGGATGTGACTTTTACTTTTCAAGTATGTGAGATACAATCTCTGTCCTTACTCGACTCTGCGTTGCCATTGAAAGGTATATGGATAAACAATAAAAATGCAAATTAAGTTTTAGAACTCACCTCAAAGACACACACAAATAGGAATAATTCTCGACTAATCAACGAATAAAGGCAGTACAAAATTTTGAGTTTAAATTTTATATTCCGAGAGAACTTGTCATGGTTATTCATTTCTCTTGACACGCGACAAAATGATTATGTTAAGTATAGGCACATGTTTGTGCCATTGCTGTGGATGCCTGGTTCCTATAAACATTAATTACAACATACTGTAAACGTATATTGTCGCAGGTACTAGTTTTCAAGAAACAACAGATATTGAACAATTCGCACTTTTTCGCGGTTTTTATCTGGATACTTTAGTTCTAATATAATTTGTGCACTATTGCGGATACTATTTTAGGCGGATTTTATTAACTGCAAAACAGCAAAACAGTATACCGCGAAAAGAAGTAAGTATACTGTTTTGTGTTTGGAATGAGTGATATAAATGCACATCACAACATGAAGGTCGCAGTGCCGAGTGGTTAAGGCAGTTAGTCATAGTTGATAACGAGGCTTGTCAGTACTGGTATTCATTGTCAGTTCGAGCATAACTCCGGCAGGCGTGCTAAGCTGCAAATTTAATGGACAAGGATGTCCAATTTTCCTGTCAAACATATCACAAAAACAACCAATTCTTAATCTTTTTAAAAATTTTAGTTATATTTTAATGTCAAGTAATAATGATTGAAGATGTGATTCTCCAAATTTGTGTTTAAATCTTTAAAAATATAACCAATATTTTACAGGTTTTGTATTCACCAACGCAGATATATGTCTGAAATCTAATTTATCGTCAAACAGTTTAATATTGAACTGCAAGGTTGACAACTTAGCTTACAAAGTTACCTTTGTCAATCCACTTGGTCAAGAGCTAGGATTTTGTTTGGTTCCGATCCCGACCCCATTTTGTATTTCATATAATAAAAAAGGAACTATACTTCAAAATTTGTCAACGAATGAAACTCTTTTTGTCATAAAGGGTGAACATTACGATAACGGAAATTGGTCATGTCGTCATGGACATAGTGAACAGGCGTTTGTTGAAGTTAGAATGAAACATATAATCGGTAACTATGTATTTTTTTACAACTAATTAAGCTTGAAAACTGACATACGGAGAAGACGGACGATACTATCGTTTCTTTTGTAGAATTCTTTTAGAGCATGAATTAAATAATTATGTACTGAGGTCAAATGACCTGATTAATATTGAATTGATATATTCAATATTTTATTAACCAATGACTTATAAATACATAGGAAATAGACAAGTATGTAATAACATGAATAATAAGTTTTAATATCCGGAACTTTCCCTGCATTAATATAGTTTCCGGGTTTTGAACATGACCATAAAGTACAGTATATTGTGTGTTATTTTCAACAACAAACCCTGTTTATTATGTCAAAACAAGTCAAGTTTTTTTGGTTAATAAAAGTATTATAAAATGGGTATTTTCATATAAAGCCTGACTGTATGTCTTCGTACAGTCGAATCGGGTCTAGGTCATCTTTATGGATACAGCTTCAGGTCTATACAGCTGATCTCGACCCAATACGACTGCATCGTACGTAATACGGGATATAGCTGAAAAAAACCTTTGTATAACACCAAAATATCTACTAATAGTTATACAATAACAGATTAAATACACAAAAAGTAAAACACAAGTTTGATAATGCGTAATTGAGTTGGGAGGTTTTTGGCATGCAATATCACAAATTTCGATCAAGAAATCAAAACTATAAACATGTATGTTATACATAATAACTGAATTATAATGTACTTTAGGATAGTTTTCACTATGATTGACGGGCAGAAAGTTAAAAACAAAAGTAAAACCTATTTTATTATAGTTTATTCCAATAATATATAAAATATGTTTACAAAATTATATATATTTAACGAAATACAGAAAACACCTCATTCTTTCTTAAATCTATATAAATGGTTAATTCGAATTCTTCAAATTCAAAACATAGTAAGCGTAATGTACACATGTACAATGTATAGCAACTTCAAAAAGAACATTTTTTGTCTCTATAATGCACCTTCTGATCACTGAACTTCAAACAGTTCCTATATTTATGGTATATGTAACTGATGTGATAGGAGAACCTTAACAACAAAGATATTTTATATTGTTTTGTTTGGTTTTTTTGTACAGGGCTGATACCTCAGATTTCGGTTTCGATAAGTGGACCACACAGTGTTCGAGCGAACGAGCCGGTATGGTTTACGTGTTTTGCAAGTGCAGTTCCAGTCGGAAAGGCTGCACAAATTCTGGTCAACGGTAGCTTACATGCAAGTCTTACCCACCAAAATGGTAAATGCTACTTATCAAAACAAAATATATCTTGTAGCACCACTGATTTTCAATGTTCCGAGGATGGAAAAATGTTTTCTTTAAAGTTCCAAATTTCAACTCTCGGAAAGTTGACAGTCACTTGCGAGATGGAATTTGATTTAGTTGGATATCAAAGAGATTGTATTTTTAGCAGAATATACGGTAAGTTACATATTGTATTTTATGAATTGCATATCATTAAGACCGTTAATGATCCTAAACAAACCTGATGGTACAAATTTAGGATGTATTAATTTATTGTTACAACACGGTCAAAAGTAAAGATTGTACTTAAAAATTTCCTCTGTCCTCCTTCACGATATAACTCACAAGAAGACAGAAAGCAAAAACATTGTACAACATTTCAATAGATTATCATTCTTCCGCTTTACTTTAAGCGTAAGATATCTTTGTAAGAAGCGGTCATTAAGAGTGATATTTGGTGTGATGCTGAAAATCCCTTTTTTCATTTTTGAATTTATTGTAGATATCAATGGGCCGTTCATTTTAGCAAGTAAGCCAATACCTCTTACAGTTTCATCGGTTGTTGAACTTGTCTGTAGTGTTTTTGGTGAGATAGAAAATATAGCAATGAAATGGGAATGTTCAGAGTTTGAATTGCCGTCCTCGGAATACAGAAACACAACTGTGTTGATGTCTACACTTTCTGTAGAAGTTCAAGTTGACTATCACTACAGCAGTTGTCAGTGTATAGCGGCAGCAAACAAATTCTCGACCTCTGCTCAGTTTGTATTTCTGGTAAATTGTAAGTAAATATCTTAGATGGAATATTTTTTCATTTAACGTTAATGTGAAGGAATGATATTGGTTGCAAACATTTAATTATTTCATTTATACTCAATATTTTATGTTAACTGTAATTGGTATATTTTCGCCTTTTAAATGCAACAATTTTCATTTACACTGGTAGAATTGTCAATTTAATTGCTATATTTTCCATTCAGTTTGAATTAATTTAGCTTCTAATATAATATATTTTAACTCGGTTGGTATATATTTATATTCTATATTTTACATTTATATGCAATAAATTTTCATGCCCGCAGTGAGGCTCGAACCCGCAATCTCAGTGTTGACAGACCACGTGATCAATAGTAGACGAACTACCTTAACCACTCGGCCACCGATGCCCCTATTCGTTTTTATTTCATATGCTATAATTTCATAGCAATCTCTTTGGATCTCGTAGATTCGGCTAATAAGTGATAGATATATTGTGCGCCGAAGACAATAAGACTGAGGCGCCAAATTTATGTATCACATACATCGCTTCAAATTGTGACCCATTGACGTCAAAACTATTTCCGATCATAATATTTCCTAAATCCAGTTGAAAGAATATAACCCAAATTATTTATTCTTGAATAAACAGTTGCATTAGAAATACTCTTGTCAAATATTATTGAAGTGATTTTTTCGTTACAATTTAATTTCTTCATTACAAACCTAACAAACCTAACTCACCCTTCCTCCAGACATTATTATCTTCAATAGAGGGTATATGGAATATAAATATGCGATATGAACATTGTATTGCAAAATATAAGGTATTTAAATAACATTCTATTGTACACATTTTGCAGATGAACAAGTTCTTGATTTACAGAGTTGTTAAATGTCTAAATCAAAATCCCTCGCTCATACACAATTATATACAATAGAGTCTCTGAGCATAAACTGGAAACCTATCTCCCAACTCAAGATATGAGATACTCTCTACGTTTATAAAAATAACATTGTGTTGTAAACATTTTGCAGATGAACCTGTTCTCGACTTACAAAAAGTGGTTACATGTAACAGTTCTTCATATACTACCATAGTGTGTACAGCTAGAGGGAATATATCACACATTAAATTTGAAACATGGACTCACAGCTTTAATGGAAAAGTCATTAGATACATCAAAGGTCGAACAAGTCAAAATTTTTCAATATTACATATTCAACGCTGCAGATATGAAGATTCTGGGGAATATTTGTGCCGAGCATTCAGAGAAGTAAATGGAACACAATACAAAACAAACATTTCAAGCAGTCTTGTAGTACAAGGTAGACGTTCCGAAACATAACAGTTGCAATTAGCTTTAGGATTTTTCTGTTTTATTCAATTTTTTATTTATAATAATATGTGTAATTCTACATCAGTCACGTAGTGCCTATTGTTGAATTTTACTATTACAAATACAAACAATCAATACGAACTTTTATTTAAACAGACATATAACTAGCATACTAGCATACAAATTGTATTGATTGATGTTTAAATCTACTTTCAGCAATTTTTCAGCTATATCATTGCATGCAGTTGGGGGAGGAAGCCGGAGAAAACCCCGATCTTTGGTAGACAAACTGGCAATCCTTGTAAACTATGATTGGTGTCGAGCGCACCCTGCCCGCAGTTTAACTCGAACACGCAAACTCAGACCACTTGATCAATAGTAAACCAACTACCATAATCACTAGGTCACCGCGGCCCCAGCACAAATTATAACATGTTCCAACAGACGTGTAGAAATATGTCACTTTAATTTAAATTAAAGGAAGTGGCTAGCGGTAGTGAACTAATGTTCTCGTGTGTACAAAGCCAATTGTTACACATTTAATTCAAAACAAGAGATGAAGTTTATTTGAAATAATTGATTTTACAAATTGAAATTTGTTTTAGTATAAAGCATGTTAAAATTTGTTTCAGGACCGCCACTAATTATCGAAAGTCATATGGTAGAAAAACCAAATACTGAAATGGGTGTTAAGTATTACGCATTTCCGGAACCAGAAATTCCCGAATGGTTTTTATTTCAAGATAAACTGGATAATTCATCCAACTATCGATTGTCAGTTGTAAATCAGACATTACTTATTTTTATTCATGGAACGCCGGTCGTATGTAATGGATTTGCTTCAAATCTTCGCATCAAACAAAATTCATTCAGGAATACCAAATCAGTATTTTCAGTTGTTATAAAAAATGAATTCGGTAACACAACTCACAATTATGTGTTTCTCTGGGAAGGTATGTTAAAAAATCGAGTGTTTCCTACATGTAATTACTCTGAATTCGTACATACAATTGCGTCAATTGCATTTGTTTAAACGATGTAAAAATTAAACCTAACAATTATTTTGAATAAGTAATCATCATAGGTTAACGTTTTCTTTACAGATATATTGTTGCTATCGCGAAAATGATGACAAATTGTCCATTGGCCGATTTTTGCAAAAATTTTCAGTCTGGATAGTATTCAAACTTTGAATTTATTCTTTTTTAGTGTAAATGTTTATATTTATATATTACAGGATCGAACAACCTTTTTAACTTGACCGGTGTTGTGCAAATAACCTTAGTGTGTGTAACAGTCTTAATCACTTCAATTGCATTTATACTACTGTGTAAAGGGCGGTTGTTTGAAAGTATGTATATGTACAGTATAATTAAACTATATTTATTTTTATACCTTGTTAAGAACAATTTATGTAGTGCATAGTCAATTCATAACTAAGCATATAACTGACCGGTATATATTCTTTAAATATAAAGAGCAAAACAAACATGACTGTTTTAAGTAAATAAATATACAGGAGTAACTTTAAACAGAGGCAAAAGTTATGAAATTGATCTTTTATAAGAATGTAACATTTTGTGTGCCAACAAAATGAACCTACTATAATGATGATAAATGTTGCAGGGTGCAAGACCAACGAGCACACGGGACAAGTGTAAGCATTTATTGCTAACCAGGTCTCATCTCTATAAAACCGTTTTGAGTAAAAATGTTTTGCTAAGCATGAGAATTTTCTCTAGTAACATGACAAAAAGGGAAAAGGAAAAATCCAATTTGATGGAATTGAGACTAAAAAATTCTTAGCAAAGAAAATGTTTATGGCGATGGGCACTGGTTTTCGTATTAACATCCATTATAAGAAACCATGCAAACAGTTTTGAAGTCATCTTTTATTAGTTTGGATGAGATATACAACATGTCATCATGTCATTACACTTGTTAACGTCTGGCGAGCAATATTTCATCTATATTCAGGACAAGAACAAGTTTTAAAAACAACAATTTATTAACGATACAAATGGATGGAATATGACACAGTGAACACAATGTAGACTGCCCCTGGATAAGTATTGAGTTTTGATTGAGGTCGGAGAATTTAGCATTTTGTCGCGGCTACAATGAGCCTACCCTTTTTCGATTTTTCAACAGGGATCGTTATTCCTGCAAGGAGCAGGGTACTCTCAACACTTTACGGTCCGCGGCCATGCTTTCCGTAGTATGACCTGACAACCCCCAAAGAGAGGGTCTCCCCTATGCGCCACCCGGGGACGCGCTGGGTTTGCTCTTTGCCTCTTTCAGTATGGCCCTAAAAATGTAATGCGAGTCTTGGAAATTGAGTGTTATGGCATCATTGACATTTTCTTAAAAACTATTATGGACATATTTAGTTAACTTTAAATGAACTGTTTTATCAATACATTAAAAACATTTGCAAATCATCTCGTTGAAAATATTCAACAAATCAATTTCAAATTGCAAGTTTTTGTGTAATAAAGTGAACCAATTATAAAAACTTTACAGGTATTTCACAGTTAATCCCGAATCAAGGCCTAATGTTTATGAAAGTATTGTTACTGATTATGAAGAAATTGGCAATGTGCAAGCTGAAGCCATGGTATTCCAACAAAATGTTGAAAGATGATTGATCAGACGCGAATAAGAACACAAACAATTGTATATCGATTATTATTAACTGGTCACTTGTTCTGTTACATGTATATTAAATTTTTATTATCTTTTTTTACGTGAAAGTAAAAAAAAATATATTTTTTTTAATCTTCGAAACAATTAGGTTCATCTGAAGGTAGAAACTTTATTTTGAATGTCTTTCTCTAGCCGTTTGTGCCTTCTCCAGACGCCTGATATATGCGTCACTGTCCCTAAGTGCTCATCGACGTCTTTCATTGCGTCGTTTACTTGTTGATTCAAGTACGCAATTGTCGAGAAGTTCTTTATCAAGTTTGTTCGTTAACTCTACTTAACCTAAGGTTTACGTTTTACATGGATTGCTTGTGAAAGACTTATCGGCTTATGTAGTACCTAAATCGTATCCACTGGTTTATTTGAGACTCCTCATCAAACTCTTCCAGTAGTATTCAATCTCTTTATCCAATACCTTTAGTATTGTAATCTGGTTCATTCCAGTACCGCTTATGCGATTCATCCCAGCATTTCTTATGCATGGTAAAATTTCCAGCCTTTCGCATTATGGCTCATATGCAGAATGAAAATGCATCAGGCATGGTTATTACAATGAACTGTTGTTTGCAACAAGAAGGCAGCAATTACATTAAAATGTTAACAGATAATAACTATTAATTAAAGTTCATTTTTCCTTCGGAAGAAAAAATCATGCTTTCCACATCAAGCGACATTTTTCACACCGCAGCGTAAAAAAAATTGTTTTTTTGTATATAAAAGTCCATAACTACTTAGAATATACGTGAAACGTAACAGAAAAACATGCAAAAAAAGACCTGTCACAACCTAGGCTCGAACCGACGATGTCAGTATTGCGAAGCAGAGCTCTATCCACTGCTCCACGGAAGCTTGTAGTTGAAATGTCAAATTTTGACGTATATATACCTAATATGTGTTTTCTACATTTAAAATACAAAGACATTTTGTAATGTTTTCGTGTATTTACAAATGAAATGAATAAGAAAGACAGAAAATTCTTTGATTTTTATTTATGAAATAAAAATAAAACGCATTGATTTGACTGGTGGAAGCGACTGAAGTCACGTGACAATTCTTTATATTATCACGGAGTTGGTTTTTTTTTTTTTTGTTTTTTTTTTGTTGAAAAGATGACTTTTCAGGACGTCAACAGTGATGCTATTTTGACAGTTTCATTCAAAGGAATGTTACTTTCAATTCATTGTAATAGGGAAACCGTTTCTTTGTTCGGTAAAATACAGCAGTCGTGCTTATCGGACGACACTCGATATCATTTCAAAATAAATGCTCAAGTAAAAAAAATGTTTGTTTCAGCTAGAACAACTCATGAAGACATAATTCAGATGTATATTTTAAGGATTTATCAATGCACAAACATTCAACCGCCGAAATCTAGGGGGTACTGATGGGGTCTCGACATTTGATTTTTTCTGCCGATTTTCGAGTTTGTTGACATTTATGCACATCCGAGATACTTGGTTGGGGTAAAATCGACATTCTAAATCGATTGGCGCCATTTTCGAAAATCTAGGATTTATGGTTTTTCTGAAAATCGCGATTTTTGCATAAAAAACCTATCTTCAACTTTCATGACCTGGGAATTTTTTTATCGTTCGTCCGAATGATTTCTACTGTAGCGACAATTCAAGGACATGGATCCCCGAGCTATTTGGCGTCCATTTTGTTTCACCATTCTCTGCGGTCTAGGATGAAATCTGCACACTACATTCTTATGGGGTCCCTTAGAAACCCCCCCCCCCCCTTTTATTTTTGCAGGCTGGCGGAATACCCTAAAATTCCCCATGTTTTTGCCCATGCCTAGCACCAAATTGTATTGCGACATGTAGCAAGCTAAAAAAACAAAGCGAATCCAAAGGTACAAAAATTCACATGTCGCTGTACTTAAACACAGGTGACCTTGACCTTTGACCTTGTGACCTTGGGCAAGGTCAAGGTGAAAGTTGACCTTTTACCTATTACAAGTTATTGCCTATCTTTTACCGTTTCAAGGGAATAGCGATGGCGAGACAATGTCAAAATCGAGAACGTGACCTTGACCTTTGACCTTGTGTCCATTTTCAAGGTCAAGGTCAATGATGACCAATGATATAAGGTTTCATGTATATATCTGTTATAGTTACTGAGATATAGTGATCTAATGTAACTCACAATGCATTTTATTGGTCTAAGGGGAGACAACTCTTATAACATGTCAAATAAAAAAAGTGACGATTCAAGATCTTAACACCAATTCTCCATAAGGATCAAAGGATTTCCATATAGGGTGAGACATGACATGTCTCAGAATTAGCTGATTTTCATTTTATAAGTTGAAATTGACCATTGGACCACAAAATAATTATTGTTTGTCATGATTTGACTTCGGTTGCCATGGTACCGGTGGCGGCCATTTTGGGCCGATTAAAATACAGTGCAAAGGGCAATATTCAAATCCCAATTTTTCAGGGGAAAATCGATTCATATTCAATAGAATTTCTTTATTTGCTTAATTCAATATCTCATTGACAATATTCAAAACAGTTACAACACTTTAAGTATATGTGTGATCAGACTGAGACTATTGAACATGTAAAGAAATAGTGCATTATTCTCTATAATTTTTGGTAAAAAATATTACCATTTTTGACACTTTTCTGACTCCATTTTCAGAAAATGCACCAATCACAAATAATCATCATGAATATAATTACATAGATTGATGATTAATATTCAAAAATTTTAAAAATCTCAATGGGGTAAGAAAAAATGTCTTTACAAAACACTGTTAAAGTTGGTTACCATGGTAATAAAACAAAAACGGCAATTTTTCGATATTTAAATACATCTATGATCATACTTCTAATATGAGCCAAGATAACAATTGTTGTCATCATATGTACCTAAAAGGATCTTTTCAACATAGTATGACCTTAGAAAACTTTCAAGGTCACTTGTGTTGTTCTCAAGGTCACTTAAAATTGATTTTGCTTCGAGATTTTCATATTTGAAAGTTCAATTTTTAGATGACCTTGACCTTGAGACACTGTACCCTGAAAAGATTTCAATGTCATTTTAAGTTTATAGTATGTCTGTTAAAAATAATAATTAAGGTTGATTTAATTTATTCCTAAGAGAAACAGTAGTTTCATGGAAATATTGAACAATACAAAAATGGCTTTTTTCACAAGTTACCATGGTAACCATTTTTGACAGTGTTTTCTATAGACATCTTTTGTTACCCCATTGAGATTTTTATAAGTTTTGAATATTAATCATCAATTTATGTAATTATATTCATGATGAGTATTTGTGATTGGTGCATTTTCTGAAAATGGAGTCAGTAAAGTGGCAAAAATGGTAATTTTTTAGTAGAAAAATTCCAGAAAAAATGCATGATTTCTTGAAATATTGGATAGCCTCGTTCTGACTACACATTTATCTTTAGTCTTAAAACTGTTTTGAATATTGTCAATGAGGTATTGAATTAAGCAAATAAAACATTATATTGAATATGCATTGATTTTTGAATAACAAATTGGGAATTGAATATAGGCTATTTCGCAGTATGAGAAATGATAAAAAATGACCGCCTCAGTTACCATGGCAACCGTGGTCAATCATAACAAACAGTCATCATTTTTATGATCCAATGGTCAATTGCAACTTATGAAATTAAAATCAGCAAAATCTGAGACATGTCATGTCCCAGTTATTTTGGTGCTTAGGGATAATTGGTCTTAATATGATACACATTCTGGTAAAGGTTTCAGTTCTCTATCTATTATAGTAAAGGAGGAGATCTGCACACAACCAAGGGTCAAAAATTAGAACATGACCTTGACCTTTGACCTTGTGACCTTTTTCAAGGTCAAGGTCAATGATGACCAACTGTGAAATATCTATTCTTTATCACCTCTGGTTCATGAGTTACAATGGTACAAAATGTGCTTTCAATAAATAAGGGGAAATAACTCCTACAAGGAGTCGTCAAAATACATTGCGTGATATGTAACAAATTGTCGCAATCAATAGCTGTCCATTTTGCAGCAAATTTTATTGTGACATCTTTTACGGTTTCAAAGTTTATCTGCATGCAAGCTTTTTCATGACAGGGGAAATAACTCCGTAAAGAAAAAGTGTTCGGTGTGACAGGGTCAACTGCGAAAGCGTAATGTCTCATACATTCATAGTACAAAATGTCTTTACGACATGTCGCGAAACAAAATTTATAATGCGAAAAGAAAAAAATGGCGGAAGAATAATAGGAATAAATATAGGTTCAATCGTTCTAAAGAACGATTAATAGGCTTTCCACTTCAAAAGAAGACCTTAAATAAATGACCATGAAACCAAAAAGCTAAGAAACATACGTAATTTGTCTATACCAATTAATAAGAACAAAAATTATTAAAAAACTATTTAGATATCTTTAAAAATAAGAAAGGTCATTAAATAGGACGTAAGAAAACTTGATTGACCTTGACAACTGATCTTTTAATCTACGTAAATATTACTTATAGGCAATAGCATTAAAAGAATAAGCCATTCAAAATACATAGTACCATGAAAAACATTTATAAAGGACTTTGACCTTGACTTTCACAGCATGACCTTGACCATGCTGAAGGTCAACAGTGATCAACATTGAAGATTTTATGCCAATATCTCTTAAAGTCATTAAGATATGACTACTTATAATATATACAAAAAAATTAGAAAATGACCTTGACCTTTGACCTTGTATTTGTTTTCAAGGTCAAGGGTCCTAATGATCCATAGTGAAGACCCCATGCCTCTACTATCAATAGTTGATAAGTAATTAATGAAAAACTAATTATCAATGGTTGTAATGGGGGAAAACTCCTATAAGATGAAGCCGGATCCTTTCCCTTTAAATAGAAAAAAGTTGCGCCTTTATGAGACCAACATTTTACCGTTTCAAAGTAATAGCGATGACAAGACAATGCCAAAATTTCAAACGTGACCTTGACCTTTGACCTTGTGTCCATTTTCAAGGTCAAGGTCAATGGTGACCAATGATATAAGGTTTCATATATATATCTGTTATAGTTACTGAGATATAGTGATATAATGCAATTCACAATACATTTTATTGGTCTAGGGGAGATAACTCTTATAAAAATGTCAAATAAAAAAAGTGACGATTCAAGATCTCAATATCATACACATTTTGGTAAAGGTTTCAGTTCTCTATCTATTATAGTAAAGGAGGAGATCTGCACACAACCAAGTGTCAAACATTAGAACATGACCTTGACCTTTGACCTTGTGACCTTTTTCAAGGTCAAGGTCAATGATGACCAACTGTGAAATATCTAGTCTATATCACCTCTGGTTCATGAGTTACAATGGTACAAATTGTACTTCCAATAAATAAGGGGAAATAACTCCTACAAGGAGTCGTCAAAATACTTTGCGCGATATGTAACAAATTGTCGCAATCCACAGCTGACCATTTTCCAACAACTTTTATTGCGAAATCTTTTACGGTTTCATAGTTTATCTGCACACAAGCTTTTCTGTAACAGGGGAGATAACTCCGTAAAGAACAAGTGTTCGGTGTGACAGGGTCAACTGCAAAAGCGTAATGTCTTATACATCCATAGTACAAAATGTCTTTACGACATGTCGCGAAACAAAATTTATAATGGGAAAAGAAAACTTGGCGGAAAAAAATAAGAATAATAATAAGAAACAGAAGAATAACAAGAAGGCTTTCCACTCGGAAAGTGGAAAGCCTTAATAATAATAAATATAAGTTCATTGGTTCTACCGAACAAATGAGAGGCTTTCCACTTATCGCAAAAATGACCTTGACATTGACTTTGGTTGATGGAAATTGACTATTCTTTTCAAAATAAACAATCGAAAGAAAAAACCATTCGGCTATCTTTCGAAATAAAAAAGGTATAAAAAATAGGACGTTAATTGACATAAATGCCCTTGACCAGCAAGTTTTTGATATTTGCATACTTAATGCTTTAAAAACAAAGCATTTATTAAGATTTACCATTTTATTTACACGAAAAAGCAGAATTTCCGAAAAATATGTTTTGACCTTGACTTCTGTCAATATGACCTTGACCATGCTGAGGGTCAATAAAGGACAAACAAACAGTGAAGATCCTATGTTAATATGTCGTATAATTATGAAGAAATGACTATTTATCATAAATACCAAAATTTAGAAGATGACCTTGACTTTTGACCTTGTTTCTATTTTCAAGGTCAAGGGTCATACTGGTCTATAGTGAAGACCCCATGCCTCTACTATCAATAGTTGATGAGTAATTAATGAAAACCTAATTATCAATGGTTGTAATGGGGGATAACTCCTATAAGATGAAGTCGGATCCTTTCCCTTTAACGTAAAAAAGTTGCGCCTTTATGAGAACAACATTTTATCCATTATAACTTATAGCCTATCTTTTACCGTTTCAATGAAATAGCGATGACAAGACAATGTCAAAATTTCAAACGTGACCTTGACCTTTGACCTTGTGTCCATTTTCAAGGTCAAGGTCAATGATGACAAATGATATAAGGTTTCATATAAATATCTGTTATAGTAACCGAGATATAGTGATATAATGTAATTCACAATATATTTTATTGGTCTAGGGGAGATAACTCTTATAAAAATGTCAATTAAAAAAAGTGACAATTCATGATTTTAATATGATACACATTTTGGTAAAGGTTTCTGTTCTGTATCTATTATAGTAAAGGAGGAGATCTGCACACAACAAAGGGTCAAAAATTAGAACATGACCTTGACATTTGACCTTGTGACCTTTTTCAAGGTCAAGGTCAATGATGACCAACTGTGAAATATCTAGTCTCTATCACCTCTGGTTCATGAGTTACAATGGTACAAAATGTACTTCCAATAAATAAGGGGAAATAACTCCTACAAGGGTCGTCAAAATACTTTGCGTGATATGTAACAAATTGTCGCGATCAATAGCTGACCATTTTGCAAAAAGTTTTATTGCGAAATCTTTTACGGTTTCATAGTTTATCTGCACACAAGCTTTTCTGTAACAGGGGAGATAACTCCGTAAAGAACAAGTGTTCGGTGAGCCAGGGTTAACGGCGAATGCGTAATGTCTCATACATTAATAGTACAAAATGTCTTTACGACATGTCGCGAAACAAAATTTATAATGAGGAAAAAAAGTTGGCGGAAAAAAAAGAATAATAATAATAATTAAAGTTCATTGGTTCTACCGAACAAATGATAGGCTTTCCACTTATCGCAAAAATGACCTTGACATTGACTTTGGTTTATGGAAATTGACTTTTCTTTTCAAAATAAACAAACGAAAGAAAAAACCATTTGGCTATCTTTCGAAATAAAAAAGGTAAAAAAATAGGACGTTAATTGACATAAATGCCCTTGACCAGAAAGTTTTTGATATTTGCATACTTAATGCTTTAAAAACAAAGCATTTATTAAGATTTACCATTTAATTTACACGAAAAAACAGAATTTCCGAAAAATATGTTTTGACCTTGACTTCTGTCAATATGACCTTGACCATGCTGAGGGTCAATAAAGGACAAACAAACAGTGAAGATCCTATGTCAATATGTCGTATAATAATGAAGAAATGGCTATTTATCATAAATACCAAAATTTATAAGATGACCTTGACCTTTGACCTTGTTTCTATTTTCAAGGTCAAGGGTCATACTGGTCTATAGTGAAGACCCAATGCCTCTACTATCAATAGTTGATAAGTAATTAATGAAAACCTAATTATCTGTGGTTGTAATGGGGGATAACTCCTATAAAATGAAGTCGGATCCTTTCCCTCCAAATGTAAAAAAGTTGCGCTTTAATGAGACCAACATTTTATCCATTATAACTTATAGCTTATCTTTTACCGTTTCAATGCAATAGCGATGACAAGACAATGTCAAAATTTCAAACGTGACCTTGACCTTTGACCTTGTGTCTATTTTCAAGGTCAAGGTCAATGATGACTAATGATATAAGGTTTCACATAAATATCTGTTATAGTAACTGAGATATAGTGATATAATGTAACTCACAATATATTTTATTGGTCTATGGGAGATAACTCTTATAAAAATGTCAAATAAAAAAAGTGACGATTCAAGATCTTAATATGATACACATTTTGGTAAAGGTTTCAGTTCTCTATCTATTATAGTAAAGGAGGAGATCTGCACACAACCAAGGGTCAAAAATTAGAACATGACCTTGACCTTTGACCTTGTAATCTTTTTCAAGGTCAAGGTCAATGATGACCAACTGTGAAATATCTAGTCTCTATCACCTCTGGTTCATGAGTTATTATGGTACAAAATGTACTTCCAATAAATAAGGGGAAATAACTCCTACTAGGAGTCGTCAAAATACTTTGCGCGATATGTAACAAATTGTCGCGATCAATAGCTGAGCATTTTGCAACAACTTTCATTGCGAAATCTTTTACGGTTTCAAAGTTTATCTGCACACAAGATTTTTATGACAGGGGAAATAACTCCGTAAAGAAAAAGTGTTCGGTGTGACAGGGTTAACTGCGAATGCGTAATGTCTCATACATTCATAGTACAAAATGTCTTTACGACATGTCGCGAAACAAAATTTATAATGGGACAACAAAACTTGGCGGAAGAATAATAAGAATAATAATGAAAAGTCATTTGTTCAAAGAACAAATGTGAGGTCTTTCCCGGCATTTTCTTAGTGTTATGTCTAGGTATATGGTTGCTAATTTTGAAAATTGCTGCCCATAACCATTGGACTTTGGTCCTAAATCGAAGGGCTTGTTGAGACGGTCACAAAAAACCTATGTTCACTATATTATCTCTGACGGTTTAAAAGTTATAAGCCATAAACTGATTAGCCGAAAAATGTCAATGGCCATAACTTGAAAACGATTAATCGCACAGTTTTCAATAATTCAAATCAAATGTAGATCTCAATGAGAGGAACATTTTTCTGATATATTGTCTGCTTTATATTTTTATGGTTTTTGAGTTATTTCGAAAACAAAATTTAGCCGAAACCTGTCAAGGGCCATAACCTCTAAAACGGTTTGTCGCACAGTTTTTGAACCTGTATATCAAATGTAGATCTCAATGCGAGGAACATTTTTCTGATATATTGTCTGCTTCAATTTTTTATGGTTTTTGAGTTATTTCGAAAACAAAATTTAGCCGAAACCTGTCAAGGGCCATAACCTCTAAAACGGTTTGTCGCACAGTTTTTGAACAGTTATATCAAATGTAGATCTCAATGCGAGGAACATTTTTCTGATATATTGTCTGCTTCAATTTTTTATGGTTTTTGAGTTATTTCGAAAACAAAATTTAGCCGAAACCTGTCAAGGGCCATAACCTCTAAAACGGTTTGTCGCACAGTTTTTGAACATTTATATCAAATGTAGATCTCAATGAGAGGAACATTTTTCTGATATATTGTCTGCTTCAATTTTTTACGGTTTTTGAGTTATTTCGTAAAAATATTTAGCCGAAACCTGTCAAGGGCCATAACCTCTAAAACGGTTTGTCGCACAGTTTTTGAACCTGTATATCAAATGTAGATCTCAATGAGAGGAACATTTTTCTCATATATTGTCTGCTTCAATTTTTTATGGTTTTTGAGTTATATTGAAAACAAAATTTAGCCGAAACCTGTCAAGGGCCATAACCTCTAAAACGGTTTGTCGCACAGTTTTCGAACCATTATATCAAATGTAGATCTCAATGAGAGGAACACTTTTCTCATATATTGTCTGCTTCAATTTTTTATGGTTTTTGAGTTATATTGAAAACAAAATTTCAATGGCGGCCATTTTGAAAATGGTGGACCAAAAATTTTTTTTGATCCGATACATGTAATTAGGACCCTTATAACTACTTGGAAACCAAGTTTTGTGTAAATCCGACAACTCTGACGTTTTCGACAAACTTCGCGTCAAAATCGCGTAAACAGGAAGTGGATCGAAGAATGTTTTTTTGCATGACAAATCATGGTCATAAGTCAGACAACATTTTCCCCACTTTAGATTTTTGATATCTGTCATGGTTTCTGAGTTTATCTGAACACAAGGGTAAACAGTGTTTGGGGAGATAACTCTGTTACTAAAAATAGATCGGTCTCGCAGGGTGACTCAGGTCGAGCCCAGGTAGTGTCGGTTAAGTGTGCCAAGTTTCAAAGCGATACGTCAAGACACTTTTTTGACATCTGTGGCAGAAAAAAAAAAATAATAATAATAATGAAAAGTCATTTGTTCAAAGAACAAATGTGAGGTCTTTCCCGGCATTTTCTTAGTGTTATGTCTAGGTATATGGTTGCTAATTTTGAAAATTGCTGCCCATAACCATTGGACTTTGGTCCTAAAACGAAGGGCTTGTTGAGACGGTCACAAAAAACCTATGTTCACTATATTATCTCTGACGGTTTGAAAGTTATAAGCCATAAACTGATGAGCCGAAACAACAAAGGCCATAACTTGAAAACGATTTGTCGCACAGTTTTCAATAATTTAAATCAAATGTAGATCTCAATGAGAGGAACATTTTTCTGATATAATGTCTGCTTAATATTTTTATGGTTTTTGAGTTATTTCGAAAACAAAATTTAGCCGAAACCAGTCAAGGGCCATAACCTCTAAAACGGTTTGTCGCACAGTTTTCAAACTGTTATATCAAATGTAGATCTCAATGAGAGGAACATTTTTCTCATGTATTGTCTGCTTCAATTTTGTATGGTTTTTGAGTTATTTTGAAAACAAAATTTAGCCGAAACCTGTCAAGGGCCATAACCTCTAAAACGGTTTGTCGCACAGTTTTCAAACTGTTATATCAAATGTAGATCTCAATGAGAGGAACATTTTTCTCATATATTGTTTGCTTCAATTTTGTATGGTTTTTGAGTTATTTCGAAAACAAAATTTAGCCGAAACCTGTCAAGGGCCATAACCTCTAAAACGGTTTGTCGCACAATTTTCAAACCTTTATATCAAATGTAGATCTCAATGAGAGGAACATTTTTCTCATATATTGTCTGCTTCAATTTTTTATGGTTTTTGAGTTATATTGAAAACAAAATTTCAATGGCGGCCATTTTGAAAATGGTGGACCAAAAAATTTTTTTGATCCAATACATGTAATTAGGACCCTCATATCTACTTGGAAACCAAGTTTTGTGTAAATCCGACAACTTTGACGTTTTCGACAAAATTCGCGTCAAAATCGCGTAAACAGGAAGTGGATCGAAGAATGTTTTTTTGCATGACAAATCATGGCCATAAGTCAGGCAACATTTTCCTCACTTTAGATTTTTGATATCTGTCATGGTTTCTGAGTGTATCTGCACACAAGGGTAAACAGTGTTTGGGGAGATAACTCTGTTACTAAAAATAGATCGGTCTCGCAGGGTGACTCAGGTCGAGCCCAGGTAGTGTCGGTTAAGTGTGCCAAGTTTCAAAGCGATACGTCAAGACACTTTTTTGACATCTGTGGCAGAAGAAAAAAAAAATAATAATAATGAAAAGTCATTTGTTCAAAGAACAAATGTGAGGTCTTTCCCGGCATTTTCTTAGTGTTATGTCTAGGTATATGGTTGCTAATTTTGAAAATTGCTGCCCATAACCATTGGACTTTGGTCCTCAATCAAAGGGCTTGTTGAGACGGTCACAAAAAAACCTATGTTCACTATATTATCACTGACGGTTTAAAAGTTATAAGCCATAAACTGATTAGCCGAAAAATGTCAACGGCCATAACTTGAAAACGATTTGTCGCACAGTTTTCAATAATTTAAATCAAATGTAGATCTCAATGAGAGGAACATTTTTCTGATATATTGTCTGCTTAATATTTTTATTGTTTTTGAGTTATTTCGAAAACAAAATTTAGCCGAAACCAGTCAAGGGCCATAACCTCTAAAACGGTTTGTCGCACAGTTTTTGAACCTGTATATCAAATGTAGATCTCAATGAGAGGAACATTTTTCTAATATATTGTCTGCTTCAATTTTTTACGGTTTTTGAGTTATTTAGTAAATAAATTTAGCCGAAACCTGTCAAGGGCCATAACTTCTAAAACGGTTTGTCGCACAGTTTTTGAACCTATATATCAAATGTAGATCTCAATAAGAGGAACATTTTTCTGATATATTGTCTGCTTCAATTTTTTATGGTTTTTGACTTATTTCGAAAACAAAATTTAGCCGAAACCTGTCAAGGGCCATAACCTCTAAAACGGTTTGTCGCACAGTTTCGAATAGTTATATCAAATGTAGATCTCAATGAGAGGAACATTTTTCTCATATATTGTCTGCTTCAATTTTTTATGGTTTTTGAGTTATATTGAAAACAAAATTTCAATGGCGGCCATTTTGAAAATGGTGGACCAAAAAATTTTTTTGATCCGATACATGTAATAAGGACCCTCATATCTACTTGGAAACCAAGTTTTGTGTAAATCCGACAACTTTGACGTTTTCGACAAACTTCGCGTCAAAATCGCGTAAACAGGAAGTGGATCGAAGAATGTTTTTTTGCATGACAAATCATGGCCATAAGTCAGGCAACATTTTCCTCACTTTAGATTTTTGATATCTGTCATTGTTTCTGAGTGTATCTGAACACAAGGGTAAACAGTGTTTGGGGAGATAACTCTGTTTCTAAAAATAGATCGGTGTCGCAGGGTGACTCAGGTCGAGCCCAGGTAGTGTCGGTTAAGTGTGCCAAGTTTCAAAGCGATACGTCAAGACACTTTTTTGACATCTGTGGCAGAAGAAAAAAAAAATAATAATAATAATAATAATAATAATAATAATAATCATAAGAAATACAGTAAGGTCTTTCCCTTGGAAAGGGGAAAGACCTTAATAATAATAATAATGAAAAGTCATTTGTTCAAAGAACAAATGTGAGGTCTTTCCCGGCATTTTATTAGTGTTATGTCTAGGTATATGGTTGCTAATTTTGAAAATTGCTGCCCATAACCATTGGATTTTCGTCCTAAATCGAAGGGCTTGTTGAGACGGTCACAAAAAACCTATGTTCACTATATTATCACTGACGGTTTAAAAGTTTCAGCCATAAACTGATTAGCCGAAAAATGTCAAAGGCCATTACTTGAAAACGATTTGTCGCACAGTTTTCGAACAGTTATATCAAATGTAGATCTCAATGAGAGGAACATTTTTCTGATATATTGTCTGCTTCAATTTTTTACGGTTTTTGAGTTATTTCGTAAACAAATTTTGCCGAAACATGTCAAGGGCCATAACCTCTAAAACGGTTTGTCGCACAGTTTTTGAACCTTTATATCAAATGTAGATCTCAATAAAAGGAACATTTTTCTTATATATTGTCTGCTTCAATTTTTTATGGTTTTTGAGTTATTTCAAAAACAATATTTAGCCGAAACCTGTCAAGGGCCATAACCTCTAAAACGGTTTGTCGCACAGTTTTCGAACCGTTATATCAAATGTAGATCTCAATGACAGGAACATTTTTCTGTTATATTGTCTGCTTCAATTTTTTATGGTTTTTGAGTTATTTCGAAAACAAAATTTAACCGAAACCTGTCAAGGGCCATAACCTCTAAAACGGTTCGTCGCACAGTTTTCGAACTGTTATATCAAATGTAGATCTCAATGAGAGGAACATTTTTCTGATATATTGTCTGCTTCAATTTTTTACGGTTTTTGAGTTATTTCGTAAAAAAATTTAGCCGAAACCTGTCAAGGGCCATAACCTCTAAAACGGTTTGTCGCACAGTTTTCAAACCTGTATATCAAATGTAGATCTCAATGAGGGGAACATTTTTCTCATATATTGTCTGCTTTAATTTTGTATGGTTTTTGAGTTATTTCGAAAACAAAATTTAGCCGAAACCTGTCAAGGGCCATAACCTCTAAAACGGTTTGTCTTACAGTTTTTGAACCTTTATATCATATGTAGATCTCAATGAGAGGAACATTTTTCTCATATATTGTCTGCTTCAATTTTTTATGGTTTTTGAGTTATATTGAAAACAAAATTTCAACGGCGGCCATTTTGAAAATGGTGGACCAAAAAATTTTTTTGATCCGATACATGTAATTTGGACCCTCATATCTACTTGGAAACCAAGTTTTGTGTAAATCCGACAACTTTGACGTTTTCGACAAACTTCGCGTCAAAATCGCGTAAACAGGAAGTGGATCGAAGAATGTTTTTTTGCATGACAAATCATGGCCATAAGTCAGGCAACATTTTCCTCACTTTAGATTTTTGATATCTGTCATTGTTTCTGAGTGTATCTGCACACAAGGGTAAACAGTGTTTGGGGAGATAACTCTGTTTCTAAAAATAGATCGGTGTCGCAGGGTGACTCAGGTCGAGCCCAGGTAGTGTCGGTTAAGTGTGCCAAGTTTCAAAGTGATACGTCAAGACACTTTTTTGACATCTGTGGCAGAAGAAAAAAAATAATAATAATGAAAAGTCATTTGTTCAGAGAACAAATGTGAGGTCTTTCCCGGCATTTTATGAGTGTTATGTCAAGGAATATAGTTGCTAATTTTGATAATTGCTGCCCATAACCATTGGACTTTGGTCCTTAATCGAAGGGCTTGTTGAGACGGTCACAAAATACCTATGTTCACTATATTATCTCTGACGGTTTAAAAGTTTAAGCCATAAACTGATTAGCCGAAAAATGTCAAAGGCCATTACTTGAAAACGTTTTGTCGCACAGTTTTCAATAATTTAAATCAAATGTAGATCTCAATGAGAGGAACATTTTTCTGATATATTGTCTGCTTAATATTTTAATGGTTTTTGAGTTATTTCGAAAACAAAATTTAGCCGAAACCTGTCAAGGGCCATAACCTCTAAAACGGTTTGTCGCACAGTTTTTGAACCTGTATATCAAATGTAGATCTCAATGAGAGGAACATTTTTCTGATATATTGTCTGCTTTAATTTTTTATGGTTTTTGAGTTATTTTGAAAACAAAATTTAGCCGAAACCTGTCAAGGACCATAACCTCTAAAACGGTTTGTCGCACAGTTTTCAAACTGTTATATTAAATGTAGATCTCAATGAGAGGAACATTTTTCTGATATATTGTCTGCTTTAATTTTTTATGGTTTTTGAGTTATTTCGAAAACAAAATTTAGCCGAAACCTGTCAAGGGCCATAACCTCTAAAACGGTTTGTCGCACAGTTTTCAAACTGTTATATCAAATGTAGATCTCAATGAGAGGAACATTTTTCTCATATATTGTTTGCTTCAATTTTGTATGGTTTTTGAGTTATTTCGAAAACAAAATTTAGCCGAAACCTGTCAAGGGCCATAACCTCTAAAAGGGTTTGTCGCACAATTTTCAAACATTTATATCAAATGTAGATCTCAATGAGAGGAACATTTTTCTCATATATTGTCTGCTTCAATTTTTTATGGTTTTTGAGTTATATTGAAAACAAAATTTCAATGGCGGCCATTTTGAAAATGGTGGACCAAAAAATTTTTTTGATCCGATACATGTAATTAGGACCCTCATATCTACTTGGAAACCAAGTTTTGTGTAAATCCGACAACTTTGACGTTTTCGACAAAATTCGCGTCAAAATCGCGTAAACAGGAAGTGGATCGAAGAATGTTTTTTTGCATGACAAATCATGGCCATAAGTCAGGCAACATTTTCCTCACTTTAGATTTTTGATATCTGTCATGGTTTCTGAGTGTATCTGCACACAAGGGTAAACAGTGTTTGGGGAGATAACTCTGTTACTAAAAATAGATCGGTCTCGCAGGGTGACTCAGGTCGAGCCCAGGTAGTGTCGGTTAAGTGTGCCAAGTTTCAAAGCGATACGTCAAGACACTTTTTTGACATCTGTGGCAGAAGAAAAAAAATAATAATAATAATAATAATAATAATAATAATCATAAGAAATACAGTAAGGTCTTTCCCTCGGAAAGGGGAAAGACCTTAATAATGAAAAGTCATTTGTTCAAAGAACAAATGTGAGGTCTTTCCCGGCATTTCTTAGTGTTATGTCTAGGTATATGGTTGCTAATTTTGAAAATTGCTGCCCATAACCATTGGACTTTGGTCCTAAATCGAAGGGTTTGTTGAGACGGTCACAAAAAACGTTCACTATATTATCTCTGACGGTTTAAAAGTTTAAGCCATAAACTGATTAGCCGAAAAATGTCAAAGGCCATTACTTGAAAACGATTTGTCGCACAGTTTTCAATAATTTAAATCAAATGTAGATCTCAATGAGAGGAACATTTTTCTGATATATTGTCTGCTTAATATTTTTATGGTTTTTGAGTTATTTCGAAAACAAAATTTAGCCGAAACCTGTCAAGGGCCATAACCTCTAAAACGGTTTGTCGCACAGTTTTTTAACCTGTATATCAAATGTAGATCTCAATGAGAGGAACATTTTTCTGATATATTGTCTGCTTCAATTTTTTACGGTTTTTGAGTTATTTCGTAAAAAAAAATTAGCCGAAACCTCTCAAGGGTCATAACCTCTAAAACGGTTTGTCGCACAGTTTTTGAACATGTATATCAAATGTAGATCTCAATGAGAGGAACATTTTTCTCATATATTGTCTGCTTCAATTTGTTATGGTTTTTGAGTTATTACAAAAACAATATTTAGCCGAAACCTGTCAAGGGCCATAACCTCTAAAACGGTTTGTCGCACAGTTTTCGAACCTGTATATCAAATGTAGATCTCAATGAGAGGAACATTTTTCCTATATATTGTCTGCTTCAATTTTGTATGGTTTTTGAGTTATTTCGAAAACAAAATTTAGCCGAAACCTGTCAAGGGCCATAACCTCTAAAACGGTTTGTCGCACAGTTTTTGAACCTATATATCAAATGTAGATCTCAATGAGAGGAACATTTTTCTCATATATTGTCTGCTTCAATTTTTTATGGTTTTTGAGTTATTTTGAAAACAAAATTTAGCCGAAACCTGTCAAGGGCCATAACCTCTAAAACGGTTTGTCGCACAGTTTTCGAACCGTTATATCAAATGTAGATCTCAATGAGAGGAACATTTTTCTCATATATTGTCTGCTTCAATTTTGTATGGTTTTTGGGTTATTTTGAAAACAAAATTTAGCCGAAACCTGTCAAGGGCCATAACCTCTAAAACGGTTTGTCGCACAGTTTTCAAACCTATGTATCAAATGTAGATCTCAATGAGAGGAACATTTTTCTCATATATTGTCTGCTTCAATTTTTTATGGTTTTTGAGTTATATTGAAAACAAAATTTCAATGGCGGCCATTTTGAAAATGGTGGACGAAAAAATTTTTTTGATCCGATACATGTAATTAAGACCCTCATATCTACTTGGAAACCAAGTTTTGTGTAAATCCGACAACTTTGACGTTTTTGACAAACTTCGCGTCAAAATCGCGTAAACAGGAAGTGGATCGAAGAATGTTTTTTTGCATGACAAATCATGGCCATAAGTCAGGCAACATTTTCCTCACTTTAGATTTTTGATATCTGTCATTGTTTCTGAGTGTATCTGAACACAAGGGTAAACAGTGTTTGGGGAGATAACTCTGTTCCTAAAAATAGATAGGTGTCGCAGGGTGACTCAGGTCGAGCCCAGGTAGTGTCGGTTAAGTGTGCCAAGTTTCAAAGCGATACGTCAAGACACTTTTTTGACATCTGTGGCAGAAGAAAAAAAAAAAAATAATAATAATAATGAAAAGTCATTTGTTCAGAGAACAAATGTGAGGTCTTTCCCTGCATTTTGTAGTGTTATGTCTAGTTATATAGTTGCTAATGACTTTACCGTCAGTTACCATGGTTTTAGTGTACAAAGCAAGTGGTCCTAAGTCAGAATATTTATGGTTGCTAAGGACATTTATTGGTTGCTATGGACAAAATGTCACTTCCGGTCATACAATATGATATTTAAATTTAGTAAGTGATCCCGATTCCGTTTCCCATGTATTGTCCGCTTCAATTTTGTACAGTTACAGTGTTATTTTACAAAAACTGTTTACGGTGTCAGCCATTTTGAAAATGGCTGCCTATAACCATTCAACTTCGGTCTTAATACGAAGGGCTTGTTATGATCGTTACAAAAAAACCATATGTTTACTATATTATCCCTGACGGTTTTAAAGTTATAAGCCAAAAACTGATTAGAAAACCTGTCAAGGGCCATAACCTCGAAAATGGTTTGTCGCACAGCTTTCGACAATTTATATTAAATGTAGATCTCAATGAGAGGAACATTTTTCTGCTATATTGTCTGCTTCAATTTTTTATGGTTTTTGAGTTATATTGAAAACAAAATTTAATTGAAACCTGTCAAGGGCCATAACCTCGATAGCGGTTTGTCGCCCAGTTTTCAACCAAATATTTCAAATGTAGATCTCAATGAGAGAAACATTTTTCTGATATATTGTCTGTTTCAATTTTTTATGGTTTTTTTAGATATATTGAAAACAAAATTTCAATGGTGGCCATTTTGAAAATGGTGGACCGAAAAAAAATTTTGATCCGACATATGTAATTAGAACTCTCATATCTACTTGGAAACTAAGTTTTGTGGAAATCGAACAACTTTGACATTTTCGACAAACTTTGCGTCAAAATCACGTTAACAGGAAGTGGATCAAAATTTTTTTTTGCATTACGAATCATGGCCATGAGTCAGACAATTTTTTCCCCACTTTAGATTTTTGATATCTGTCATGGTTTCTGAGTTTATCTGAACACAAGGGTTTTGGGTTTGGGGCAGATAACTCTGTTACTAAAAATAGATCGGTTTCGCAAGGTGACTCAGGTCAAGCCCAGGTAATGTTGGTTAAGTGTCCCAAGTTTCAAAGCGATACGTCAAGACACTTTTGACCGTCTTTCCGGTGTTGTCCCTATTTCCATAGTAAAAAATGACGTTAAACGTCAAACAATAACACCCCGGAGGGTAAAAATCTATTATTTTATATTGTAAAATATCCGTAGGCCTCCTCCTCCCCCGGTTTCTTTTCTATTGTTTCTATAACATTCTAATTATTTAAAAAAGGGCCCGGCCCCCCAACCAGGGCAGCATGTAAACATATTTTGTTATTCATCTTGGTATTTTTAATTGATTGCCTCACATTGATTCAAATAGCTCTGTACTAATTTTGAGAAAAAACGGGAAAATCGGACTCTGCAGATTTAAATATTGTGACAAAAATTTGTTAAACTAGTTTTAAAAATTCATATACATTATTTTGGTGTAAAATAAATACTTCTTTGTCATTTCGCTGTATTTATAGTACACATTAAATGAACACTATACATTTCACTGAGGTGTCTTCGTCGAAGGTCGCGTTCATTTCATTTTGTCAGCGTCTTCCGTCTTTCGTACTGCGTTCTGTGTGGACGAATACTATAGCTACATGAAGCACGATCTTAAGTTTAATATCAGTGATTATTTATATATTTCAGGACGACACGGGTTATTACAAAAGGAGCTACCGACGAACATTTTAAGACGTTTTCATTCATAGGAATTTTACGCTGGAATGTGGAAAATAAGGAACACGAGTCACGTAGCAGACGACCGAATACACAAAAATTCACGTCGGAAATTGTTTCAATTTGATTAAAATGTGAGGTAAAATGCAGTTCGGATAGTTCGAACAACTTGTTGAGAAACGATTTACACTATGATTCACTGACGATAACTGAAATGGACATCACAGCAGACGAAATTTACAAATAAGGGGAGGTGTGGTCACGTGCTTCAGTCTGGGATTTTAAGGATTTATTGACTCGTGTACTTTGAGGAAATACGTTTTTAGACTGAAATCCACATTCTAAACGGAGAGTATCATCTATTAAGCTAACAAAGTAAGTTGATTAAATTTAGTGTTTTGGTCATGTATATTGAAAAAATGTACACTATGAAAGTAGACCAAACATCATAACAATTTTATGCAAACTTATTTTGTCATACATCTTGGTATTTTTAATTGATTGTCTCCATACAATATTATTATTATGATTTAGAAATAGCTTTGTACTCATTTTTAATGGAGAAACACACTAAAATAGGAGACAACAGCTTTAAATATTTTAAATTTAATAATTAAACAATAAGGAAAAGAGGGAAACTTGTAGAAATCACAAGGTTTTGTTTTAACATTGGTTTAAAATGTGTCGATTTAGGCTATTGTCACAGTGTTGAATATTTTTTCATGAAAATTTAGGAATATAGTGTACCATTTTTAAAGTAATTGCACTTAAATTGCTAATTTCTGTATAAATTTGCAAGTTAACATCATTTCAATCTTTTAATAATTTTCACATTTGGTTTAATACAGCAAATTTTGTAACAAAGTGCATGTTTTCTTCACTCGACACATAATTACACACTGTCGGAACTCACTGAATGTTCATTATTTTTTCAATTTTTGCCAAAAGATAGTTTTTTATGTTACAAAAAGTACATTTAATATGTACAAAAAATTTGAAATTAGTGTTTAAGCCATTTTGAATTGTCCATCATTGAAAAATTTTAAGTCTCATATGATTACCCCTTTCTAAGCCAAAAAGTACTAATATCTTGATACATATGAATTCTTATAGTTGTTTTTTTTTCGCTCGACAAGGCTTATCAGGTGCATATCAGATGAGCTCTAAGATATAAGATACTCTCTAGATACTGGTTATGTGTTACGTTTTCTGTATTGTAACACTTTTTAGTGTCTGGACAGGTCTGATTAATTGCAGCAAAGATGTGTATTTTTTTTTATCGTGATGTATGTTTTCCTTAAGTTAATATTCATGAGCTTTGGACAGTGATGTATGATTTGTCAAAAAGCTAGGCAGATTTTTCGCGCACGACATATGACCGTGTTAACTATATTATCTCTAACCGTTTTCAAGTTATAAGTCAAAAACCGAATAACAGAAATGCGTCAAGGCTGATAGCTCGAATACAGTTCATATAACAGTTTCGGATACATTATACTAAATGAAGGTTTTGATGAGAGGATAACTTTAAATATACATGTTTACTATATTATCTCTAATCGTTTTCAAGTTATAAGTCAAAACTGATTAGTCAAAACGTGTCAAGGGCCATTACCTCGAAAACGGTTTGTCTGACAGTTTTCAACAATTTATATCAAATGTAGATCTCAATGAGAGGAACAATTTTCTGATATATTGTCTGCTTCAATATTTTATTGTTTTTGAGTTATATTGAAAACAAAATTTAGCCGAAACCGGTCAAGGGCCATAACCTCGCAAACGGTTTGTCGCACAGTTTTCAACCAATTATATCAAATGTAGATCTCAATGAGAGGAACATTTTTCTAGTATATTGTCTGCTTCAATTTTTTATGGTTTTTGAGTTATATTGAAAACAAAATTTAGCCGAAACCTGTCAAGGGCCATAACCTCGAAAACGGTTTGTCGCACAGTTTTCAAACAATTATATCAAATGTAGATCTTAATGAGAGGAACATTTTTCTAGTGTATTGTCTGCTTCAATTTTTTATGGTTTTTGAGTTGTATTGAAAACAAAATTTAACCGAAACCTGTCAAGGGCCATAACCTCGAAAACGGTTTGTCGCACAGTTTTCAAACCTTATATCCAATGTAGATCTCAATGAGAGGAACATTTTTCTGATATATTGTCTGCTTCAATTTTGCATGGTTTTTGAGTTATTTCGAAAACAATATTTAGCCGAAACCTGTCAAGGGCCATAACCTCTAAAACGGTTTGTCGCACAGTTTTCGAACCTTTATATCAAATGTAGATCTCAATGAGAGGAACATTTTTCTGATATATTGTTTGCTTAAATTTTTTTATGGTTTTTGAGTTATTTCGAAAACAAAATTTCAATGGCGGCCATTTTGAAAATGGTGGACAGAAAAAAAATTTTGATCCGATATATGTAATTAGGACCCTCATATCTACTTGGAAACCAAGTTTTGTGTAAATCCGACAACTTTGACGTTTTCGACAAATTTCGCGTCAAAATCGCGTAACCAGGAAGTTGATGGAAACAAAATTTTTTCCGTAACGAATCATGACCAGGAGTCTAGCAACATTTTCCCCACTTCAGATTTTTGATAACGGTTATGGTTTCTGAGTTTATCTGAACACAAGGTTTTTGGGTTTGGGGCAGATAACTCTGTTACTAAAAAATGATTTGTTTCGCAGGGTGACTCAGGTCGAGCCCAGGTAGTGTCGGTTAAGTGTGCCAAGTTTCAAAGCGATACGTCAAGACACTTTTTTGACATCTGCGGCGGAAAAGAAGAAGAATAATAAAAAAAATAATAATTAAAAGGCATTTGTTCCGAGAACAAATGTGAGGTCTTTCCCTGCATTTTGTTAGTGTTTTGTCTAGGTATATGGTAAACAGTTAGTTGCACTGTTTTGGACCCTATATATCAAATATAGATCCCAATGAGAGGAACATTTTTCTCATATATTGTCTGCTTCAATTTTGTATGGTTTTTGAGTTATATTGAAAACAAAATTTAGCCGAAACCTGTCAAGGGCCATAACCTCGAAAACGGTTTGTCGCACAGTTTTCAGTCAATTATATCAAATGTGGATCTCAATGAGAGGAACATTTTTCTAATATATTGTCTGCTTCAATTATTTATAGTTTTTGAGTTATATTGAAAACAAAATTTAGCCGAAACCTGCCAAGGGCCATAACCTCGAAAACGGTTTGTCGCACAGTTTTCAACACTGTATATCAAATGTAGATCTCAATGAGAGAAACATTTTTCTAATATATTGTCTGCTTCAATTTTGTATGGTTTTTGAGTTATATTGAAAACAAAATTTATCCGAAGCCTGTCAAGGGCCATAACCTCGAAAACGGTTTGTCGCACAGTTTTCAGCCAATTATATCAAATGTAGATCTCAACGAGAGGAACATTTTTCTGATATATTGTCTGCTTCAATTTTTTTTGGTTTTAGAGTTATATTGAAAAGAAAATTTAGCCGAAACCAGTCAAGGGCCATAACCTCGAAAACGGTTTGTCGCACAGTTCTTGACCAGTTATATCAAATGTAGATCTCAACGAGAGGAACATTTTTCTCATATATTGTCTGCTTCAATTTTTTACGGTTTTTGAGTTATATTGAAAACAAAATTTAGCCGAAACCTGTCAAGGGCCATAACCTCGAAAACGGTTTGTCGAACAGTTTTTGACCAGTTACATCAAATGTAGACCTCAACGAGAGGAACATTTTTCTAATATATTGTCTGCTTCAATTTTTTACGGTTTTTGAGTTATATTGAAAACAAAATTTAGCCGAAACCTGTCAAGGGCCATAACCTCGAAAACGGTTTGTCGAACAGTTTTTGACCAGTTACATCAAATGTAGATCTCAACGAGAGGAACATTTTTCTAATATATTGTCTGCTTCAATTTTTTACGGTTTTTGAGTTATATTGAAAAAAAAATTTAGCCGAAACCTGTCAAGGGCCATAACCTCGAAAACGCTTTGTCGCACAGTTTTTGACTCTATATATCAAATGTAGATCTCAATGAGAGGAACATTTTTCTAATATATTGTCTGCTTCAATTTTGTATGGTTTTTGAGTTATATTGAAAACAAAATTTCAATGGCGGCCATTTTGAAAATGGTGGACCAAAAAAAAATTTTGATGCGCTAGATGTAATTAGGACCCTCATATCTACTTGGAAACCAATTTTTGTGGAAATCGAACAACTTTGACATTTTTGACAAACATCGCGTGAAAATCGCGTAAACAGGAAGTTAAACAATAAAAAATTTTTTGGGTGATTAATCATTGTCAGAAGTCAGGTGACAATTTCCACACCTTAAAATTTTGATATCGGCTACGGTTTAAAAGTTTAATTGAAAACAAGGGTAAACAGTGTTTGGGGAGATAACTCCGTTTCTAAAAATAGCTCGGTTTCGCAGGGTGACTCAGGTCGAGCCCAGGTAGTGTCGGTTAAGTGTGGCAAGTTTCAAAGCGATACGTCAAGACACTTTTTTGATAATGACGGCGGAAAAGAAGAAGAATAATAAAAATAATAATAATCAGAAGAAATACAGTAAGGTCTTTCCCTTGGAAAGGGGAAAGACCTTAATAATAATAATCAGCAGAAATACAGTAAGGTCTTTCCCTTGGAAAGGGGAAAGACCTTAATAATAATCATAAGAAATACAGTAAGGTCTTTCCCTTGGAAAGGGGAAAGACCTTAATAATCATAAGAAATACAGTAAGGTCTTTCCCTTGGAAAGGGGAAAGACCTTAATAAGAAACAGACAAAATGCAATAAGTCTTTCCACTGGAAGTGGAAAGCCTTAAATATAAGTTCATTGGTTCTACCGAACAAATGAGAGGCTTTCCACTTATTGCATAAATGACCTTGACATTGACTTTGGCTATATGGAAATTGAATCTTCTTTTCAAAATAAACAAAAGAAAGAAAAACCATTCGTATATCTTTTGAAATAAAAAAGGTAAAAAAATAGGAAGTTAATTGAGATAAGTGACCTTGACTACCAAGTGTTTGATTTTTGCATATTCAATGCTTTAAAAACAAATCATTTATTTGTATTTACCATTTTATATACACGAAAAAGCAGAATTTCCAAAAAATATTATTTGACCATGACTGCTGTCAATATGACCTTGACCATGCTGAGGGTCAATAAAGGACCAACAGTGAAGATCCTTTGTCAATATGTCTTAAAATTATGAAGAAATGCCTATTTATCATAAATACCCAAATTTATAAGATGACCTTGACCTTTTACCTTGTTTCTATTTTCAAGGTCAAGGGTCATAATGGTCTTTGGTGAACTCCCCATGCCTCTACTATCAATAGTTAATAAGTTATCAATGAAAAAATAAATATCAATGGTTGTAATGGGAGATAACTCCTATAAGATGAAGTCAAATCCTTTTCCTTTAAATAGAAAAAAGTTGCGCATTTATGAGGCCGACATTTTATCCGTTATAAGTTATAAGCTATCTTTTACCGTTTCAAAGAAATAGCGATGACAAGATAATGTCAAAATTTCAAACGTGACCTTGACCTTTGACCTTGTGTCCATTTTCAAGGTCAAGGTCAATGATGACTAATGATATAAGGTTTCATATAAATATCTGTCATAGTTACTGAGATAACGCTATATACACTATATTTAATTGATCCAGGGGAGATAACTCTTTCAAAAGTCAAATCATTTATAGTGACCTTTCAAGACCTTAATATGATACACATTTTGGTAAAAGATTTATTTCTGTATCTCTTATGGTTCAGGAGGAGAATCGCACACACCACAGTGTCAAAATTTAGAATGTGACCTTGACCTTTGACCTTGTGACCTTTTTCAAGGTCAAGGTCAATGATGACCAACTGTGAAATATCTAGTCTCTGTCACCTCTGGTTCATGAGTTACTATGGTACAAAATGTACTTCCAATAAATAAGGGGAAATAACTCCTACAAGGAGTAGTCAAAATACTTTGCGCGATATG
The DNA here is from genome assembly GCA_944474755.1 of Limnoperna fortunei. Taxonomy (NCBI): domain Eukaryota; kingdom Metazoa; phylum Mollusca; class Bivalvia; order Mytilida; family Modiolidae; genus Limnoperna; species Limnoperna fortunei. Next base: position 88,381,630 of record OX104114.1, on the reverse strand, counting down.
TAACAAATTGTCGCAATCAATAGCTGACCATTTTGCAACAATTTTCATTGCGAAATCTTTTACGGTTTCAAAGTTTATCTGCACACAAGCTTTTTATGACAGGGGAAATAACTCCGTAAAGAAAAAGTGTTCAGTGTGACAGGGTTAACTGCGAATGCTTAATGTCTCATACATTCATAGTACAAAATGTCTTTACGACATGTCGCGAAACAAAATTTATAATGGGAAAAGAAAAAACTTGGCGGAAGAATAATAAGAATAATAAGAAACAGACAAAATGCAATAAGTCTTTCCACTGGAAAGTGGAAAGCCTTAATAAACAGACAAATAACAGGAAGGCTTTCCACTCGGAAAGTGGAAAGCCTTAAATATAAGTTCATTGGTTCTACCGAACAAATGAGAGGCTTTCCACTTATCGCAAAAATGACCTTGACATTGACTTTGGTTGATGGAAATTGACTATTCTTTTCAAAATAAACAATCGAAAGAAAAAACCATTCGGCTATCTTTCGAAATAAAAAAGGTATAAAAAATAGGACGTTAATTGACATAAATGCCCTTGACCAGCAAGTTTTTGATATTTGCATACTTAATGCTTTAAAAACAAAGCATTTATTAAGATTTACCATTTTATTTACACGAAAAAGCAGAATTTCCGAAAAATATGTTTTGACCTTGACTTTTGTCAATATGACCTTGAAAATGCTGAGGGTCAATAAAGGACAAACAAACAGTGAAGATCCTATGTTAATATGTCGTATAATTATGAAGAAATGACTATTTATGATAAATACCAAAATTTATAAGATGACCTTGACCTTTGACCTTGTTTCTATTTTCAAGGTCAAGGGTCATACTGGTCTATAGTGAAGACCCCATGCCTCTACTATCAATAGTTGATGAGTAATTAATGAAAACCTAATTATCAATGGTTGTAATGGGGGATAACTCCTATAAGATGAAGTCGGATCCTTTCCCTTAAAATGTAAAAAAGTTGCGCCTTGATGAGACCAACATTTTATCCATTACAACTTATAGCCTATCTTTTACCGTTTCAATGAAATAGCGATGACAAGACAATGTCAAAATTTCAAACGTGACCTTGACCTTTGACCTTGTGTCCATTTTCAAGGTCAAGGTCAATGATGACAAATGATATAAGGTTTCATGTATATATCTGTTATAGTAACTGAGATATAGTGATATAATGTATTTCACAATATATTTTATTGGTCTAGGGGAGATAACTCTTATAAAAATGTCAAATAAAAAAGTGACGATTCAAGACTTTAATATGATACACATTTTGGTAAAGGTTTCTATTCTCTATCTGTTATAGTAAAGGAGATCTGCACACAACAAAGGGTCAAAAATTAGAACATGACCTTGACCTTTGACCTTGTGACCTTTTTCAAGGTCAAGGTCAATGATGACCAACTGTGAAATATCTAGTCTTTATCACCTCTGGTTCATGAGTTACAATGGTACAAAATGTACTTCCAATAAATAAGGGGAAATAACTCCTACAAGGAGTCGTCAAAATACTTTGTGCGATATGTAACAAATTGTCGCAATCAATAGCTGACCATTTTGCAAAAGTTTTATTGCGAAATCTTTTACGGTTTCATAGTTTATCTGCACACAAGCTTTTCTGTAACAGGGGAGATAACTCCGTAAAGAACAAGTGTTCGGTGAGCCAGGGTTAACTGCGAATGCGTAATGTCTCATACATTAATAGTACAAAATGTCTTTACGACATGTCGCGAAACAAAATTTATAATGGGATAACAAAACTTGGCGGAAGAATAATAAGAATAAATATAAGTTCATTGGTTCTACCGAACAAATGAGAGGCTTTCCACTTATCGCAAAAATGACCTTGACATTGACTTTGGTTGATGGAAATTGACTATTCTTTTCAAAATAAACAATCGAAAGAAAAAACCATTCGGCTATCTTTCGAAATAAAAAAGGTATAAAAAATAGGACGTTAATTGACATAAATGCCCTTGACCAGCAAGTTTTTGATATTTGCATACTTAATGCTTTAAAAACAAAGCATTTATTAAGATTTACCATTTTATTACACGAAAAAGCAGAACTTCCGAAAAATATGTTTTGACCTTGACTTCTGTCAATATGACCTTGACCATGCTGAGGATCAATAAAGGACAAACAAACAGTGAAGATCCTATGTTAATATGTCGTATAATTATGAAGAAATGACTATTTATCATAAATACCAAAATTTATAAGATGACCTTGACCTTTGACCTTGTTTCTATTTTCAAGGTCAAGGGTCATACTGGTCTATAGTGAAGACCCCATGCCTCTACTATCAATAGTTGATGAGTAATTAATGAAAACCTAATTATCAATGGTTGTAATGGGGGATAACTCCTATAAGATGAAGTCGGATCCTTTCCCTTTAAATGTAAAAAAGTTGCGCCTTGATGAGACCAACATTTTATCCATTACAACTTATAGCCTATCTTTTACCGTTTCAATGAAATAGCGATGACAAGACAATGTCAAAATTTCAAACGTGACCTTGACCTTTGACCTTGTGTCCATTTTCAAGGTCAAGGTCAATGATGACAAATGATATAAGGTTTCATATAAATATCTGTTATAGTAACTGAGATATAGTGATATAATGTATTTCACAATATATTTTATTGGTCTAGGGGAGATAACTCTTATCAAAATGTCAAATAAAAAAAGTGACGATTCAAGATTTTAATATGATACACATTTTGGTAAAGGTTTCTGTTCTCTATCTATTATAGTAAAGGAGGAGATCTGCACACAACAAAGGGTCAAAAATTAGAACATGACCTTGACCTTTGACCTTGTGACCTTTTTCAAGGTCAAGGTCAATGATGACCAACTGTGAAATATCTAGTCTTTATCACCTCTGGTTCATGAGTTACAATGGTACAAAATGTACTTCCAATAAATAAGGGGAAATAACTCCTACAAGGAGTCGTCAAAATACTTTGTGCGATATGTAACAAATTGTCGCAATCAATAGCTGACCATTTTGCAAAAAGTTTTATTGCGAAATCTTTTACGGTTTCATAGTTTATCTGCACACAAGCTTTTCTGTAACAGGGGAGATAACTCCGTAAAGAACAAGTGTTCGGTGAGCCAGGGTTAACTGCGAATGCGTAATGTCTCATACATTAATAGTACAAAATGTCTTTACGACATGTCGCGAAACAAAATTTATAATGGGATAACAAAACTTGGCGGAAGAATAATAAGAATAATAATAATAATAATAATAAATATAAGTTCATTGGTTCTACCGAACAAATGAGAGGCTTTCCACTTATTGCATAAATGACCTTGACATTGACTTTGGCTATATGGAAATTGAATCTTCTTTTCAAAATAAACAAAAGAAAGAAAAACCATTCGTATATCTTTTGAAATAAAAAAGGTAAAAAAATAGGACGTTAATTGAGATAAATGACCTTGACTACCAAGTGTTTGATTTTTGCATATTCAATGCTTAAAAAACAAATCATTTATTTGTATTTACCATTTTATATACACGAAAAAGCAGAATTTCCAAAAAATAGTATTTGACCTTGACTGCTGTCAATATGACCTTGACCATGATGAGGGTCAATAAAGGACCAACAGTGAAGATCCTTTGTCAATATGTCTTATAATTATGAAGAAATGCCTATTTATCATAAATACCCAAATTTATAAGATGACCTTGACCTTTTACCTTGTTTCTATTTTCAAGGTCAAGGGTCATAATGGTCTTTGGTGAAGTCCCCATGCCTCTACTATCAATAGTTAATAAGTTATCAATGAAAAAGTAAATATCAATGGTTGTAATGGGAGATTACTCCTATAAGATGAAGTCAAATCCTTTTCCTTTAAATAGAAAAAAGTTGCGCATTTATGAGGCCGTCATTTTATCCGTTATAAGTTATCAGCTATCTTTTACCGTTTCAAAGAAATAGCGATGACAAGATAATGTCAAAATTTCAAACGTGACCTTGACCTTTGACCTTGTGTCCATTTTCAAGGTCAAGGTCAATGATGACTAATGATATAAGGTTTCATATAAATATCTGTCATAGTTACTGAGATAACGCTATATACACTATATTTAATTGATCCAGGGGAGATAACTCTTTCAAAAGTCAAATCATTTATAGTGACCTTTCAAGACCTTAATATGATACACATTTTGGTAAAAGATTTATTTCTGTATCTCTTATGGTTCAGGAGGAGAATCGCACACACCACAGTGTCAAAATTTAGAATGTGACCTTGACCTTTGACCTTGTGACCTTTTTCAAGGTCAAGGTCAATGATGACCAACTGTGAAATATCTAGTCACTGTCATCTCTGGTTCATGAGTTACAATGGTACAAAATGTACTTCCAATAAATAAGGGGAAATAACTCCTACAAGGAGTCGTCAAAATACTTTGCGCGATATGTAACAAATTGTCGCGATCAATAGCTGAGCATTTTGCAACAACTTTCATTGCAAAATCTTTTACGGTTTAAAAGTTTATCTGCACACAAGATTTTTATGACAGGGGAAATAACTCCGTAAAGAAAAAGTGTTCGGTGTGACAGGGTTAACTGCGAATGCGTAATGTCTCATACATTCATAGTACAAAATGTCTTTACGACATGTCGCGAAACAAAATTTATAATGGGATAACAAAACTTGGCGGAAGAATAATAAGAATAATAATAATAATAAGAAACAGACAAAATGCAATAAGTCTTTCCACTGGAAAGTGGAAAGCCTTAAATATAGGTTCAATCGTTCTAAAGAACGATTAATAGGCTTTCCACTTCAAAAGAAGACCTTAAATAAATGACCTTGAAACCAAAAAGCTAAGAAACATACGTAATTTGTCTATAGCAATTAATAAGAACAAAAATTATTAAAAAACTATTTAGATATCTTTAAAAATAAGAAAGGTCATTAAATAGGACGTAAGAAAACATGAATGACCTTGACAACTGATCTTTTAATCTACGTAAATATTACTTATAGGCAATAGCATTAAAAGAAGAAGCCATTCAAAATACATAGTACCATGAAAAACATTTATAAAGGACTTTGACCTTGACTTTTACAGCATGACCTTGACCATGCTGAAGGTCAACAGTGATCAACATTGAAGATTTTATGCCAATATCTCTTAAAGTCATTAAGATATGACTACTTATAATATATACAAAAAAATAGAAAATGACCTTGACCTTTGACCTTGTATTTGTTTTCAAGGTCAAGGGTCCTAATGATCCATAGTGAAGACCCCATGCCTCTACTATCAATAGTTGATAAGCAATTAATGAAAAACTAATTATCAATGGTTGTAATGGGGGATAACTCCTATAAGATGAAGCCGGATCCTTTCCCTTTAAATAGAAAAAAGTTGCGCCTTTATGAGACCAACATTTTATCCATTATAACTTATAGCCTATCTTTTACCGTTTCAAAGTAATAGCGATGACAAGACAATGCCAAAATTTCAAACGTGACCTTGACCTTTGACCTTGTGTTCATTTTCAAGGTCAAGGTCAATGATGACCAATGATATCAGGTTTCATATATATATCTGTTAAAGTTACTGAGATATAGTGATATAATGCAATTCACAATACATTTTATTGGTCTAGGGGAGATAACTCTTATAAAAATGTCAAATAAAAAAGTGACGATTCAAGATCTCAATATGATACACATTTTGATAAAGGTTTCAGTTCTCTATCTATTATAGTAAAGGAGGAGATCTGCACACAACCAAGGGTCAAAAATTAGAACATGACCTTGACCTTTGACCTTGTGACCTTTTTCAAGGTCAAGGTCAATGATGACCAACTGTGAAATATCTAGTCTATATCACCTCTGGTTCATGAGTTACAATGGTACAAATTGTACTTCCAATAAATAAGGGGAAATAACTCCTACAAGGAGTCGTCAAAATTCTTTGCGCAATATGTAACAAATTGTCGCAATCCATAGCTGACCATTTTGCAACAACTTTTATTGCGAAATCTTTTACGGTTTCATAGTTTATCTGCACACAAGCTTTTCTGTAACAGGGGAGATAACTCCGTAAAGAACAAGTGTTCGGTGTGACAGGGTCAACTGCGAAAGCGTAATGTCTTATACATCCATAGTACAAAATGTCTTTACGACATGTCGCGAAACAAAATTTATAATGGGAAAAGAAAAGTTGGCGGAAAAAAATAAGAATAATAATTAAAGTTCATTGGTTCTACCGAACAAATGATGGCTTTCCACTTATCGCAAAAATGACTCTGACATTGACTTTGGTTTTATGGGAATTGACATTTCTTTTCAAATTAAACAAAGGAAAGAAAAAACCATTCGGCTATCTTTCGAAATAAAAAAGGTAAAAAATTAGGACATTAATTGACATAAATGCCCTTGACCAGCAAGTTTTTGATATTTGCATACTTAATGCTTTAAAAACAAAGCATTTATTAAGAACTACCATTTTATTTACACGAAAAAGCAGAAGTTCCGAAAAATATGTTTTGACCTTGACTTCTGTCAATATGACCTTGACCATGCTGAGGGTCAATAAACGACAAACAGTGAAGATCTCATGTCAATATGTCGTATAATTATGAAGAAATGACTATTTATCATAAATACCAAAATTTATAAGATGACCTTGACCTTTGACCTTGTTTCTATTTTCAAGGTCAAGGGTCATACTGGTCTATAGTGAAGACCCAATGCCTCTACTATCAATAGTTGATAAGTAATTAATGAAAACCTAATTATCAGTGGTTGTAATGGGGGATAACTCCTATAAGATGAAGTCGGATCCTTTCCCTCTAAATGTAAAAAAGTTGCGCCTTAATGAGACCAACATTTTATCCATTATAACTTATAGCTTATCTTTTACCGTTTCAATGCAACAGCGATGACAAGACAATGTCAAAATTTCAAACGTGACCTTGACCTTTGACCTTGTGTCCATTTTCAAGGTCAAGGTCAATGATGACTAATGATATAAGGTTTCATATAAATATCTGTTATAGTTACTGAGATATAGTGAAATAATGCAATTCACAATATCTTTTAGTGGTCTAGGGGAGATAACTCTTATAAAAATGTCAAATAAAAAAAGTGACGATTCAAGATCTTAATATGATACACATTTTGGTAAAGGTTTCAGTTCTCTATCTATTATAGTAAAGGAGGAGATCTGCACACAACCAAGGGTCAAAAATTAGAACATGACCTTGACCTTTGACCTTGTGACCTTTTCCAAGGTCAAGATCAATGATGACCAACTGTGAAATATCTAGTCTATATCACCTCTGGTTCATGAGTTACAGTGGTACAAAATGTACTTCCAATAAATAAGGGGAAATAACTCCTACTAGGAGTCGTCAAAATACTTTGCGCGATATGTAATAAATTGTCGCGATCAATAGCTGAGCATTTTGCAACAACTTTCATTGCGAAATCTTTTACGGTTTCAAAGTTTATCTGCACACAAGATTTTTATGACAGGGGAAATAACTCCGTAAAGAAAAAGTGTTCGGTGTGACAGGGTTAACTGCGAAAGCGTAATGTCTCATACATTCATAGTACAAAATGTCTTTACGACATGTCGCGAAACAAAATTTATAATGGGAAAAGAAAAAACTTGGCGGAAGAATAATAAGAATAATTAAAACGCATTTGTTCCGAGAACAAATGTGAGGTCTTTCCCTGCATTTTGTTAGTGCAATGTCTAGGTATATGGTTGCTAATGGCTTTACAGTTAGTTGCTATGGTTTTTGTGTACAAAGCAAGCAGTCCCAAGTGAGAAAATGTATGGTTGCTAAGGACTTTTAGTTGGTTGCTATGGACAAAATGTCACTTCCGGTCATAAAATATGATATTTGATAATATATGAATTCTGTTAGTGATCCCGATACAGTTTCCCATGTATTGTCTGCTTCAATTTTGTATCGTTTTGAGTTATATTGAAAACAAAATTTAGCCGAAACCTGTCAAGGGCCATAACCTCGAAAACGGTTAGTCGCACGGTTTTCGATTATTTATATCAAATGTAGATCTCAATGAGAGGAACATTTTTCTAATATATTTTCTGCTTCAAATTTTTATGGTTTTTGAGTTATATTAAAAACAAACTTTAGCTGAAACCTGTCAAGGGCCATAACCTCGAAAACGGTTTGTCGCACAGTTTTCGACCAGTTATATCAAATGTAGATCTCAATGAGAGGAACATTTTTCTAATATATTGTCTGCTTCAATTTTTTATGGTTTTAGAGTTATATTGAAAACAAAATTTAGCCGAAACCTGTCAAGGGCCATAACCTCGAAAACGGTTTGTCGCACAGTTTTCGACTATTTATATCAAATGTAGATCTCAATGAGAGGAACATTTTTCTAATATATTGTCTGCTTCATTTTTTTATGGTTTTAGAGTTATATTGAAAACAAAATTTAGCCGAAAACTGTCAAGGGCCATAACCTCGAAAACGGTTAGTCGCACAGTTTTCGATACTTATATCAAATGTAGATCTCAACGAGAGGAACATTTTTCTAATATATTGTCTGCTTCAATTTTGTATGGTTTTTGAGTTATATTGAAAACAAAATTTAGCCGAAACCTGTCAAGGGCCATAACCTCGAAAACGGTTTGTCACACAGTTTTCAACCCTATATATCAAATGTAGATCGCAAGGAGAGGAACATTTTTCTGGTATATTGTCTGCTTCAATTTTGTATAGTTTTTGAGTTATATTGAAAACAAAATTTCAATGGCGGCCATTTTGAAAATGGTTGACCAAAAAAAAATTTTGCTGCGATAGATGTAATTGGGACCCTCATATCTACTTGGAAACCAATTTTTGTGGAAATCGAACAACTTTGACATTTTCGACAAACTTTGCGTGAAAATCGCGTAAACAGGAAGTTGATCGAAAAAAAATTTTTTGCGTGATTAATCATTGTCAGGAGTCAGGTGACTATTTCCACACCTTAGAATTTTGATATCGGTTACGGTTTAAAAGTTGAATTGAAAACAAGGGTAAACAGTGTTTGGGGAGATAACTCCGTTTCTAAAAATAGCTCGGTTTCGCAGGGTGACTCAGGTCGAGCCCGGTCAGTGCCGGTTAAGTGTGCCAAGTTTCAAAGCGATGCGTCAAGACACTTTTTTGACAACTGCGGCGGAAAAGAAGAAGAATAAAAATAATAATAATAATAATAATTAAAACGCATTTGTTCCGAGAACAAATGTGAGGTCTTTCCCTGCATTTTGTTAGTGCTATGTCTAGGTATATGGTTGCAAATGGCTTTACAGTTAGTTGCTATGGTTTTTGTGTACAAAGCAAGCAGTGCCAAGTGAGAAAATGTATGGTTGCTAAGGACTTTCAGTTGGTTGCTATGGACAAAATGTCACTTTCGGTCATAAAATATGATATTTGATAATATATGAATTCTGTTAGTGATCCCGATACAGTTTCTAATGTATTGTCTGCTTCAATTTTGTATCGTTTTGAGTTATATTGAAAACAAAATTTAGCCGAAACCTGTCAAGGGCCATAACCTCGAAAACGGTTAGTCGCACGGTTTTTGATTATTATATCAAATGTAGATCTCAATGAGAGGAACATTTTTCTAATATATTTTCTGCTTCAAATTTTTATGGTTTTTGAGTTATATTAAAAACAAACTTTAGCTGAAACCTGTCAAGGGCCATAACCTCGAAAACGGTTTGTCGCACAGTTTTCGACCAGTTATATCAAATGTAGATCTCAATGAGAGGAACATTTTTCTAATATATTGTCTGCTTCAATTGTTTATGGTTTTAGAGTTATATTGAAAACAAAATTTAGCCGAAACCTGTCAAGGGCCATAACCTCGAAAACGGTTTGTCGCACAGTTTTCAACCAGTTATATCAAATGTAGATCTCAATGAGAGGAACATTTTTCTAATATATTGTCTGCTTCAATTTTTTATGGCTTTAGAGTTATATTGAAAACAAAATTTAGCCGAAACCTGTCAAGGGCCATAACCTCGAAAACGGTTAGTCGCCAAGTTTTGATACTTATATCAAATGTAAACCTCAACGAGAGAAACATTTTTCTAATATATTGTCTGCTTCAATTTTTATGGTTTTAGAGTTATATTGAAAACAAAATTTAGCCGAAAACTGTCAAGGGCCATAACCTCGAAAACGGTTAGTCGCACAGTTTTCGATACTTATATCAAATGTAGATCTCAACGAGAGGAACATTTTTCTAATATATTGTCTGCTTCAATTTTGTATGATTTTTTAGTTATATTGAAAACAAAATTTAGCCGAAACCTGTCAAGGGCCATAACCTCGAAAACGGTTTGTCATATAGTTTTCAACCCTATATATCAAATGTAGATCGCAAGGAGAGGAACATTTTTCTGGTATATTGTCTGCTTCAATTTTGTATAGTTTTTGAGTTATATTGAAAACAAAATTTCAATGGCGGCCATTTTGAAAATGGTTGACCAAAAAAAAAATGTTGCTCCGATAGATGTAATTGGGACCCTCATATCTACTTGGAAACCAATTTTTGTGGAAATCGAACAACTTTGACATTTTCGACAAACTTTGCGTGAAAATCGCGTAAACAGGAAGTTGATCGAAAAAAAAATTTTTGCGTGATTAATCATTGTCAGGAGTCAGGTGACTATTTCCACACCTTAGAATTTTGATATCGGTTACGGTTTAAAAGTTGAATTGAAAACAAGGGTAAACAGTGTTTGGGGAGATAACTCCGTTTCTAAAAATAGCTCGGTTTCGCAGGGTGACTCAGGTCGAGCCCGGTCAGTGCCGGTTAAGTGTGCCAAGTTTCAAAGCGATGCGTCAAGACACTTTTTTGACAACTGCGGCGGAAAAGAAGAAGAATAATAATAATAATAATAATTAAAACGCATTTGTTCCGAGAACAAATGTGAGGTCTTTCCCTGCATTTTGTTAGTGCTATGTCTAGGTATATGGTTGCTAATGGCTTTACAGTTAGTTGCTATGGTTTTTGTGTACAAAGCAAGCAGTCCCAAGTGAGAAAATGTATGGTTGCTAAGGACTTTTAGTTGGTTGCTATGGACAAAATGTCACTTCCGGTCATAAAATATGATATTTGATAATATATGAATTCTGTTCGTGATCCCGATACAGTTTCCCATGTATTGTCTGCTTCAATTTTGTATCGTTTTGAGTTATATTGAAAACAAAATTTAGCCGAAACCTGTCAAGGGCCATAACCTCGAAAACGGTTAGTCGCACGGTTTTCGATTATTTATATCAAATGTAGATCTCAATGAGAGGAACATTTTTCTAATATATTGTCTGCTTCAATTTTTTATGGTTTTAGAGTTATATTGAAAACAAAATTTAGCCGAAACCTGTCAAGGGCCATAACCTGGAAAACGGTTTGTCGCACAGTTTTCGACCAGTTATATCAAATGTAGATCTCAATGAGAGGAACATTTTTCTAATATATTGTCTGCTTCAATTTTTTATGGTTTTAGAGTTATATTGAAAACAAAATTTAGCCGAAAACTGTCAAGGGCCTTAACCTCGAAAACGGTTAGTCGCATAGTTTTCGATAATATATATCAAATGTAGATCTCAACGAGAGGAACATTTTTCTAATATATTGTCTGCTTCAATTTTTTATGGTTTTTGAGTTATATTGAAAACAAAATTTAGCCGAAACCTGTCAAGGGCCATAACCTTGAAAACGGTTTGTCACACAGTTTTCAACCCTATATATCAAATGTAGATCGCAAGGAGAGGAACATTTTTCTGGTATATTGTCTGCTTCAATTTTGTATAGTTTTTGAGTTATATTGAAAACAAAATTTGAATGGCGGCCATTTTGAAAATGGTTGACCAAAAAAAAATTTTGCTCCGATAGATGTAATTGGGACCCTCATATCTACTTCGAAACCAATTTTTGTGGAAATCGAACAACTTTGACATTTTCGACAAACTTTGCGTGAAAATCGCGTAAACAGGAAGTTGATCGAAAAAAATTTTTTTGCGCGATTAATCATTGTCAGAGGTCAGGAGACAATTTCCACACCTTAGAAATTTGATATCGGTTATGGTTTAAAAATTTAATTGAAAACAAGTGTAAACAGTGTTTGGGAAGATAACTCCGTTTCTAAAAATAGCTCGGTTTCGCAGGGTGACTCAGGTCGAGCCCAGCTAGTGTCGGTTAAATGTGCCAAGTTTCAAAGCGATATGTCAAGACACTTTTTTGACATCTGTGGCAGAAAAAAAAATTCGAGGCCTAAGGTCGAGGTCATATCTGAACTTTGACCTTGAGATTTTCTTTAAGGTCATGTCACAGAACAACAAATGGTGAAGACCCAAGGTGTTTTCGACTACAGTTTGCGTATTTTGTTGACAACCGGAGTCCCATTAAACATTCAATGTATACCGCTCGCCTCCGCTCGACAAAATTTTTTGGCCAAATTATGGCACAAAGTTGTCTCAAAAGTTCCTTAACATTTATCACTTGTCAGTTTTTGTCTAAATTTTATAGTTTCTGAGTTGTTCTGATAACAAGGTTTTCAGTGTTTGGGCAGATAACTCTGTAAAAAAAAAGTTTTCGGTGTCGCAGGGTCAAATCTGAACAGGTCTTAAGAGTACGATACTTGGTTTAAAAGATCAAAATGATATGTCGCGAACTGTTTTTTATGCACTGTTTTGAAAATGTGGCGGAAAAAAAAAGGAAGAATAATAATAATCAGAAGAAATACAGTAAGGTCTTCCCACTGGAAGTGGGAAAGACCTTAATAATCAGAAGAAATACAGTAAGGTCTTTCCCTTGGAAAGGGGAAAGACCTTAATAAGAAACAGACAAAATGCAATAAGTCTTTCCACTGGAAAGTGGAAAGCCTTAATAATAAGAAACAGAAGAATAACAAGAAGGCTTTCCACTGGAAAGTGGAAAGCCTTAATAATAATAATAAGAAACAGACAAAATGCAATAAGTCTTTCCACTGGAAAGTGGAAAGCCTTAATGAAAAGTCATTTGTTCAAAGAACAAATGTGAGGTCTTTCCCGGTATTTTCTTAGTGTTATGTCTAGGTATATGGTTGCTAATTTTGAAAATTGCTGCCCATAACTATTGGACTTTGGTCCTAAAACTAAGGGCTTGTTTAGACGATCACAAAAAACCTATGTTTACTATATTATCTCTGACGGTTTAAAAGTTATAAGCCATAAACTGTGAGCCGAAACCGCAAAGGCCATAACTTGAAAACGATTTGTCGCACAGTTTTCAATAATTTAAATCAAATGTAGATCTCAATGAGAGGAACATTTTTCTGATATATTGTCTGCTTAATATTTTTATGGTTTTTGAGTTATTTCGAAAACAAAATTTAGCCGAAACCTGTCAAGGGCCATAACCTCTAAAACGGCTTGTCGCACAGTTTTTGAACCTGTGTATCAAATGTAGATTTCAATGAGAGGAACATTTTTCTGATATATTGTCTGCTTCAATTTTTGATGGGTTTTGAGTTATTTCGAAAACAAAATATAACCGAAACCTGTCAAGGGCCATAACCTCTAAAACGGTTTGTCGCACAGTTTTCGAACTGTTATATCAAATGTAGATTTCAATGAGAGGAACATTTTTCATATATATTTTCTGTTTCAATTTTTGATGGTTTTTGAGTTATTTCGAAAACAAAATTTAACCGAAACCTGTCAAGGGCCATAACCTCTAAAACGGTTTGTCGCACAGTTTTCGAACTGTTATATCAAATGTAGATTTCAATGAGAGGAACATTTTTCTAATATATTGTCTGCTTCAATTTTGTATGGTTTTTGAGTTATTTGGAAAACAAAATTTAGCGAAACCTGTCAAGGGCCATAACCTCTAAAACGGTTTGTCGCACAGTTTTTGAACCGTTATATCAAATGTAGATCTCAATAAGAGGAACATTCTTCTGATATATTGTCTGCTTCAATTTTTTATGGTTTTTGAGTTATTTCGAAAACAATATTTAGCCGAAACCTGTCAAGGGCCATAACCTCTAAAACGGTTTGTCGCACAGTTTTCGAACAGTTATATCAAATGTAGATCTCAATGAGAGGAACATTTTTCTCATATATTGTCTGCTTCAATTTTGTATGGTTTTTGAGTTATTTCGAAAAAAAATTTAGCCGAAACCTGTCAAGGGCCATAACCTCTAAAACGGTTTGCCGCACAGTTTTCGAAACTTTTTATCAAATGTAGATCTCAATAAGGGGAACATTTTTCTCATATATTGTCTGCTTCAATTTTTTATGGTTTTTGAGTTATATTGAAAACCAAATTTCAATGGCGGCCATTTTGAAAATGGTGGACCAAAAAATTTTTTTGATCCGATACATGTAATTCATGGTTTCTGAGTTTATCTGAACACAAGGGTAAACAGTGTTTGGGGAGATAACTCCGTTTCTAAAAATAGATCGGTGTCGCAGGGTGACTCAGGTCGAGCCCAGGTAGTGTCGGTTAAGTGTGCCAAGTTTCAAAGCGATACGTCAAGACACTTTTTTGACATCTGTGGCAGAAAAAAAAAATAATAATAATTAAAAGTCATTTGTTCAGAGAACAAATGTGAGGTCTTTCCCTGCATTTTATTAGTGTTATGTCTAGGTATATAGTTGCTTATGACTTTACGGTCAGTTACCATGATTTTAGTGTACAAAGCAAGTGGTCCTAAGTCAGAAAATGTAGGGTTGCTAATGACATTTGGTTGGTTGCTATGGACAAAATGTCACTTCCGGTCATACAATATGATATTTAAATTTAGTTAGTGATCCCGATTCAGTGTCCGTTTCAATTTTGTACGGTTTAAGTGTTATTTCATAAAAACTGTTTACGGTGTCGGCCATTTTGAAAATGGCTGCCCGTAACCATTCGACTTTGGTCTTAAATCGAAGGGCTTATTATGACGGTCACATAAAAGCCATATCTGTACTATATTATCTCTGACGATTTTAAAGTTATAAGCCATAAACTGATTATCCGAAACAAAATTTAGTCGAAACAAGTCAAGGCCATAACCTCGAAAACGGTTTGTCGCACAGTTTTCAACACTATATATCAAATGTAGCTTTCAATGAGACAAACATTTTTCTAATATATTGTCTGCTTCAATTTTTTATGGTTTTTGAGTTATATTGAAAACAAAATTTAGCCGATACGTGTCAAGGGCCATAACCTCGAAAACGGTTTGTCGCACAGTTTTCGAAACTATATATCAAATGTAGACCTCAGTGAGAGAAACATTTTTCTGATATATTGTCTGCTTCAATTTTTTATGGTTTTTGAGTTATATTGAAAACAAAATTTAGCTGAAACGTGTCAAGGGCCATAACCTCGAAAACGGTTTGTCGCACAGTTTTCGACACTATATATCAAATGTAGATCTCAATGAGAGGAACATTTTTCTGATATATTGTCTGCTTCAATTTTTTATGGTTTTCGAGTTATAGCGAAAACAAAATTTCAATGGCGGCCATTTTGAAAATGGTGGACCGAAAAAAATTTTTGATCCGATATATGTTATGAGGACCCTCATATCTATGAGGAAAACAAGTTTTGTGTTAATCCGACAACTTTGACGTTTTCGACAAATTTCGCGTCAAAATCGCGTAAACAGGAAGTGGATCGAAAAAAAAATTTTGCGAAATGACATGTCGCCAGGAGTCCAGCGACATTTTCCACACTTCAGATTTTTGATACCTTTTATGGTTTAGGAGGAGATCTGTGCACAAGGTTTTCCGGTCTGGGGCAGATAACTCCGTTACTAAAAATACATCGGTTTCACAGGGTCGGCTAAGGCGAGTACCGGTATGACCAAATAATGGTACCAAGTATCGAAAAGATATGTCGCGACACTTTTCGTCAATTGATGGCAGAAAAGAAGAACAATAATAATAATCAGACGAAATACAGTAAGGTCTTTCCTTCTGTGGAAGGGAAAGACCTTAATAATAATCATACGAAATACAGTATTCCTTGGAAAGGGGAAAGACCTTAATAATAATAATAATAATAATAATAATAATAATAAGAAACAGACAAAATGCAATAAGTCTTTCCACTGGAAAGTGGAAAGCCTTAATAAGAAACAGACAAAATGCAGTAAGTCTGTCCACTTGGAAAGTGGAAAGCCTTAAATATTAAGTCTGCAATACAAAATATAAAGACTTCCCGTATTTTTAAGAGGTTGCGAGAGCCTCATGCAACATGATTAATTTACGCTTTGAAGTTTTATGGGAATTTTTAAAGTTTGCATTATTCTTATTTAAAAAATAAAAACAAAAACTGAATACAAAAATATGTTGTCTCATTAATTACCAAACAAACAACTAACAAAAGTATCAGTGAAATTGATCAAGTTCAAACATATCTATAAAGCCAATCTAACAGGTAGATTTAACACTCAAGAAAACATTAATCTTAAGTTTATCAGATAAACATTTATTCGAGTTTTGGAAGATTAATCCAGCTGCATGAAATTAATGTATGATCTCGACTCAACGTGACAGTTATTCAAAATTAAACTGGACACAATTATTATTTAACTTAATGCGCGGAGATAATACAAATGGTATATATTAATCAGTAAAGTGATTTGTCTTTTTTTCCAAATGTGTTATATATAAGTTAAAATAAGTTTTAACTCTTTTAGGTTTGTAGTGTTCACGCCTATGCCCAATTTTGCAGGATGTACTCGACTCCAATTTTAATTGACACAAATTTCTAGTTTTCCTAACGCAGGTCAAGGATTTTCTCCGGCTACTCTAATAAAAACTGAACGCCATGATATAGTTGAAAACTTGCTGAAATTGGCTTTAAATTCCATTCAAACAAACATGTGCCCGATTTCATCGTAGAATTATTATCTGGTAATAAAGAGTACTTAATAAATATCTACTTTCATCGTTGCTTATTAACGCTAACATATTTTCGATTTACAAATATTAGCATAATAAGAAATAAAAAAAATTTGTTGAACTGTTTCACCACAAGGCAAGCATAGAGTTGTATTGTGGAAAAGAAGAAGAGAATTCACAGTTTCTGTAAAAATTCGCCGGGCCTTGTTGACGACGCAGATTCTAAAATTGTTTGTAATAAAGGATTGTACAACTGACTTTTTTAAAGAAAAAGTCGCCTTTAGAAACGGAGGGTCATCTTTATCAAGACGTTTTCTGACAGGTTATAAGCGTCCGTTTTTGGTCGGCAAAGTTTTGAACTTGACGTTATGACCCTGTACACATGCGTTGTGCCTAATGTCGAGTGAATTGTACTCGGTATATAAAGTACAGATCTTGGAAGATACTTTCAAATGGTGTTAATAGTCCCCTAATGCGATGGTATTGATGGATCACAACAAGTTGTAGGTAGGTGCCATGGCCAAGTATCCCTGCATCAAACCGACGTATTAATTGATGTACCAGACGAGAAAGTCTTGAAATGTTGACATGCCGTATTCGGACCAGATTGTTGACATAGCCTATCTTCTCCAAGGTTATGTTGCTGTCTTTCAAAGAGCTGTAGAAGGCAGCATGTGGAGGATGTTTCGAATAGTGGAGCTTTTTTAGAGCTGGAACCACTAGTACGGAAAGAAACTGTCACTCGGTGATGTCAAAAGCTTTCAAAAATTTGGCGTAACTGACCCGTAACATGCATACTGGTTCTTCCGTTTCACGGTAAAATTTTCGTCGGGCATGTCTAAGAGTTTGAAAAGATGTTGATTAGGCTCATGTCGATTTTGGACTAGTTAAATCCGAGGAGGCATCTAGTTTTTCCTCTAGTTCTTTTTCTTTTCATTTTCCTCTTGTAATTCATCATCGTCTTCGTCGTTGTTTTCTAAGAGGACCACGGGCAGATTCTCGATGGTCAGGCGTGAAAATGCATCGTCAACCTGATGTTGCGCTAATGCGCAAGTTTGCTGCCGATCCGGGACATATCCTCAACGATTTTTCCTTAAAGAACATAGAGATCGGCTTCGGATGCACAGTAGGGTTCTGTGAAATCTGGCATGATATTGAAGACGAACACCAAGCACGGATTAGAAATAAAGGTAATAACAAAATACCGAACACCAAGGAAACTGTCAAAAAGACAAGTCCAAAAACGGGCAAACTTTAGAACCAACAACCAATAATATAGCAACTACTGCAATAGTTATGACTTGGTACCGGCATTTCAAAAGAAATGATGGGTTAAAAGAGGTTTTATGGCATATCAACCCACCCAGCCCCCACCCCCGATCCAATTCCTGTAGTTGAGTTAGGATGTTAAGGAAAATGGTTAGTTATCATATACCATTAGTCAGTAATAGATTAATCCAATAATCATCGCAGCACAATCACTGTGTACTTAGTTAAAATGTTGTGAAAAGTATCTGCAATCGTATTTTAAATATTGTTCAATGATTTTGACATATGACTTTCGAGCGGAATCGTAAATACAGCAACCATAATCTAACTTTGATTGGAACAGCCAGTTATATCAATTAAGTAAAACCTTACGATCCGTACCCTAGTTAGTGTTAGACACAACCTTTAAAATATCTAATGCCATTAGACATTAATTTTTTTAACATTTTGAAAACAGGAAAAAATGCGAGTTTAGAATAAAAAAAAATGAAACCAAGAAAAGCAGTTTCTGTCACAATTATACGTTTATCTTTCAATGTAATTTCGAGATCTGGACGCTTTTTTCTTTTGTTACAAAAATGCATGCCAACAGTTTTGGCAGTGGCCAATTGAGAACCATTTTCCACTTCCCACTTTTCTGTTCTGTTTAAACATAACAGTTGTTGACGTTCAATATTATTCATGTTTTGACTTCGGTATCAAATGATGAAATCGTCAACACACAAAGAACCATCAATATTATCTTTCAATACTTAAGCAAGACTATTAAATTTAATGCTGAATAAAGTAACGAAAAGGAAGCTCCCTTGGGGAACACCCATTTATTGTTTAAAGGGTCGGACGGAGTTGAATTTACCCGAATTTTTAATTCTTTATTAGATAAAACAATTTAAATGATGGTAGGAAGTCTATCTCTCAATCTCATATCAAAAGATCCTTTAAAATACCATATTTCCATGTTGGGTCGTAGGCCTTTTCTAGATCGAAAATGATTGGAAGAAGATGTTCATTTTCAAAATATGATATATATTTCAAAACGCACCAAAATGAGTGTTATAGACTAATAGTTCAAAGTGGTCTTTCCAGGTTTTGGGTAGGCAAAACGGTGTCTATTTTCCAAATAGATTGCAAGTCAGACGTTTCGGGAATTATGTTAAGAAGATTTAAACGACATTGTATAGAGGATAGTGACAGATGTCTGAGAAGTTGGTAATGAATTTCATCTGTCCACTTGCTGTATCGTGGGATTTATTTCAAGAAATTTTGAGCTCTACAATGTCGTTTAAATCTTCTTAACATAATTCCCGAAATGTCTGACTTATTCAAGTCGTTAAAAAATCGAAGAATGTGTCCATGGGACACGGATGCCCCGCTAACTGAAGTCCCAAACAGGAAGTAGTTGTCCGACAGGTCTGAAAGTCGCTTAGGACGTACAACTTGTGATACTGAACCACCCTGCCAAATTTCAAATTGTTCTCATGTACGGTTTCTGAGAAAAGCTTGACGAAAATTTGTTCGGACGTACAGACGGACGGACGGACGGACAGACGGACGGACATGAGTAAAACTTAATGCCCCCCGACATGTCGTCGCGGGGGCATAAAAAACTGTCCTTTTCTATTGGAAGATTTCAACAAACAGAGTTATCTAACCTGAAGATATCTCCAGTGTAAATGTGTTGCCACAACGCGTGTGTTTTGATGTGTACCGCTATCATATTGTGGCATAATTTGAGTCTTGGAAGCTCAGATATGTTTTTTTCTTGTTAATATTGTCAAAGGCCTTGTACACCAACACAACAAATATTTTAGGATTTTTATTGCTGAACAGACAGCTGTCGTCACAACGCGTTTTTACTGAAAAGCAGCGTGAAATTCTTATCTTACCCACGGGTTGAGATAAGGATATCTCAACCGGCTAAAAATAAGCATCACGATGTCTCATTAGTGAGAAAGGGCATCACAGCTCAAAACTGTCATGATTATTTAAATACTTTGACAAGAAATGAAATTAAACAATAATGTTTATACAATTATGGATGACCTGTATATGTAATTACACATCTTGGCATTTGGTATCTGATTTACAATATGGAAATATGGAATTAGACGTTTACTCAAATAAATTGTTTTAAGGGCCTCGGTGGCCGAGTGGTCAAGGTAGTTCGTCTACTATTAATCACGTGGTCTGTCAACACTGAGATTGTGGGTTCGATTCTCACTGCAGACAGCGTGTACTCGACTCCAATCTTAATTGACAAGGATTGCCAGTTTTCCTACCGCAGGTCGGGGGTTTTCTCCGGGTACTCCGGCTTCCTCCCCCAATAAAAACTGGACGCCATGATATAGCTAAAAGTGGCGTTAAACACAATCAAACAAACAAACAAACAAATAAATTTTTTCGTCTTGAATTAAGAGGAAATACCGATGGCATAGCGTGACGTAAACCTCCAATCCATCAATCAACACGTTCTGTTATGTATGTACAAGCATTTTCTCTGCAAAACTGTGTATTTGACTGCTCGTACAACCCTACAGACATTCAATAGGCTTAGTCCCGTCATAAGAAATCTCAAATTTTTTGTCAGAAACATTTTTAAGAATTTCTCTTTAAATAAACATTTTATATGTTTTTTTTTATTTTAGGACAAAAAATATTATTTCCACGTGCTTGCAAATATTGTTTACTAAATTAAGAATTGGTAAAACTTCACATCCAGCATGATGCAGTCATATAAATATCCATGTATTGCACATAATTATAATACAATATATAGTTATATAATATTATAATATAATCATGTCATTGTATATCCTACGTGTTATACGTTTATATAACATTATTGAATTTTGTTACACCCTTACAGCTTCATAACGACTGTATCTTTGTTGTTTAGCGGAATTTTCTATTAGAATTGTATACATTGCTCTTAATACAAGTATGATTATGATGCCTGTTTTGAAAAGAAAACGTCACAAGGCACTGAACATGAAAATAAATACTTATAAGTGCATCTGACAGGCTCAATATTGCTGAATAACTGCATCAAGGCTCTGATTATCAAATTGTTCCCGTTTAATTGTGAAGAGGCAAAAGCTGTGGGTTGAATAAAATATTCAAATCATTCACGAAATATCAGGAAACCTATTATTCATCTCTTGTATAATATTATTGTAAGCATGATGTTAATGTTAGTACCAATGGCTTGATTGTTTTGTATTCGCTAATGAACAATGTAAGTCAATTTAACAGTACTTAGAATGTCCAACTGTTGGTAATAAGATGTTCTCAAATTTTTTGGACCTATATGAAATGATATAGTTAGTAGCTACACGTTTTAGTAAGTATACATATAAATATTTACATTTCAACGCTTTTGTTGTTCAGTTTGGTTTTGTAAGTCAGATATATAACTTTGAATACGGCGATGAGATAAAAAATTGAAACATTTATTTTTTAAGATACCATAGCTTTATTCCTCGCTAAAATTGTTCAATGATAAATGTTAATGATAAACAATAATAATGCTCTGAACAATAATAATGCTCTGAACAATAATAATACTCTACACATCATCTGAAATTCACAACAACCTAATCTGATTTGGCTTATAAACCTTGTTACTTGATTACCCCATATTCTTTGCAAACATGTTAAGCAGCCCAATAAGACACCAAGGCAACTCTATCTAAAACCGGTCTTTATCGTGTAAG
The DNA here is from genome assembly GCA_944474755.1 of Limnoperna fortunei. Taxonomy (NCBI): domain Eukaryota; kingdom Metazoa; phylum Mollusca; class Bivalvia; order Mytilida; family Modiolidae; genus Limnoperna; species Limnoperna fortunei. The sequence continues at coordinate 88,359,717 of OX104114.1, read as the reverse complement.
AAGTGTGGTACTCTCCAAACAGGTTACTCACAACGTTTCGCCAGCTTTCTGTATTATGACATGACAAACCCACCCCAACAATAAAATGTCATCAGATGCACATACATTTTCATACACATGCGTAAGTTTTTTGCCATAATTCTAACTGTCCTGATCATGGCTTCGAGAAAATATTATTAAAACAAACCTTTTTGGCAGCTACTAGATTTTTTGCACTGCTCTTCTTTCTACCATGTGCATAATCAGTTTTCTATGTTGGTATGTACGTAAAGTATTGCATATTACAAAGGCTTAAAGATTTTCTTAGTGATAATGCATTTAAAGAATAACCTGCAAAACATCTTTTGTCCACTCAAAAAATACTAAGAAATCGATTTTTTTAATTTTAAGTTTTTTCCCTTTTCTCTTATGTTTGATATTAAAATACAACACACTTTGTAATAACTAACCGTCAAAAAAATTATATTGCAAATCATATTGTGGAAAACCTCTGTACAAAATTTGTCGCACATACTTGCCCAGAAATTGTACGCTCATTGAACTTCACGTTCATTCAACGTTAAAAAATGCAGTACCTGAATGGGCATGCTAAGCATGTTATAACAAAGATTTTGAATTATCATTAAGCTTTCTTGTTGAATACACTATTTTTTGTCTGATACATGTACGACTAAATCTCACGAACACCTGGGATTTTTCTATTTTGCCTTATATCGCTTGACTTCTAATATCATTAATGGATAAGGTAATATCAAGGCTTTTATTCAATATAGTTTATATTTCATCCGAATGCATAGCACATACTTCCAAAGCTAACACTAGTGTTCATGCCTTTCTATTGTTTGTTTTAACAAAACAAAAAATAATTTATTGCAAGTGTCTCTACTTCATTTACCAAAATTTGCAGCTTAAGCTGGGTCAATATTCCAAAAGCTAATCGCATCTGTAATCTGTGCCAGGAAGGATTAGGAAATGAATTCCACATTCTCTTTCAATGTAAAAATGATGTTGTAATGGACATTAGAGCAAAATATATTCCAAATTATTATACAAGTAATCCAAATTACGAAAAAATGAAAGGTCTCCTAACACTTTGTAATGTCAAGGTATTAAAAAACCTGTCATTATTTATCAAAAAAATGTCTGTATTATTGTTATGATTTTGTCGTATTTACCTAAACCACTTTGCTCATACTCATTCTGTTGTTTGTATATAAGTTGTATTTATATGATTTGACCTCATGTAACACATGTAGTACTGTGTCTGAGTGTATCAATAAAAACTTGAAACTTGATATCACTTTAATTACTACTAGTTACTAGGCAACTTGTAAGATTACTTAGTACAAAGACGTATCTTACGTCTTTACGCTTTATGAACCAGTGTCTTTATGCCGTTGTCTCTAGATTTATGTGTCTATGTGCAGAATAAATAACCATTTTATGCTCACATCGTATTTAAATAAAATGTCATCAAAGATACCAAAGTTAATAGATTGCTACGCCAGATGCGAGTTTCGTCTTATGGAACAAATATTTCTTATACAAATATAAAAAGCTGACTTATAGTGTACAATTCTTGTAGCAAAATTCAAGGACGATTTGTGACATTAAGTAGAAACATGGAAACACCCTTGTAAATCTGCCAAACATGTATGTTGTACTCTTAACGTTTTTTGGACAAATTATTTTAAAGAAATCCTATCTAAAATGTTGTTGTATTTCTTCAACGAGCCAATTATAAGTCCAGCAAATACTTAAAAAGTTGTAATATATAAATTAATTAGATAAATTATTTTATTTAAATCATATCTAAAATGTTGTTAGATTTCTTCAACGAGCCAATTATAAGTGCGGCAAAACGTAAAAAGTTGTAAAAAGTTGTAATATATAAATTATTTGGATAAATTATTTTTTTTAAGTTGTTAGATTTCTTCAACGAGACAATTATAAGTGCGGAAAATACGTAAATTAATTAACAAAATTGTAAAAATGTGTTCGTAACAAATGTGACTAGACAAAATTGAATGTATAGCGTTTTCAAAATATATGAAAACATTATTTTAAAGGCAAAAATTTAAAAAAAAACATTCATAAAGTTTTTATATTTCAATTCAACAATTTTAAAGAAAGATAAACGTACCAAAATACAGCTTCTATTATTTCATTCCCAGAAATTTACAGAAATTTTGAGTTATAATTACGGCATTATACTATCTAATGAGGTCACATTGAGACGCGGAATACGTATTACGTACAAACGTTTTAGTACCAAACAAATATACAAAATTTTAGGAAAATAAGCGACTAAATAAAAAAAATTTCTGACTGTTTAAATGTATTTGTTTTTCTTTTTCTTGTTACAATTTACAACGCCATTTATATTGAAAATCTTAGTTAAAAATGTTATTTTCCCAATAAATCGCATATCTTTGTTGGTGAGCAGACGGATATAATTCGTTTTGTTCAAAATCTGAAAACTACTAGTTTATTGACAATTTCGTCATTCGTTTAAGGCCTCAAAACAACAAGATATTTACTAGGACACTTAAAATCCCCAACAACGTGCGCCACGTTATGGCAACCTAAAGTCAAATGAAAATAATTGAAGAATGGGCGTCTGAAAATGAAAGCTTTAGACTGATCTATTAAACACAATGCTTTCAAATAAGATTCTTTGTTACCTGTATCCTTTGCGGAAATAATGTATTGCATTTCTAAAAATACACCGAATTTTGTGATGGTAAGACTTTAAACGTGGCTGATGTGTTAAGTGGTGCCTTAGATCTGTACAGAAGTTGAAGCATTGATATTTCTTTTTGTATTACTTTGCCCGATGGCTGCAAGTATGTTATGTTTAATTTGTTAATCTCATTCTGTTTGGGCATCTACTGACAACTCCTCTATGCTAGCGACGCATCCTAGGGTATCCCTATGATTTTGTATTCAACTAGTGACCCCTTATATAATGATTATTTAGCTAGAATAACACATTCGCTTCTTTAGCGTAAAGTTTTACGGCTTTTGCATCATTTTTCGAAAGCATCATCTGTGGAATTGCAAAAATGTGCATCGTCTAATATGAATCTATGGTACAGCGAGACTTTTTCTCCTTCTTACTAGATTGTGACTACTCTCGGATATGACTTATAAGTGGAAATTAACCGTAGTGATGCGATAGGTACCGTTCGTTGAACATGCTTTACTTCTTTTTTTCAGAGCAACTGAACTCCTGCCTGGTTTACATGGTGTTCGTGTTTATGCCTGTTCGTTGTATTGTTGTTCCCGCTAAGTTTAACCTTTGTTACGACCATCGCTGACTTTTCGTTGCATGAATATACTACTTGGTATCTTTGAACTTTTTCTTGCATCAAAATGTTAAGCTTGTATAGTTTTCATCATTTCGTTACAGAAAAATATTAATAATAAATGAATCTGTTCTAACACTGTCTGATCAGTTGACTTTGTATGTTTGTATGTTCTTGTGCATTAAATTCTATATTATAGGGTTATTGCATGAATATTGGGAAATATTGTCCCAAGCAAGTGTTATATTGCACGAGCTTGCGAGCACATCTTGCGAGGGACAATATTTTCCAATATTCATGCAATAACCCTTTTATTATATAGTAATAATTTTTTGGTCCTTTTAAATGATTATTATCTTTTCTATTTTGTAATATTTTACTAGGTCTAATATTATCATATTTTTACTTGGTCAATATTACAGATATAGATTTTGTTGTAGATTTACATATAATAAAAACATTTTTTTTATATTCTGTGTTTTTATTTGTTGCTCCTTATTGTTGTGAATATATGCCCACAGATCGACTCGAATTTCGTCCATACTAGAAATTCGGCGATTACTTTGTAAACAATGACCCCATGGCTAAATTGCTTTTAAAATATCTTGCATTTATTGCTCTAACCAAATGACTCATAAATAATAAAATACAATGCGTTTTAGCTAAATTAAAGCGACACACTTTCATCGCCGAAATTCGAATCGAGTGTAGTACCAGTAGCTTCCTGCTTTGAAACGAGCCAGTTGTATACACGATATTTATAAATCCCGTTTTGTACAGTTTACACTTGACTTTTTACTTTGTTGGTCTGAAATTTACTTTTATCTACAATCGAATTCTTCTATTTGTTCAGTTCAAGCGGTTCTGCTAATTTAACCCTCGAGAGCAGATTATGTATGTCACTTTCGGCCATGTTTGTTTACCAAACAACAGTAAAATATAAAAGTCGATGTTCGGAACACATCTGTAATTTTCCCGGAAATTACATAAAAGGCCGAGATTCGGTGTAAAATATGAAAATATACTGCACTTTATTGCTATATGAAATACAATGGGGAAAAAATATTACTATATAATAATAGGTAATATTGTTGTATGGCTGACTTGATAGAAGTAACTCATGGTGAATAAAACAGTACGACCTTACGAAGCAGTCCTTTCTTTACTGCTATTTTATTACTATTTTTTTGTTTCTTCAAATATAATAGATTAGATAGCTTAATTAACTCGTATGTTCATGATAAGACATTGTTCATTCATTTCGTATTTGTATTGGCCATTTTGTTTTAAATATATGCAATATTTTATGGTTCTGTCATATAATATGAAAAAACTCATGTTGATTGTTCACTATAATGATGTTTATGAGACATATAAACAATAAACATATTATTGAGTTCACATAAAAGACATAACAATTCACAACTTTTCCCTTTATTACTTTTAAAAAATGGAGATAATTAAGTTATTTTATTTGCTGTGCTCTAATAGAAACTTTTGAGAATCCTCTGCCGTCCAACGCTTTTGTAAACTTTGATGGGGGTGTGTGACGTCAGAGAGCTCTCCCCTCAATAGACAAAACAGAGGATTTGGCAACATGGGTGTGAGTCGTCACATTTCACAATCTCATGATGTTATAAAAATGTTCGTGTGCTTTAACTACCTGTAAATATAAATTGCTTCTCTACACATTTTTCTCCTTGAAAATAATCATCTTAACTACAATCGAGATAAATGTAATCCGTTTTTTATAAAGGGCAATAACCCGCTAAGGTTAAAAGGTCAAGGCATATATACAATAACGTTAGGAACGTGTAAGTGACGAAATTGGTTTAAACTCTTTCGTTTTGGTTTTTCTATATATCATTTGACTATTACTGATGCTTATCTAGACCCTCACGATCCGTTTTAAATTGATTTTTTGTGAAACTGTTTCATAAACGGATGCTAACCGTTACCTACTTCAATACAAGTTTTTTTTAAATCCAGCGCACTGGATCGTTTAAATATACTGGTCCTTATCCTAGATGAAGGTAATAACAAAATACCGACACCGAGGAAAAAAGGCAATCCACAAATCAAAGTCCGAGAAACCGGCAGACTCCAGAACCAAACCCCAAGAATATAACTACAGCACTGGTTCTGACTTGGTACATTCATTTCAAAAGAAATGGTGGGTAAAACCAGGTCTGGGTTTCATAAAACTTCTCAAATTGAGATTTTCCTCAAATATCTGAGTATTTCCTCAAATTTAAATTTTCAAGCAATCTGATTGGTCAATTTTTGAGTTGAGGAGAAGTTGAGGAAATCCTCAAATTTGAGATGTTTTATGAAACCGGGCCCAGGGTTTATAGCATGCCAAACCTACCGCTTCCATTATTGTAGTATGTATGTTCCTTAGAGAAATTATCATACAATAGTTGCTTATATAGAAAGCATGACCACGATATCTTGACCACACAAGTGAGAGTGGTATTGCCTTTTTCATTTCAAAGGCGAGAGGAATGTCAACGTTGACTATGCCTGCTATATCAGCAACAATATATTCTTTATTTGTAGGTATTGTTGTACGATTTCAATGCGGACCTCGTGATATATTATTATTCGTTATATTTCATCATATATACTTCCACATGTCATTCTCTAAACGTATTTATTGATACAAATGTAAAACTAGAGTAAAAACACCTGTGAGCAATGCTCACCATTGATACCCCCCGCTTCACAATTACTTTGAAAATTCAGGTGTTCTTAATTATGAAATTGAAACTTTATCTAGTTAAACGTGAAGGCGAAATTGCAGATAATACATGTAACCCTCCCCAATCCCCCAAAGAATGGCATCCCCTATGTCAATGACAAAGTCCATGTTTTTCTATGGCAAACCTCCAATAATATTCTGATCAAAATGTTTAATATCCAATGCACAATGGCAGTATGTGACCAAGATTCTGTATAAGTTTCAACAAATTCCATTCAGTGGTGTAGGAGGAATTGCAAATAAAAGATGGGTATCCAATTATGTCCATTACAAACTCCATGTTTTTCTATGGGAAACCCCAAATATCATTCCGATCAAATGTTAAATATCTCCTGCACAATGGCACTATGTGACATTGATTCTGTGTAAGTTTCAACAAATTCCATTTAGTGGTGTAGGAATGAGTTGCACATAAGAGATGGGTATCCCTTATGTCCATGACAAAGTCCATGTTTTTCTATGGGAAACCCCAAATATCATTCCAATCGAAATGTTATATATCTAGTGTACAATGGCAATATGTGACAACATTCTGTGTAAGTTTCATCAAATTCCTTTTAGTGGTGTAGGAGGAGTCGCACATAAGAAATGGGTATCCCCTTATGTCAATGACAGTCCGTGTTGTTCTATAGGAAACCCCAAATATCATTCCAATCAAAATAATAAATATCTCCTGCACAATGGCACTATGTGACAAGGATTCTGTGTAAGTTTCAACAAATTCCATTCAGTGGTGTAGGAGGAGTTGCACATAAGACATGAGAACCCCCTTAGGTCAATGACAATGTCCATGTTTTTCTATGGGAAACCCCAAATATCGATCCGGTCAAAATGTTTAATATCTCCTGCACAATGGCACTATGTGACAAGGATTCTGTGTAAGTTTCATTATATTCCATTCAGTGGTGTAGGAGGAGTTGCACATAAGAGATGAGGACCCCCTTAGGTAAATGACAATGTCCATGTTTTTCTATGGAAAACCCCAAATATCGATCCGATCAAAATGTTTAATATCTCCTGCACAATGGCACTATATCACAAGGATTCTGTGTAAGTTTCATTAAATTCCATTCAGTGGTGTAGGAGGAGTTGCACATAAGAGATGAGGACCCCTTAGGTCAATGACAATGTCCATGTTTTTCTATGGGAAACCCCAAATATCGATCCGATCAAAATGTTTAATATCTCCTGCACAATGGCACTATGTGACAAGGATTCTGTGTAAGTTTCATGAAATTCCATTCAGTGGTGTAGGAGGAGTTGCACATAAGAGATAGGGACCCCCTTAGGTCAATGACAAAGTCCATGTTTTTCTATGGGAAACCCCAAATATCATTCCGATCAAAATGTTATATATCTCCTGCACAATGGCACTATGAGACAAAGATTCTGTTTAAGTTTCATCAAATTCCTTTCAGTGGTGTAGGAGGAGTGGCAAATAATAGAAAGTGTAACGGACGGACGGACGGAAGGACGGACGGACACCATGAACACTATATACCCCCCGCTTTTCAAGCGGGGGGTATAAAAACCGGGTTTTCATTAGTTATTATTAGAGAGGTCATTACCACGATTTATGCTCGCGGGCGTTATCAATGTGTGATCAATGGTTGATAATGCCCTCAGGTCAAATTACTGTATATACCAGCTGAACTTGTTTTATTCAAATGATACAAACATAATTTTATTATTATAAAATAAAAATATTTTTAATTCTGACTGTTACATATATGACATTGTTAAAAACTTAAATTAAGTGGACCAAATACGTCTCAGCCCCAGGAGAGAGGAAAAGGAGTTATCGTGACCAATACTGCCATTTTTTCATTTTTGACAAAAAAGTTCCTATACAAGCATAATCAAAATAAAATATGCTAAGAGTCAGAGATTTTTTTAACAATTTAAGAATACTACCACCATTTTTACTGAGAAAAAGTTGGACTTTTATAACTAGTATTATCAAGTAATCAATGGGGTCATTCTTGTAGTACAAGCATTGCAGCCAAATGTCCAAATATTATGTGACCTCACGTCTGTTGGTTTTTTCAAAATGTAAAATAATATTTATCTTCGATGCAAAGTCATCATGATATGCCAATAGCTGTCTCTAGGTGCTGTTTTTTTTTCTTATATTGTTGACTCCAATATTGTTTTGAAATTTTTTGTGCTGTGGTCTGGTTGCTATATCGTGGAATTTTTCCATGTGTCAATTATATCAAAAGAATGTTCTATGTCAGTAATTGCATAATACCTGTACATGTCAAATGTTGCCCAAAGCTTCAGCCCTCGAAATTTAACTCACAGCCTTGCTTTCTCTTAGGATGGAAAGGGCTGTTGCAGAACTTTTGGTACAGTGATTTCAACATTTTTTAGAAATTGTTATTTTTTATATAAAATAATCTTTTAAAAATCATCTTTTTCTGTTTCAGGCAAGGAATCTTATTCTATATTTTACAGAGAGATAAAAAACAAGCATTGATTTAACTGTAAGTAATGCTGTAATTTAAATTGTGTTGAAGCATGTACATCCAGACATGACATACATGTGTAACATGAACTGAAAACATTAATATAATATCAGGTAAATGAATGGAAGTATTTTGCATATTACTCACATGGCAAACTAAATAGTGAACAATTTTAAGCCAGAAATAACAACAGGGTGTTAAAGTTTTTCACAGGCAAGTCGAAAAATACTTACAGATCGAAAAACGTACAAAGTGTCGACATTGGTCGTATGCGCTCTCATGATCTTGTATAAAAACTATGATGTTAAGAGTACATTCATTAACAGTTTTCAACAGTGCTAGAAAACAAATTGAACAGGCGGGCAAGTCGTATTAGTGTGAATACATTCCTCTAGTGCAACATAAAGTTAATTCTCAATATAAAATAAAGTTAATTAAATGTTAATTCAAAGTATGTGTCTGCAGCTTTACTTAACTGGGGGAGTTATTATAACGTCCAACCGACATTAAATAACATAATTACATTGAAACATAACGAAAAAAAATCAATCGTTGTGTTAAAGCGAAATAAAAATTACATGTGTATGTTTATTATCAGATTGATGTGATCAAGTTTTTACGCATGTTTAGTAGACAACCACTTTTATATATTCAGATAAAAGATAGAGCTTTCTTTTTTAATGTTGTTTTTTAAGACAATGAGAGAGAATTATATTCAATGACAAACAATGGCTTAAATCTTTTTTTCTACAAAGCCTTTAGCATGATATTTAAAGATATTGACAGTTGTATTATATATTTTCAAAAATTTAAATGATTAACGTTTTTCTGGACTGAATATTAGTATAGGTTTCTGCTGACAAAGTTTTGTGAAAGTCTATGATTTAGTCAAGAACACCTATTTTAATCCTTATAGGGAACAGCTCTTAATATACAGCATCGTTTACTGTTTATTATTACCAAAGACGATCCCAGTTGACTTATATTATTCCATCGCCAAATAAAAAATACTTTAAGCATTTAGAGTTAATCGCCACAGATGAGTCTTAAATAGACGAAACGCGCGTCTGGCGTAATGAATTGTTCACCTCGGCAATATTGAATACATCTTGTTGGAATATTTGACCAGGGCCAGGTAACAGCACGGCACGTCCGCGGGTGGCGGACAGGGAAGCAGCTATTTTGGGTTAAGTTGGAATGAGACAGTTTAAGATCAATATATTATGACTTGTTTACGTCATTTATTTATATTGAGATTGAATGTCTATTCGTTGGTCAGTCTTTGTCTAAATTTCTGACAAGAAACACCGTCATTTGTATCTTTGCAAAATCTTCTAGACTTCTACTATACTTCTACAAATAAAGCCCAACACTGTTAGAATTAGATTTTTAACACTGTCAAATTTTATTTTTCCCTCAGCGGGATATTTGTCATACAGTCACAGTAAGTAATTTATATACAAACGTAAAAGTATATTGACAACCATATAATATATCTATCCGTTTGTCTATAAATTACTTACGGTTTGTAGACGTATATATAAATATTTGATATTAACCATGTATTTCTGATGTTGCAGAAATCCGCTGGATAGATATATTATATGGTTGTCACTATACTTAGACGTTTGTATATAAATTACTTACTGTGACTGTATGACAAGTAACTTTGTCATCCTATATAATATATACAAAAATGCAGAATTAGATTACTATCAAATTAATACGTATTGGTTACGAAAATTTCATCGTCACACGCTTGTACACATGTAATATGTCTATGTCTACGATTCACCCCGGTTAATGAAGCTATTTTTTTATATAGCGGATTTGGCCGAGAGGTCTAGGCCGATGGACATAGTGCAGGCGAATTGGTGCCACAGTGTCACAACGGTGTGAGTTCGAATCCCGCTGAGGGTACGCAAAAATTTGACAGTGTTAAAAATCTAATTCTAACAGTGAATTTGAAGACGTATATATATGTATATACATAATATAATCGTAGTCTCTTAAAGAATAAATATAAAACTCTGTTAAAGTTTCCTCAGCGGATTTCAATAGCATAGTGATGAAGTTATGTTATTTGCAACGTTACAATAGCAAACGTCATAATTTGAACATAGATTGGCGGAATCACAATTGAAATATATTATATATATATATATATATATATATATATATATATATATGTCGAGCAGATTATGCAACGATACAAATGACGGTGTTTCTTGTCAAAAATTTAGGCACATACTGACCAACGAATGGCCTTAGTCATTTAGTGTCAATATATAAATACATAACGTAAACAATCATAACATATTGATCTTAAACTTTTTCACTCCAACTGAACCGAAAACGTTTTTAAAGTCTGCGTAATGAATTTGTCACCTTGATAATTTTGATTACATCTTGTTGGAATATACTTTACCCAACAACCTGGTAGCATAAACATCAGATGTGACAGTGTTGAACTTTTATATTTTGAACAGATACAAGACGAGAATGAAATAAACAGAGAGTTTAGTAAGGGAAATAATAAGTGCTTTGTTGGCAAGATTGAAAAAAAACTTTGGAAAAATTTAACTTTCACTACAATTTGAAGTATTATAGTATGGATACATTTTTTTTCAAGGGTAAAAGATGAATTTTAATATAATGCAAAATGTTTCGGCTGTATGTACTTTAACGCTACTTTCAGCAATATTCCAGCTTTAACATGACGTCTAGTTTTTATTGGAGGAGGAAGTCGGCGTACCCGTTAAACCTCAGTAGGATACTTGTTATCCCTGTTTACTATGGATGGAGTCGAGCACACCTGCCAACAGTAGAAAAAATGGCAAAAAACACAACACTGAACAACAAGAGCCAAAAGTGAAGAGAGATAAAAAAAGATAAGAATTTATAATTATATAAACACGAAATAAAACCACAAATAAAAAAAAAGAAGTGGGTAACCGAAACAAACAGGGGCGCACTTTAGTGGACGAGTCGCAGTACCTGCCTCTAATTTGACATTCCTCATGTCTAGGAAATGTAAAATCCAGTAATAGGGAAAACTAATAAAACCGACCGAACAACAGGAACCAAAAGTAAAGAGAAAGTACAAATCCGGATATAGACAAACATAATCAACGCAACACAAAAACACTAAACAGGAAGATAGTAACCCGAACCCAATAAAAACCATGGGTGCACTCAGGTGTACTATCTATGACTCAGCTAAAATACCCTAACGTATATGAGATATTGATTTTCCATAACGATAAATTAAGTCATATTGATGACCATATAACTTCTGGAGAGATAACATTAACCTAGATACAACAAACCATTGTTTGAGTAGTTTAGTACATCCATTGTTTTTATTGGGTTCGGGTTACTCTCTTTTAAGACCATAACGATCAATTAGGTAAAGGGAACGGCCATAGGACCTCTGAAATTATAACATCAACTTAGGTACAACAAACCTTTGTTTGAGTAGCTTAGTAGTCAATAGCAGAGACTGGTTCAGAAATTCTAATACAGATTGTAAGATCTAACATAACGTGTAAGTTGTGAAATTTACACACTATACGCCGGTGCTACAAAAATGTTTTTATCAATGAACAGGAAGTTGACAATGGGAAAGTTGCAGTCATCATTTTTGTAGTGGAGTCCAGTTTGCTGTTTAACAAGTGTCTTTGTAGAAGAAGATTAAGGGAGAAGCCGATCTAAGTGTATTAGTGGTTTTATATTTCCTGCTCGCTAGACAGATTTAATAAAATAATCAACAAAATTAGGGTTGTGCAGGGACAAAACATTATTAGTATAGCAGAATGTGACATTATAGGTCTAGACCAAGGATTTTTTCTGTCTTCTTTAGCAGGTCTGCTAGGAACTCGGCCTCATCAAAATACAAGAACACATAGGCGAAGTTAGAAGCACTATTAATTCCCATTGTAAAACCAACAGTCTGTTGAAAAACGCGTCTTCTAAATATGACAAATGTAATGTCAATTGACATATTTCATCTTCAGTTTATTTATTGTCTGATTTAGAGTCATCGATGACGAAATGAATTCTGTCATGGATAATGTCACGGTATTTACATCGTCTCATGCAACTTTTCTTGAAAATCCAGTTTTTAGTAAGCTTGGGAGATGGTCGGGTAGAGTGTTAAAAAAAAGGTTTTAATGCTGTTAACATTGGAATAGGAGCCCTAACCTTAGGATGTTTTCAGTCTCCACATTTCATTTTTGTCATTCCTGGAAAAGCAATTAAGTGTCAAAATACGCGCAATTTTTAGTTTCCACAATATATAACATATACAATTAAATATATTTTCAAATCTGTTTTTCAAGCTTTGATTATTATCCTAATTATTGAAATCATTGTTTTTACGTTTTGCTTTCAGTGTTATGCCTAAGAACAGGTAGACCAGAGTTGAAATTAAATAATAAATAAATTCGAGTTAAGAACAAATGGAGTTCATACGTATGAAGTTCTCTCTAGTTTAAGAGCAACTGGATATAAATTTAAAGCTATTACACCTTCAATGGCATTTTAATAAATTTCAGTTTTTAGGTAAAAAAAGGTGTGACTGGATGTACATGTATCCAGGTATTATCAATGCCTGATCATGCTTAAATTAAATTTTTATGCAGATAGATAGTGATCAGTAAAACAACAACTATAATAATAGTAACTTTAATGTCATTACTATAATACTGACAACTGTAAAATTCCTCAAAGAACCTAGCGAGTGAGCGTTTTCAGTGGGTTGTTGTAAAGATTGTTGTCTTTTTAGACCAAGTGGATTTGAAACCGCAATTTAAATTCAGCTGATAATAAATGACCTACATTAAAATTATATAAGTACATTACTGACATTATTATTGTGATTATTGTATGAAAAAATGGAATCACGTAAAGACATTAACATTTATTTACCAATAGGATATCAGTCGATCATATGTTTGCATACAAAGACACACACAATCTACTAAATTATGAAGTTTGATACTTAACACAATTATTTGATTCAAGAACCGCTTCAATGTTGATTCATTTGTTTTTGTATTGATGTTACTGTGTTATATTCTAGAATTCAAAGAGATTAAGTACGCGAGGCATGCAAGTAGTCAACAAAAACCAATTCCGACAGAGGTAGTATGGCAGTTATTTAATATAGATGTAGAACACTTTTAATTCAACAACAAAACCTACATACCGACATCAGGAACAGCGAAAGGTTTAACACTTGATTTGAAAAAACATTCTTCTATAAACCTCACAAGAGAAACCACTAACATTCTTCCGCTTCACTGATGACATACAGGGGAAAATAAACTAATGAAATATATGTCCCCATTTAAAAAGGGTAAATGCAATGCATCAGAATATCAGTTTTTTTATTTTGGTAATTTACGATATTAATACGATTCAATAATTGTTTTGGATGTTGCTACTTTAAAAAAAAACTGGACGGTTCAAAATGAACTATTTTTAAAACCATCGGTCAAAAAGCTTTAGTTACCTTAACCAAATTCAGTAAAACGTGCCATACCTTATGGGATTGAAAAAATTCAGGAAAATATGTTGTGAAAATAAAAACTATAAGACAAATACACACAATTAAAAAAGCAAATGTTTACAAAAGACAGGTATCTGAATAGAGGATTTGGATAAAAAAGAAAAAGGACAATTTAAACACTGGTCAGAGAATATCTTTTCTAATGTAAAAGGGAAAAGCAAAATTTAGACACAGTGCCTTAATAAATTACGAAATAAGGAATTGATGCAGTTAACGTCAGCAATATTCTTTTTAAAGAGAAAAAAGTGATACATCAGATCCCTTCATATTTCCAAAAATCAATCTAGTCCAATCGTGGCTTATAAATATACCAACACCGTTTCCGGTAAAATCATAAAGTACAAACAATTATTGGAGGACTTAGACATTGAAATATACCTCAAACAACTTACCGAATGCACTTTTTCTCATTCTCCTTTCATATACAACCCCTCTGGTCATGTCATTGCTGGTGAACTGAGCATCATTGACCACTATAATCTCAGAAATATTATTTATAGTGGTCCGAAATTCAGAAGACCTCAGTCAGTAGACTGGAATTTAAATTTCCAAACTAGAGAGTGGATTAAGAGAGAAAGGGTACAAGACACAGAACTAGATGCACTGTCTTACTTGGTACTGTCTTACCTGGTAGGAAGAATAAGATTTTTTGTCCAACGGCGCATAATGAATCTTAGTCATTGCATTAATGATCGACCTAATTTCAAAGACGGGAATCCTATGAGGTACCTCTCTTCCCTCCATGAGAAATATGTTGCTGTATCTGCAGACAGGGCTTCTAACAACATTGTGTTGAATGTAAGTCACATTTATGTCAATGCCTCATGAAAGAGATGGGCATCAAGGATAATTGTGGTACAAACGTACCATATTTGACAAAGATTAAATCCTGGCTAACTATCAGTCATCCTTGACTTCTTTGAATATTCATTACGACAAAGATTTCTGTGGAATAACCTTATAAACCAAGGCTACAAGAAAAACAATTACACAGTTCTTGTTCTGCGATGCTTATTTATGACTAGTCGTATATGATACCCATTTAAATACGTCAACAAACAAAATCACAGTAATGGATGGGGGAGGTTTAGACATGCCACAAAATCTGGTTTAACCTACCATATCTTTTTAAATGCCTGTACCAAGTCGGCACCACTGTTGTAGTTTGTATATTATTTTTTGTTAGTTCCACAGTTTGCCAAGTTCTTGGACTTTGATTTTTGGAATTTTTTTGACAGTTTCCTTGGTGTTTGGTATTTTGTTATTACATGCATTTACATACAGCAAAAATGTTTATTTCCACGACTACCTGGAATCAAATAACTGCTAGAACTGTAACGTGGCAAAAAACAATTATGATTATTTGTAGAAAATATTTACAATTTATGTTTTTTTTAACTTAGCACTCATCCAAGCTGTGACTGTTATTAATACATATATTAAACGAAATGCAAGAAACCATGTGATGAGACCGAATTTTAATCAAAATAAGATGCATGAGAGGCATCGAACGAGTTTCATCTATTGTAGAATTACAAATAGCAAAAAAAATTTGAATCGATAAATGATATCATCGTTTGATAATGGTACGAAAAAATAGCCTTGTTTAACATTTTTCAACACTTGGAGGTTTCCCAGTGCTTGAGCTGCCCAGAGGCCCCCATAGTACGTCTACGATATGCCTCACGTTTTGCGGGTTGTCAAGTAATAATTTGAAAGCTTGTGTACAGTGTTTGAAACTTCCCTAAACGATAAGAACCCTTTTAAAGATTTCGAAAAAGAGTTGTAACCGCTACAAAAGGCTAAATCGCCATCCCTACCCAATACTCAATATCAACATCAACACAATGCATCGAGACGTGCATTCCCACAATTGAAACATTTTAATCGGCGGAAGTTTAATAGACAAAACACGTCTAATATGTGATTCAAATATATATATTTATATTAATGTTTCCCCGTTTATTATAAAAAAGGACGGAACTGAATCAAACCTAAATAGTACCGAAACAATTATATATTTGAAATACAAATTAACTTGGTTTTCCGTTAAATGGTTAATTTTGTGTAGAAACTTACTAAAGTATGACTGTCCTTCAAATCTATTACGTCTGCGTTATGTGATTTTGAAGATATATAAAAAAACATGGAACTGAACACATTAAGAGCACATTGGAGTGTATTAAGTTACTTGTAATATCCAAAATTGTGCGACTTCTGTTAATGGGGGAACATCTATTTTGTCAGATTTTAAAAAGTCAATACCATAATGGGACCGGTTCACAATCAAGCCACCATGATCGCTGCATACGTAGTATCCATCTCTGTAACCGATGTCAGACTTTCACAAAGGCAGATGTTAGTACTTGTATGCCCGGTCGTCGAATGTGGTAAGGATGATAGTGGGAAATGTCTGAAGAGTGACATAGTGCCTGAGCAAATAAAGACCCAAATGTACACATATTGTAGCAGCTATGAAAGTCAAACTTCTGCTCCTACCATTTCGTAATAATTTTGTTTTGTTAGGCTAATAGTTTTACCAAATATGAATAACAATTTAGCTTTTTTAACTTGTCCTTGTCTTGAATATATCTTAATTTGGTCAAGATCAAAGTGTGAATATGTTATATTGTCTGCTGTATCACACGATCTGTCACCGAAAGAACATTTGCTCTTCTAATTTAACGGTAGATTACGTCGTTTACCAAATCAACCCGTAAAGTTGCCAGAAATATGCACAGTACTAGTAAAAATTTGAAATAAGATGCACCCAGTTGTTTACCATTTGATCGCAAACGATGGACAACAATTGAAAAACATCACCAATTTTCAAAAAAAAAATTCCAGAACCCCCTGTAATGGCCTTTAGAAAACCCAAAAGTTTAAAAGATCAGTTAGTCTGAGCAGAAATGTCGTCACGTAGCCGCCAATAGGGGCAATGTTGCATCTACGACAGATGCAATATAACGATATAAAGATGACATGTCATATAACGACGACGGTCGTTATATGACATGTCATCACATACAACACACCTTACACTTCACCAGCACATCAAATAGCAAACAATTTGACATCCATGTCAATCTGAAGTGCAAAAGTTAGAACATCATATACCTGTTACAGTCTGGTATATGCAATCTCCAGTATGTTGGGGAGTCTGTGCAAGAGTCAGCAAAAGAATGAACGGGCACAGAAGCGACACAAGATGCAAACCCAACTTTCCCCTTAATAGGCATCTACGTACGCACGTCACTGCAAGAGCTGAATTTTTTAAACTCAGGGTGACCCTAATGTACCATTACCCAAGGTGGACAAACAGATAAAAAAGAAAGAACGTTTTTGGGTAAAAACATTGGGAACATCATTTCCGAAGGGAATTAATGAAAAATTATAGGACCTCAGACTTTTTTTCGTTAATTACTAGATATCGTATACATCACATACGTATAACGACAAAAACTGTTTAACTGTTATTGAAATTCGTTGTAAAAACACTTACGAAATCTGTTGGTCAGGCGAAATATTTGTGCAAATTTTTTAAGTGTATAACTTTGTTTTCGCTTTAATTATGTATCTAGATGTTGTTGTGCATATTTTTAAACGAATATATTATTATCTTAGTCTGTACAGTACCATTATCTACCGTAACGATCCAACATCCCGTAATATAAGAACATTTGTTGACTATGTCTTTCGACGAATATATATATTGTGTTTAAATCTAATTCTAAAATTGTTGCGCTCAATTTGAAGAAGCATACGAGTGTTTTGTATTTATACAGTATTTCTGATGCTTCAAACAATTTAAAAAAGTTTGGAACAAGTATTCTTTAAGACAAATTTTCAGTCAAGGACAAAATAAGGTATCATTGTTAGTCCTTGAAATAGCAAAACTGATTCTAATATTTCAACTTAAGAAACAATGATTGCCATTGGTAATCATTTTTGTACTATTTACAACTCAAACTTTTGTAGAGGATCACTTACTATTCAATTCTGCAATACGTTTATGGTTGTAGTTACAAGAGAGAAACTTTAAAAAAAACAAGATTTATAGCTAGAAAACAAATTGTAAAATAACTTATTAGGAATTTCAGACCCAAATCTATAAGGAGACAAATAGAATTTTTATACCCATATCATTACAAGGTAAACAAAATCTGAGTCATCCCAGGGTAAGATTCGACTAAGTTCCTAATGAGGCTCCTCCTAGCCAGAGATACCAAATGTTTCCCGAGGGTGTAGATGATTTTCTATATCTTCACTGTCCAATGTGAATAAAGTATGAATTAAATTTACGGTGAGGACGAATATAACTTTTGTGAATATGTTTAGTCACAACATTCAAATGATGCGCAGTATGTCAATAGTAAGTTTGTGGTTCAATTTTGTCAATACGTCACTCGATTTCCTCGTAATATTGGCTGTTAACAGAACTTGAGTCTTTTGAATTGTCTTCTCTTGGCTCTGCATCAATGCGACGAGTTTCAAAGGCATTACGTAATTGCGGTGCAGAATGGTATCTGCAATATAAAAACGAAAATCGTACACTTGTAAACGTCGTTACTTAAATAGAAATTATTTCCCAAAGACTAATGATTCAACAATTAGTACAACTACTGTTTAAGTAAATGTAACTATGCTTGGACTAGAATAACTTCAAAATAGCTCATCATCTGCTGACCAATGATCATAACTAGACTGACCTAATGGGCATGTTTAAACTGTAGTAAGATTTTATAGAATGTCAAAGTTATTGCTTTTAAACGTTCCGAGTTGATAGTTTACCAAGCGTATCACTCATTAAAACACGTTTCTCAACATGAACCGTGATCAGACTCTCTGTGTTATTTCCTTACAATGACACGCATCAGATATCGGAGGGCATCGCATCGCCTAACTACCTTGGACCGCGCTTTACAGCTCATGTAGTCCAAAACTAAGGAACTTTACCCAGTACCAAGACAATCTCTAGAGCAACAAGGCAATAAAAGGGGTTTCTACCAGTTGCAAAATAATAGTTTTATTGCGACCTATTCTCAATAATCTTTATTTTCATATTTATTAAATTTATTTAAGTCAGAAATATTGACAGCTTGACGATCATAAGTGCAAAATTTGTTTTACTACATCTTTACGACGTGTTTTACAAATTCTTTACAATATGTCTTTGTAGTGTTCTGATTTTATTTTCAGTGTATCATTTTTCTACTTATGACAATTTAGCGACTTAACGTAGGTACAACGGAACTATCATAACTTGCAACTTTTTTTCGGTTATCAATAGTCCGCTCCTAAATATAATTGTTGATAATATTTTAACCTCATTAGAAAAAATATTTTTATCCTGAATTATCCTCATAATTAAATAACTAGTTTTAATAATTGAGAAGAACGCATTGACAATGTTTGGATGGGTTCTGGACGAAGTGAGATTCTTTTTGAAATTTAAGGGAAATATCAGATATATCAAGATATATGTCAAGCCATTCAGATTTAAGAAAATCGTTACTTGCTATTAATTAGCTATGGTTTAAATGAAAAATTATGAGTCAAAAAAAATAAATGTTACCTTAGTACATATTCATGATGGTCATATTTATACGAGAATATATTGCGTGCATCATCTATATATAAAAACCAATGTTGTATATTTACATTAGGTTTTCGGGTGAGTTTTCATGTGGACCAATGATATGAATAATGTCTACAAGTGCATGTTTGAAGTTAGAAACTAAAATAACATAATTTTATTCAGAATGTAACTATAATTATATATATATATACTCTGACTGTTCAAATGCACATATTGCAATTAGGCTTTAAGAAACTACAGTTCAATAACTATTGATTGTTTAAAAGGCCAATTTGGACACGATAAATTGTAATTGTTTTAAAGTTCACGAATGTCGCAAATTCTATCATCAAAGTTGTATTCTCCTAATATTTTCTCATGTTTTCTCATTTTAATGCACAATGTTCAGTAAATTGTAAGTTCAAACAATGTAAACATTAACAAAGTGTTGAGCTGCTCAATATTTTTAATGTCAACTGAAATGAATAAGATTTCTTTGGCATACAAACGTACTACTTAAGTGTCTTGTCAGTACCACTGTTATTGTCGTTGTCAACAGAAATATTCAAATTGCTGTTAAAACCCATATCATGGATCGTATATTAAAAGACTTTGCATCTGAATAATGTAAAATAAAAGCAAAATTAAAGTAACGCTGACACATGCACATTGGCATGAATTTATTACTGTTTGTTTCCAGGTTTGTCGATGAATTCACCGATGTGTACTTTTTAAAAGATGCTTATTGATTTTGTTATATTATTCAAATAGTAAATATATCCATTGTATCTTTGTTTTCATAGCATGTTCTTGCGTTTTGTAAATAAACCATTCGTTCGTATTGTTCTGAACAGCGAATCCCTTTTCCTTAAGTATAAAAAACGTACTTTTGTCATACATATTAATCATAGTTCAACACTTGTCAGACTTACCGATGCTATATTGTAGAGTAATGTTATGTTTTTGAATTGTTTCGTATCCGTAGGAGATTATTGCTAAGCTAATGAAAAAAGCGTGAGGCTTACTTGAAACGATTTAGGTGAATTGCAATTAAACATGATCATTTGTATTTCAATTGTTTTACTTGCAAACCCTTTTTTATCAAATGCAATTAAAATCTTGACATCCTTACAAACGTGCCCGTGAAAGTGAATAATAAAGAGAAGAATCGTTGAGATTTTTCTTTTTATTTAAGATAAGACACTTACAATTGACAGTCAAAAACATGGTTTTTTTTACTTGTCCAATATTTTTCTAATGTTTATTCCACACTGTACATGTAAATTCTCCGCCGTCCTGGTAATTGCAGGAATTTATCGTCAACGTTGTCGAATTTAGAAGTCTTTTTCTTGGGATTTTCCTCATAAAGAGTGAATGACATGCCCTCTGAACGAATGAGTTAACCATTTATATCCAAACTCGTTCAGTTCTCCAGACAGTAGACACAATACTTGCACCGTTGATGAAATATTACATGCCATATTATTACGGTTGTGCAAGAATGGTATATCTGCAAGTGAGAAAAAAGTCGATATCAGACACAAGAAACAACATAAAAATATATACTGCACATGTCAATATTTTAACCAGATTAACACGAATTCTATTCGGCGCCTTTTAAGGGTGTCTTCAGGATTTTAAAATATGGTAAGAAAATTCAAACATCCAAAAGATCAAACACACTGGCTGTGGCTAGCTTTATAGTGTATTAATGTGAAGTCTTTTTCTTTTCTATATTTTAAGATTAATTTCAAATGTTTGATCTCTTAATTCCAACAAAAAATACTGAAGATCTAATTTTAATTTTGAATTTCCATTTGAAAAAAAATTAGGCATAAACGTTAGAAAAAAAAAGAAAAATACCTACATGTCATATTGAGTTGAACCGAGGTTAATGTTTTAAAGCCCGGTACTCTGGCAGTACATGTACATCGTTTATTTTCGTCATGCGGCAGTGCTTTTAACACTATCATTGAAATGTATTGAATTGCGTCGATTATATAACTTGATGCTTTATTATAATAATTTTTTACACAGTCCCACTGTATACTGACATTTAGAATCACCATTTGCAGGTCAAATTTCCTTATTCTGTCAGCTATCAAATGAAATCCCGAGTTCGATGACAATTCTGGATCCGTCATATCTGTAACAATTGCTTATTGTTTATATAATATTTCTTGAAAATAATTCTGGATTTGTGTATTGTATGTTAAGATTCACAAACTTATCCAATGAGAATAGCTAAACATATCTCAGTATATATTTCAAATCATTTGCTAAAACGGCGAGTTGTATTTCGTTGCATCTATACGATTTTCTCCTTATAGTGACGTAAGCTACATTAAAGTGAAAGTAGAACGTACATCGAGTAAAGCAATTTACCAGGGTATTTTTAGAGTACATTAAAAACTATAATATTGTAAAGCAATTGTTACAACCTATAACTTCGTTACAAGACTGGCTATACCGTTAGCAGAAAGCAGACTTAGTGTTTTCTTCTCTTAGTAAGAAACAGCGCAATCCCATTCAGTATGAACTGATGAACCTAGACACAACTTAATATCAACACGATATTATGGTATGAACACAACCAAACAGTTTTTATTCTGTTTTCCTACATCTAAAAATATGTTTTAAGTTTAGGTGTCAGTTATTGTGTATTGTTTTAAACAACAGGAATTATTAAGATTATTGATAGGTTTTATCCAAAACACTCAATATTACATGTTTGTTAATCTTAGTTGGTTATTTGTTTGTGGTATGTTCGTAAGTTTACTGTTGGCTATGACTCTTTACTTAGACTTGTGATCTGTTCTTATTAATTTTGTGTTTGCCCGGGATCTACAGATTAACTTTATAATAGTCTTGCATACACATTACTGACACAATTCGTTGTGGTAAGATATGTTTGTTTGTTTGTTTGAATGATGTTTAACGCCACTTTCAGCATATTTTCAGCTATATCATGGCGTCCAGTTTTTATGAGGGGAGGAAGCCGGAGTACCCGGAGAGAAGCCCCGACCTTCGGCAGGAAAACTTGCAATGGTAAGATATGATTATAAGAGACACAATACAAAATCTTAAATGAAACAGTACTTGTACCTAATTTAAGAAAACTATTTCAAATTAAAAATATATTGTTTAATAAACACGTATAACAAGAAATCGGAAATTTTTGCAATACTCAACTTACCAATAATCTGTACATTTTACGTAACCTTGTCAAAAGTCTAATTTTAATTTATAAGAGTACCATTTCCCTGATTCTGGGCATTTGCATGCATTGTCTGAACATTCCTTGCTATGCCGGGAGGAAAAGCATTTTCCTTTGGAACGTCGTATGCTGGTATGTGATATATCATTCACTAGGAAATCCGCTGTGTGTCACGGAGAAAACCACCAACATTCGGTAGGAAAACTGGGAATCCTTGTCAATTAAGATTGGAGGCGAGTGCCTGCAGTTAGACTCGAACCAGCTACCGCATTGTAGACGGACCACGTGATCAATAGTAGACGGACTCGGCCACCGAGGCCCCCTTAAAGGTTTGAAGAATATCAAGAGAATATTAAACGGGCATGGCTCATTCCTGACCGGGCACTCTGAATGGTATGCTTTTTTAAATAAAATGTGGGGATTACAGTGAATAAAACTTGAACTATTTATAGAACTTGAATAAGATTCATGCCTTGTTGTTATATAATAAAGACAAATTTATTATTTTTCTTGGGTCAATATTTCACAATGAGACATGTCAGACTAGTTACCAAACATGTAATAAACACTCATTTATTGGCTTTTTTGAATGTCAATATAAATAAATTGGCGGACTTGGGAAGCAACTATTTTGGGTTAAGTTGGAAATGAGAAAGTTTAAGATCAATATGTTATGACTTGTTTACGTCATTTATTAATATTGACATTCAATGACCGTCATTTGTATCGTTGCATAATCTTTTAGACTTGTATGTTATTTTTTGTTTATGCTGTATCGTCATGTTTGTCGATCCGATACTTAATAAGCTTTACTGGTTGGTAGAGTCTTTAGACGTTTATATAATATTTTGAACTACCTGTATTGTGTTTTTACACGATCCCAGTGGACTTATATCATTCCATTACCGAATGAAAAAATACTTGAGCATTTAGAGTTAAACGCCATTGATGAGTCTTAAGTAGACGAAACGCGCGTCTGGCGTAAGGAATTTGTCACCTTGGTAATTTTGATTACATCTTGTTGG
The DNA here is from genome assembly GCA_944474755.1 of Limnoperna fortunei. Lineage (NCBI taxonomy): Eukaryota > Metazoa > Mollusca > Bivalvia > Mytilida > Modiolidae > Limnoperna > Limnoperna fortunei. Next base: position 88,335,788 of record OX104114.1, on the reverse strand, counting down.
AATATTTGAGGAAAGCCAAGTAACAGCACGGCACGTCCGCGGCTTGCGTACTTGAAAAGCAACTATTTTGGGTTAGGTTGGAAATGAGACAGTTTAAGATTAATATGTTATGAATTGTTTACGTCATTTATTTATATTGACATTCAATGACTAAGGCCATTCGTTGGTCAGTCTTTGTCTAAATTTTTGACAAGAAACACGGTCATTTGTATCGTTGCATAATCTTTTAGACTTGTATATTATTTTTTGTTTATGCTGTATCGTCATGTTTGTCGATCCGATACTTAATAAGCTTACTGGTTAGACTTTTATATAATATTTTGAACTACCTGTATTGTGTTTCTACACGATCCCAGTGGACTTATATTATTCCATCACCGAATGAAAAAATACTTTAAGCATTTAGAGTTAAACGCCACTGATGAGTCTTACGTAGACGAAACGTGCGTCTGGCGTAATGAATTGTCACCTTGGTAATTTGGATTACATCTTGTTGGAATATTTGGGCAAAGCCAAGTAACACCACGGGACGTCAGCGGCTGGCGGACTTTGGAAGCAACTATTTTGGGTTAGGTTCGAAATGAGAAAGTTTAAGATCAATATGTTATGACTTGTTTACGTCATTTATTTATATTGACATTCAATGACTAAGGCCATTCGTTGTGCAGTCTTTGTCTAAATCTTCTAGACTTGTATAGACTCTTTATATATAGAGAGAATTATGCAACGATACAAATTTAAAGATGTTTCTACTATAAAATAATTATATTAATAAATATGACAAAATTTTCGACCAACTGATGGCCTTCTTCAGTGTCAATATCAATCTATAATAAACGATAGCATTTGGATATTGGTACATCAGCATCAGGTGGTGCTGTGATCGGATCTGATTTTATTGATCTTGAGCTCGAATGTCATTTACATTCTTGAGTGCCCCATCTGTGGCTTACAATATGTCGGCGAGTCCAAACAGCCATTCCGCAAACGACTGAATAGTCACAGAAGTGACCTAAATAAGAAACAGTTTCTGCCCGTAAGCCAACACTTCAGACTGCCCGACCACACTCCAAAGGATTTTGATCACATAAAAATCCTAATTATCGAGCAGAACTGCAAGTGGCGAGACTCTGAACGGGAGGCCCGAGAGAGATTCTGGATGAAAAAGCTCTGCTCTGTACACCCCAATGGAATAAACAAAAACACAAATATAAATAATAAAGTCATGAATATCAAGAAGTTGAAGATAAGATGGTTTATACAACTGTACAGTACAGTACTCCTTATATAATGACTGATAGATGTGATTCGAGAAAGTTCAAGATCAATAAAATCAGATCCGATCACATCACCACCGGATGCTGATGTACCAATATCCAAATGTTGTCGTTTATTATAGATTAATATTGACACTGAAGAAGGCCTTCAGTTGGTCGAAAATTTTGTCATATTTATTAATATAATTATTTTATAGTAGAAACATCTTTAAATTTGTATCGTTGCATAATTCTCTAGACTTATATATTATTTTTTTGTTCAAGCTGTATCGTCATATTGGCGATCCGATACTTAGTAAGTGTATTGGTTGGTAGCTTCCTTTAGATTTTAAAGATTGATATTAACACTGAAGAAGGCCATCAATTGGTCGAAAATTTTGTCATATTTATTAATATAACTATTTTATAGTAGAAACATCTTTATAATTGTACCGTTGCATAATTCTCAAGACCTATATATATATATATATATATATATATATATATATATATATATATAATTCGTCTAAAGAAATAGTCAACAATTGTTCGTTCGGGATGTTGGATCGTTACGGTAGATAACGATGCTGTACAGATTAAAATAATAATATATTCGTTTAAAAATATGTACAACAACATCTAGATACATAATTAAAGCGAAAACAAAGTTTTACACTTTAAAAAATTGCACAAATATTTCGCCTGACCAACAGGCTTCGTCAGTGTTTTTACAACGAAGGTCATTCGTTGTAAAAACACTGACGAAGCCTGTTGGTCAGGCGAAATATTTGTGCAATTTTTTAAAGTGTAAAACTTTGTTTTCGCTTTAATTATGTATCTAGATGTTGTTGTACATATTTTTAAACGAATATATATATATATATATATATATATATATACAAGTCTAGAAGATTATGCAACGATACATATGACGGTGTTTCTTGTCATAAATTTAGACACAGACTGACCAACGAATGGCCTTAGTCATTGAGTGTCAATATAAATAAATAACGTGAACAATCACAACATATTCATCTTAAACTTTCTCATTTTAAATGAACCCAAAACTTTTTTAATAGTTGCTTCTGAGTCCGCTAACCGGGGACGTGCCGTGCTGTTACTTGGCTTTGCTCAAATATTCCAACAAGATGTAATCAAAATTATCAAGGTGACAAATTCATTACGCCAGACGCGCGTTTCGTCTACATAAGACTCATCAGTGGCGTTTATCTATAAATGTTTAAGATATTCTTCATTGAGAGATGGAATAATATTTTTTTCATTGGGAGATGGAATAATATAAGTCCACTGGGATCGTGTAAATACACAATACAGGCAGTTCAAAATATTCATATATATATATATAGAAAAGTCTAAAGAGTCTACCAACCAGCAAGCTTATTAAGTATCGGATCGACAAACATGACGATACAGCATAAACAAAAAATAATATACAAGTCTAGAAGATTATGCAACGATACAAATGACGGCGTTTCTTGTCAAAAATTTAGACAAAGAGTGACCAACGAATGGCCTTAGTCATTGAATGTCAATATAAATAAATGACGTAAACAAGTCATAACATATTTATCTTGAAATTTCTCATCTCCAACTTAACCCAAAATAGTTGCCTCACAAGTCCGCCAGCGGCGGACGTGACGTCCTTTACTTTGCTTTGCTCAAATATTCCAACAAGATGTAATTAAAATTACCAAGGTGACAAATTCATTCCGCCAGACGCGCGTTTCGTCTCCTTAAGACTCATCAGTGGCGTTTAACTCTAAATGCTTAAAGTATTTTTTCATTCGGTGATGGAATAATATAAGTCCAATGGGATCGTGTAAAAACAATACAGGTAGATCAAAATATTATATAAAAGTCTAAAGTGAAGCAACTATTTTGGGTTAAGATGGAAATGCGAAATTTCAAGATGAATATGTTATGACTTGTTTACGTCATTTATTTATATTGACATTCAATGACTAAGGTCATTCGTTGGTCAGTCTTTGTCAAAATTTTTGACAAGTAACACCGTCATTTGTATCGTTGCATAATCTTTTAGACTTATATATATATATATAACGTCTATAGAGTCTACCAACCAGTAAAGCTTATTAAGTATCGGATCGACAAACATGACGATACAGCATAAACAAAAAATAATATACAAGTCTAAAAGATTATGCAACGATACAAATGACGGTGTTTCTTGTAAAACATTTAGACAAAGACTGACCAACGAATGGCCTTAGTCATTGAATGTCAATATAAATAAATGACGTAAACAAGTCATAACATATTAATCTTAAACTTTCTCATTTCAAACCTAACCCAAAATAGTTGCTTTTCAAGTCCGCCAGCCGCGGACGTGCCGTGCTGTTACTTGGCTTTCCTCAAATATTCCAACAAGATGTAATCAAAATTACCAAGGTGACAAATTCCTTACGCCAGATGCGCGTTTCGTCTACTTAAGACTCATCAGTGGCGTTTAACTCTAAATGCTCAAGTATTTTTATGCCCCCGCGACAACATGTCGGGGGGCATTAAGTTTTACTCATGTCCGTCCGTCCGTACGTACGTCCGAACAAATTTCCGTCAAGCTTTTCTCAAAAACCGTACATGAGAACAATTTTAAATTTGGCAGAGTGGTTCAGTATCACAAGTTGTACGTCCTAAGCGAATTTCAGACCTGTCGGACAACTACTTCCTGTTTGGGACTTCATTTGTACGTAAATACGTCCGTCTGTATGTACAAATTTCCGTCAAGCTTTTCTCAGAAACCGTACATTAGAACAATTTGAAATTTGGCAGTGTGGTTCAGTATCACAAGTTGTACGTCCTAAGCGACTTTCAGACCTGTCGCACAACTACTTCCTGTTTGCGACTGGGCCGATATGAAAATGTGTTAACATGAGTATGAAAATTTCAGTCAAGCTTTTCTCAGAAATCGTACATCAGAACAATTTGAAATTTGGCAGGGTGGTTCAGTATCACAAGTTGTACGTCCTAAGCGACTTTCAGACCTGTCGGACAACTACTTCCTGTTTGCGACTGGGCCGATATGAAAATGTGTTAACATGAGTATGAAAATTTCCGTCAAGCTTTTCTCAGAAACCGTACATCAGAACAATTTGAAATTTGGCAAGGTTGGTTCAGTATCACAAGTTGTACGTCCTAAGCGACTTTCAGACCTGTCGGACAACTACTTCCTGTTTGCGACTGGGCCGATATGAAAATATGTTAACATGAGTATGAAAATTTCCGTCAAGCTTTTCTCAGAAACCGTACATCAGAACAATTTGAAATTTGGCAGGGTGGTTCAGTATCACAAGTTGTACGTCCTAAGCGACTTTCAGACCTGTCGGACAACTACTTCCTGTTTGCGACTGGGCCGATATGAAAATGTGTTAACATGAGTATGAAAATTTCCGTCAAGCTTTTCTTAGAAACAGTACATCAGCACAATTTGAAATTTGGCAGGGTGGTTCAGTATCACAAGTTGTACGTCCTAAGCGACTTTCAGACCTGTCGGACAACTACTTCCTGTTTGGGACTTCATTTAGCGGGGGCATCCGTGTCCAATGGACACACTCTTCAATTTTTTCATTCGGTGATTGAGTGATATAAGTCCACTGGGATCGTGTAAAAACACAATACAGGTAGTTCAAAATATTATATAAACGTCTAAAGACTCTACCAACCAGTAAAGCTTATTAAGTATCAGATCGACAAACATGACGATACAGCATCAACAAAAAATAATATACAAGTCTAAAAGATTATGCAACGATACAAATGACGGTGTTTCTTGTAAAAAATTTAGACAAAGACTGACCAACGAATGGCCTTAGTCATTGAATGTCAATATAAATAAATGACGTAAACAAGTCATAACATATTAATCTTAAACTTTCTCATTTCCAACCTAACCCAAAATAGTTGCTTTTCAAGTCCACCAGCCGCGGACGTGCCGTGCTGTTACTTGGCTTTCCTCAAATATTCCAACAAGATGTAATCAAAATTACCAAGGTGACAAATTCCTTACGCCAGATGCGCGTTTCGTCTACTTAAGACTCATCAGTGGCGTTTAACTCTAAATGCTCAAGTATTTTCATGCCCCCGCGACAACATGTCGGGGGGGGGGGGCATTAAGTTTTACTCATGTACGTCCGAACAAATTTCCGTCAAGCTTTTCTCAGAAACCGTGCATGAGAACAATTTTAAATTTGGCAGAGTGGTTCAGTATCACAAGTTGTACGTCCTAAGCGAATTTCAGACCTGTCGGACAATTACTTCCTGTTTGGGACTTCATTTATACGTAAATACGTCCGTCTGTATGTACAAATTTCCGTCAAGCCCTTCTCATAAACCGTACATTAGAACAATTTGAAATTTGGCAGTGTGGTTCAGTATCACAAGTTGTACGTCCTAAGCGACTTTCAGACCTGTCGCAAAACTACTTCCTGTTTGCGACTGGGCCGATATGAAAATGTGTTAACATGAGTATGAAAATTTCCGTCAAGCTTTTCTCAGAAACCGTACATCAGAACAATTTGAAATTTGGCAGGGTGGTTCAGTATCACAAGTTGTAAGTCCTAAGCGACTTTCAGACATGTCGGACAACTACTTCCTGTTTGCGACTGGGCCGATATGAAAATGTGTTAACATGAGTATGAAAATTTCCGTCAAGCTTTTCTCAGAAACCGTACATCAGAACAATTTGAAATTTGGCAGAGTGGTTCAGTATCACAAGTTGTACGTCCTAAGCGACTTTCAGACCTGTCGGACAACTACTTCCTGTTTGCGACTGGGCCGATATGAAAATGTGTTAACATGAGTATGAACATTTCCGTCAAGCTTTTCTCAGAAACCGTACATCAGAACAATTTGAAATTTGGCAAGGTTGGTTCAGTATCACAAGTTGTACGTCCTAAGCGACTTTCAGACGTGTCGGACAACTACTTCCTGTTTGCGACTGGGCCGATATGAAAATGTGTTAACATGAGTATGAAAATTTCCGTCAAGTTTTTCTCAGAAACCTTACATCAGAACAATTTGAAATTTGGCAGGGTGGTTCAGTATCACAAGTTGTACGTCCTAAGCGACTTTCAGACCTGTCGGACAACTACTTCCTGTTTGCGACTGGGCCGATATGAAAATGTGTTAACATGAGTATGAAAATTTCCGTCAAGCTTTTCTCAGAAACCGTACATCAGCACAATTTGAAATTTGGCAGGGTGGTTCAGTATCACAAGTTGTACGTCCTAAGCGACTTTCAGACCTGTCGGACAACTACTTCCTGTTTGGGACCTCATTTAGCGGGGGCATCCGTGTCCTATGGACACACTCTTCAATTTTTTCATTCGGTGATTGAATGATATAAGTCCACTGGGATCGTGTAAAAACACAATACAGGTAGTTCAAAATATTATATAAACGTCTAAAGAGTCTACCAACCAGTAAAGCTTATTAAGTATCGGATCGACAAACATGACGATACAGCATAAACAAAAAATAACATACAAGTCTAAAAGATTATGCAACGATACAAATGACGGTGTTTCTTGTCAAAAATTTAGACAAAGACTGACCAACGAATGGCCTTAGTCATTGAATGTCAATAAAAAAATGACGTAAACAAGTCATAACATATTAATCTTAAATTTTCTCATTTCCAACCTAACCCAAAATAGTTGCTTTTCAAGTCCGCCAGCCGCAGACGTGCCGTGCTGTTACTTGGCTTTCCTCAAATATTCCAACAAGATGTAATCAAAATTACCAAGGTGACAAATTCCTTACGCCAGATGCGCGTTTCGTCTACTTAAGACTCATCAGTGGCGTTTAACTCTAAATGCTCAAGTATTTTTTCATTCGGTGATTGAATGATATAAGTCCACTGAGATCGTGTAAAAACACAATACAGGTAGTTCAAAATATTATATAAACGTCTAAAGACTCTACCAACCAGTAAAGCTTATTAAGTATCGGATCGACAAACATGACGATACAGCATAAACAAAAAATAATATACAAGTCTAAAAGATTATGCAACGATACAAATGACGGTGTTTCTTGTAAAAAAATTAGACAAAGACTGACCAACGAATGGCCTTAGTCATTGAATGTCAATATAAATAAATGACGTAAACAAGTCATAACATATTAATCTTAAACTTTCTCATTTCCAACCTAACCCAAAATAGTTGCTTTTCAAGTCCGTCAGCCGCGGACGTGCCGTGCTGTTACTTGGCTTTCCTCAAAAATTCCAACAAGATGTAATCAAAATTACCAAGGTGGCAAATTCCTTACGCCAGATGCGCGTTTCGTCTACTTAAGACTCATCAGTGGCGTTTAACTCTAAATGCTCAAGTATTTTTATGCCCCCGCGAAACATGTCGGGGGGGCATTAAGTTTTACTCATGTCCGTCCGTCCGTACGAACGTCCGAACAAATTTCCGTCAAGCCTTTCTCAGAAACCGTACATGAGAACAATTTTAAATTTGGCAGAGTGGTTTAGTATCACAAGTTGTACGTCCTAAGCGAATTTCAGACCTGTCGGACAACTACTTCCTGTTGGGGACTTCATTTGTACGTAAATACGTCCGTCTGTATGTACAAATTTCCGTCAAGCTTTTCTCAGAAACCGTACATTAGAACAATTTGAAATTTGGCAGTGTGGTTCAGTATCACAAGTTGTACGTCTTAAGCGACTTTCAGACCTGTCGCACAACTACTTCCTGTTTGCGACTGGGCCGATATGAAAATGTGTTAACATGAGTATGAAAATTTGCGTCAAGCTTTTCTCAGAAATCGTACATCAGAACAATTTGAAATTTGGCAGGGTGGTTCAGTATCACAAGTTGTACGTCCTAAGCGACTTTCAGACCTGTCGGACAACTACTTCCTGTTTGCGACTGGGCCGATATGAAAATGTGTTAACATGAGTATGAAAATTTCCGTCAAGCTTTTCTCAGAAACCGTACATCAGAACAATTTGAAATTTGGCAGGGTGGTTCAGTATCACAAGTTGTACGTCCTAAGCGACTTTCAGACCTGTCGGACAACTACTTCCTGTTTGCGACTGGGCCGATATGAAAATGTGTTAACATGAGTATGAAAATTTCCGTCAAGCTTTTCTCAGAAACCGTACATCATAACAATTTTAAATTTGGCAAGGTTGGTTCAGTATCACAAGTTGTACGTCCTAAGCGACTTTCAGACGTGTCGGACAACTACTTCCTGTTTGCGACTGGGCCGATATGAAAATGTGTTAACATGAGTATGAAAATTTCCGTCAAGTTTTTCTCAGAAACCGTACATCAGAACAATTTGAAATTTTGCAGGGTGGTTCAGTATCACAAGTTGTACGTCCTAAGCGACTTTCAGACCTGTCGGACAACTACTTCCTGTTTGCGACTGGGCCGATATGAAAATGTGTTAACATGAGTATGAACATTGCCGTCAAGCTTTTCTCAGAAACCGTACATCAGAACAATTTGAAATTTGGCAAGGTTGGTTCAGTATCACAAGTTGTACGTCCTAAGCGACTTTCAGACGTGTCGGACAACTACTTCCTGTTTGCGACTGGGCCGATATGAAAATGTGTTAACATGAGTATGAAAATTTCCGTCAAGCTTTTCTCAGAAACCGTACATCAGCACAATTTGAAATTTGGCAGGGTGGTTCAGTATCACAAGTTGTACGTCCTAAGCGACTTTCAGACCTGTCGGACAACTACTTCCTGTTTGGGACCTCATTTAGCGGGGGCATCCGTGTCCTATGGACACACTCTTCAATTTTTTCATTCGGTGATTGAGTGATATAAGTCCACTGGGATCGTGTAAAAACACAATACAGGTAGTTCAAAATATTATATTAACGTCTAAAGAGTCCACCAACCACTAAAGCTTATTAAGTATCGGATCGACAAACATGACGATACAGCATAAACAAAAAATAACATACAAGTCTAAAAGATTATGCAACGATACAAATGACGGTGTTTCTTGTCAAAAATTTAGACAAAGACTGACCAACGAATGGCCTTAGTCATTGAATGTCAATAAAAAAATGACGTAAACAAGTCATAACATATTAATCTTAAATTTTCTCATTTCCAACCTAACCCAAAATAGTTGCTTTTCAAGTCCGCCAGCCGCGGACGTGCCGTACTGTAACTTGGCTTTCCTCAAATATTCCAACAAGATGTAATCAAAATTACCAAGGTGACAAATTCCTTACGCCAGATGCGCGTTTCGTCTACTTAAGACTCATCAGTGGCGTTTAACTCTAAATGCTCAAGTATTTTTTCTTTCGGTGATTGAATGATATAAGTCCACTGGGATCGTGTAAAAACACAATACAGGTAGTTTAAAATATTATATAAACGTCTAAAGAGTCTACCAACCAGTAAAGCTTATTAAGTATCGGATCGACAAACATGACGATACAGCATAAACAAAAAATAACATACAAGTCTAAAAGATTATGCAACGATACAAATGACGGTGTTTCTTGTCAAAAATTTAGACAAAGACTGACCAACGAATGGCCTTAGTCATTGAATGTCAATAAAAAAATGACGTAAACAAGTCATAACATATTAATCTTAAACTTTCTCATTTCCAACCTAACCCAAAATAGTTGCTTTTCAAGTCCGCCAGCCGCGGACGTGCCGTGCTGTTACTTGGCTTTCCTCAAATATTCCATCAAGATGTAATCAAAATTACCAAGGTGACAAATTCCTTACGCCAGATGCGCGTTTCGTCTACTTAAGACTCATCAGTGGCGTTTAACTCTAAATGCTCAAGTATTTTTATGCCCCCGCGACAACATGTCGGGGGGGCATTAAGTTTTACTCATGTCCGTCCGTCCGTACGTACGTCCGAACAAATTTCCGTCAAGCTTTTCTCAGAAACCGTACATGAGAACAATTTTAAATTTGGCAGAGTGGTTCAGTATCACAAGTTGTACGTCCTAAGCGAATTTCAGACCTGTCGGACAACTACTTCCTGTTTGGGACTTCATTTGTACGTAAATACGTCCGTCTGTATATACAAATTTCCGTCAAGCTTTTCTCAGAAACCGTACATTAGAACAATTTGAAATTTGGCAGTGTGGTTCAGTATCACAAGTTGTACGTCCTAAGCGACTTTCAGACCTGTCGCACAACTACTTCCTGTTTGCGACTGGGCCGATATGAAAATGTGTTAACATGAGTATGAAAATTTCCGTCAAGCTTTTCTCAGAAACCGTACATCAGAACAATTTGAAATTTGGCAGGGTGGTTCAGTATCACAAGTTGTACGTCCTAAGCGACTTTCAGACCTGTCGGACAACTACTTCCTGTTTGCGACTGGGCCGATATGAAAATGTATGAACATGAGTATGAAAATTTCCGTCAAGCTTTTCTCAGAAACCGTACATCAGAACAATTTGAAATTTTGCAGGGTGGTTCAGTATCACAAGTTGTACGTCCTAAGCGACTTTCAGACCTGTCGGACAACTACTTCCTGTTTGCGACTGGGCCGATATGAAAATGTGTTAACATGAGTATGAACATTTCCGTCAAGCTTTTCTCAGAAACCGTACATCAGAACAATTTGAAATTTGGCAAGGTTGGTTCAGTATCACAAGTTGTACGTCCTAAGCGACTTTCAGACGTGTCGGACAACTACTTCCTGTTTGCGACTGGGCCGATATGAAAATGTGTTAACATGAGTATGAAATTTCCGTCAAGTTTTTCTCAGAAACCGTACATCAGAACAATTTGAAATTTGGCAGGGTGGTTCAGTATCACAAGTTGTACGTCCTAAGCGACTTTCAGACCTGTCGGACAACTACTTCCTGTTTGCGACTGGGCCGATATGAAATGTATTAACATGAGTATGAAAATTTCCGTCAAGCTTTTCTCAGAAACCGTACATCAGCACAATCTGAAATTTGGCAGGGTGGTTCAGTATCACAAGTTGTACGTCCTAAGCGACTTTCAGACCTGTCGGACAACTACTTCCTGTTTGGGACCACATTTAGCGGGGGCATCCGTGTCCTATGGACACACTCTTCAATTTTTTCATCGGTGATTGAGTGATATAAGTCCACTGGATCGTGTAAAAACACAATACAGGTAGTTCAAAATATTATATAAACGTCTAAGAGTCTACAACCAGTAAAGCTTATTAAGTATCGGATCGACAAACATGACGATACAGCATAAACAAAAAGTAACATACAAGTCTAAAAGATTATGCAACGATACAAATGACGGTGTTTCTTGTCAAAAATTTAGACAAAGACTGACCAACGAATGACCTTAGTCATTGAATGTCAATAAAAAAATGACGTAAACAAGTCATAACATATTAATCTTAAATTTTCTCATTTCCAACCTAACCCAAAATAGTTGCTTTTCAAGTCCGCCAGCCGCGGACGTGCCGTGCTGTAACTTGCCTTTCCTCAAATATTCCAACAAGATGTAATCAAAATTACCAAGGTGACAAATTCCTTACGCCAGATGCGCGTTTCGTCTACTTAAGACTCATCAGTGGCGTTTAACTCTAATGCTCAAGTATTTTTTCTTTCGGTGATTGAATGATATAAGTCCACTGGGATCGTGTAAAAACACAATACAGGTAGTTTAAAATATTATATAAACGTCTAAAGAGTCTACCAACCAGTAAAGCTTATTAAGTATCGGATCGACAAACATGACGATACAGCATAAACAAAAAATAACATACAAGTCTAAAAGATTATGCAACGATACAAATGACGGTGTTTCTTGTCAAAATTTAGAC